>OZ024740.1:51990254-52035254 GCA_964016885.1 Eledone cirrhosa
ACGTGAACTCATAAGCCCCCGCTAAACCAGATCTCTACTAAATGGGCAAGATAGGCGTTATCAAGCTAGAGCTGTCATTATTTATTTTAGTGTTTATTTATGAGTGTTGTGTTTGCATCAACTCAATCAAAAACTATGTGGCATATCAACAACTTTATTTAATTTCTGTTATAGACGTTCGTATATAATTATTCTTATTCAACTCTCTGATGATGTCATGTCAGCTCTTGCCCTTGTTAATTCCTCAACTACAATGCGCTAGCGTTGCGGAAATGTGCATAACGTAATAAATATAGTTAGGTAATTACACAAACAAGTTTAAACATTTATTCCTATATGAGGGTCGACTGAAAAGTTTATAGACTGACTATGCTAGTGGTGCTAGAGCTGTGAAACCTCGCATACATCGCATTGTTTCTTTACAGGGACTATATTGAAAAAGAAAGCTCATTTGGTCATTCCATGTGAGTATCTTGATCAGCTTATGAACTTTTCACAGAACCGCGTATATATACATACATATATATATATATACATACATACGTATACACATACATACATACATACATACATACATACATACATACATACACACACACACACACACACATATATATATATATATGTATGTATATATATATATATATATATATATATATATATATATTAGAAAGTGAGGTTTTTTTTTACAAAATGAAAAATAACCGAGGTGTCCTACACGAGTGGAAGTATAAAGAAAAAGGGATGAAATCGAAAATGCAACTGAAGTCTTATTTTTTTTAAAATATATATATTTATTTGGTTCCTTTACCGGTTTCGCAGTTCTTCTGCTTTTCAAAAGGTGAGTTGAGATGGAGGGTCTGTGGTTTTTCTCACATCTGAGAAAAACCACAGACCCTCCATCTCAACTCACCTTTTGAAAAGCAGAAGAACTGCGAAACCGGTAAAGGAACCAAATAAATATATATATTTAAAAAAAAATAAGACTTCAGTTGCATTTTCGATTTCATCCCTTTTTCTTTATATATATATATATATATATATATGTGTGTGTATGTATATACGTATGTATGTATATATATATATATAAGTATATATATATATATATAATTATTAAAATAACAAATTAAAGTTTAAGCAAAGAATCGCTGCTTTCACCCTTAACGGGATCTTCTGAAACTAACTAACTATATATATATATATATATATATATATATACAAGTGGTTACACAACAGTTCACCATACCGAGAACAATTGTTTTACCTTCGCGGATCTTCAGCTCGGGATGTGTATGTTTATAGGAACAGGAAGGGCAACCGTACGAACGCGCATGCGCAGAAGCTCGGTCACTTCACACAGGCAATACTAGACTGCCTGCGGGAGGTGTAAGGGAGATAACTGCGAAAGTCCGGAAAGTTTTTAGATTGAAAATAAAATAAAAAGAATTAAAAATAAAATTACAAAGAATCAGTCCGGAGCCTTGTAGTTATACAATAGATGTTTGGTGACGTGTAGACAACGTGTGAAAAATTTACTTCTCGTGTTTAGGCAATCACTATTGCGTAATCTCTTTAGGATAGTTATTCGTTCGTCAATACATAAGCCACACGTCGGATTTCCCCTTGCGTATGGCTTGGACTTAACACGAGGAGTGAATTTTTCACACGTTGTCCACACGTCACCAAACATCTGTTGCATAACTACAAGGCACCGGACTGATTCTTTGTAATTTTATTTTTAATTCTTTTTATTTTATTTTCAACCTAAAAACTTTCCGGACTTTCGCAGTTATCTCCTTTACACCTCCCGCACGCAGCCTAGTATTGCCTGTGTGAAGTGACCGAGTTCCTGCGCATGCGCGTTCGTACGGTTGTCCTTCCTGTTCTTATAAACATACACATCCCGAGCTGAAGATCCGCGAAGGTAAAACAATTGTTCTCGGTATGGTGAACTAATTATTGTGTAACCACATCTACCTAACTCGTCCCTTGGACTGAGTGCTCTACCACTACGGATATTACCTTCCAGTGTTCCACCACTATATATAATTATATATATATATATATATATATATATATATATTTAAAACTGGTATAAATGTTGTAACACCGGATGTCAATGTTTAAATCTCTGGTGAAATATTTTAAGAGGTTTCATGAATTATGTGTGCGTATGTATGCGTGTATGCGTGTGTATTTGTGTAAATACAAGTGTGTCTGTATGTAGGTCTTAAATTTCATCTCTCACAATACGTTATCTTATGTGTGTGTATGTGTGTTTTTGTATGTATATGGGTGTGTTTGCATCTCAAGTGGCCAATAGTGTGTATCTGCTAAGAACAAGAGAGGAAATAAAGCGACTTTTATGACGTACCTCGTCTGAATAATTTCTGCGGTTATAGTACGGATCCCTGGCTTCCCCTTTAGTAAGGAGATAATTCAGTAAGAGATCACGACTGCTGTGTTCAAAATCGCCAACATCTCTAAAAAGACAGATAGAATGAAATTTATATTTAGTACAGATTAAAGAACGTCTTGTTATAATGGTTTCTTATATAGGCACAAGACCATTAATTTTAGGGGAGGGGAAAGTCAATTAAATCGACCCCAGTGCGTGACTGGTACTTTATTTTATCAGCCTCGTAAGGATGAAAGGAAAAGTTAACCTCGGCGGGATTTGAACTCACGTCTTGTTATAATAAAATGCAGATAATTAATTCAGTAATGACAATGTTAAAATGATTAATGGTGATTAATCTCTCTCTCTCTCCCTCTCCCTCTCTCTCTCTTCCCCCCCCCCCCTCTTTCTTTATTTTGTTTGGTAGGTCCGGAGGAAAGGCCCCTCCGAGACCGGCAAGATCGATGTCATAGTTGTTCAGTTTAAATTATTGCAAGTCCACTCCTTTGAGAAAGACAATAGTAGAGAGGGAGTTCCACAGGCCTACGTTACGGGCAGGAAGAACTGGGCGTAGAAGCTAGTGAGAATTCTGCGGTTCATGAAAGGAAGTGGGAAGACAACAGAGTCGAGAGTGCTTGGGTGACAATGGCATGTGTGCAGCAAACTCCGAGCCCATTGTAATAACGGTAGAAGAGGTCTGTGATACAGAAGCTAGAGTGCATCAGACTGGGTTATTTCTAGACTTGGTCAAGGATGCCACCGTGAGCTACAGAAGCACAGCTGTAGCTGAGGGAGTAGGGCTCCAATGTGTATCTCACCCAAAATTTGTGACGCGTCGTTAGTTGTTAGGGGCTGAAGTATTTTCCGATCCCGAAGAGAAGGGCGAGTGGATAGGATGTGAAGCTAGCTATGTTGAGGATGTATGTATTCCAAGAGAGATCCATTCCAAATGATTGTGAGGGCGCTAATCACGTGCTATATATAGTTGGCGCTAATCACGTGCTATATACAGGATGGCGTCACTTTGAGATGAGTAGTGCATGCGTTTTTTAATTTTTTTGCTGTTGAAAGAGATGGGATGGGTATTATCTTCTCGTGTTTAGGCAATCACTATTGCGTAATCTCTTTAGAATAGTTATTCGTTCGTCAATACATAAGCCACACGTCGGATTTCCCCTTGCGTATGGCTTGGACTTAGTGATGGCTCTCCATTGAATGGAGAAGCCTATACTTGAGTCCTTGAGGGACCATACGTGGCTCGCGAGTTTCGTGGATGAACGTCCGTCCGGGTATATGAAGGTAGACTGGTTGTTCAGGAAACGTTCCTTGAATCGGCCCTCCGCCATGCCCACATTGGATTTGACCTCCTGTGGTTCGTTTGTTCGGTTGGAAGTGACCACAGCTTCATAGATTACAGCTGGTGTGTTGCATTACTGTTGAAGGGGGCAAGCGTCAGGTTTACGGCAATATATATATATATATATATATATATATATATATATATATATATATATATGTATATATATATATAACGAGAGAGAGAAGTAGCTTAATCGCCGACGATACAACAGGTTGTCATGTTACGAGTAGTGCTCAAATGCAATCTAGCATTTTACCACACAAACACACACACGCACATACATATATACTGTTAAATGTCTCGTCATTCTTCTCAGTAATAGTAACATGTAACCCAGTACAACTTGTTGCGTAGTCAGCTCCACAAAGCCTTTTCAAGGAGGAGGGTTATTTTTGGACAGACTCGTGAAAGGACAGAGTAACTAATATAAATAAAGAACCATACAATAGTGTATATAGATTCTTGAGCATATATATATATGTGTATTTACATATTTATAAAAATACACATGAAACCTGCGGTGTCTGTAGTTTCTGGCGATCTTGACGCTAGCTTAAAGGCTTCAAACGTTTAGAGATATGTCACACAAACGTTTGTCACGATAAAATCTGATATGCAGGCACATTTTGTGCCCACATATTTTATCTCTTTTTATCATCCGGCACCCAATCCAACGCAAGTCAGAATAAGATCTTCTTGGAGCTATATTCAAACGGTGGACTTCCGTTGCACATACGTCTACGATAATGAAATAACATCACTTCTGTAGTTTCTAAAGTAGATGTAATATGCTAATGGGGTGGGGTTCTGGTCTTTCCATGAGATTGTATATTTTGATCACCTTGAGAGATCATAATGGGAAAGAGCCGCATCTTTCAATGGAAGGACGAGGGAGTGTAAAATGTAATATTCGATAACAAATCAACTTCTGTCCTACTTCCTTTGTAATGTAACATTTAAGTTTAATTTTACCATAAAAATTTTAAACGAAACATTAATTAATCTGGGATCGTCTCAGTCACCATGGAAGTACTCTGTATGAGACTGGCTGTGTTAACAGCATTGAGGTTATTTAACCGCTGTATATCGTTTTGCAAGATCCTTGATAATCGTGAGTTGAAACAGATATTGTTATACTTGAGGAAGGTCATGCTGCTAATAAAACCCACTCTCCAAGTGAGTTTCTCGCCAGTTTTATTGTTAGTCAGATAACCAATATATTCATCTCTTAGTTTAATAATCGGATAGTAAATTGTCAAAGCTCATTTGCCACACATTCTATGACCTCCTCGATAAATATTATTACTCCTCTCTGTCTCCTTTTCATTTTGATTTCGGTGTGTGTGTGTGTGTGTGTGTGTGTGTGTGTGTGTGTGCGTGTGTCTGAATGTGTGCATGCGTGTGTATGTATGTATGTGTGGTATGCGCATGCGCGCGTGTCCTAATGTCCGAGCATGCTTGCTTGTATGTGTATTTGTATACTGTTACCCACACAAGTTTCTGTGTTTGGCATGTGCACATATATATGTATGTTTGTGTGTGTCTTTACATTGTGTTTTTTTCACCCAAGTTTTTTTTTTGTTGGCTTGTCTGTTATCTTTATTTGCATACATACTGCATTTATGTATGCTCTGGTAAATTTTTCTCTAGCCTTCGTGTATCTTTAGGTATGTGCATGTGTATATGTAGGCACTCGTTCGCATCTCTACACTTGTCCCCATGTCTGTCTGTATGTCTATTCTTAGGTGTCATATCTTTTTCACCCGTCACTAGATAGTTACTATCATATTCCTGTTTTCTATTGAGGGTGGGTTATGTCTGTATTTGCACTCCACTGCATTTATTTCTATCTGTTATTATATCTCTGTCGGTGAGAGATTATATTTCTATCTGTTATTATATCAAGGGCAGGAGGGCGGTGGATTGGAAGTATCGGTAGAGGGTCGGAGGCCATGCTTTGCAGCATAGAGTTACGGCTCTTTATGATCTGAGCTCAAATCCCGCCGAGGTTAACTTTGCCTTTCATCCTTACGGGGTCGATAAAATAAAGTACCAGTCACGCACTGGGCTCGATTTAATCGATTTTTCCCTCCCCCCAAATTGCTGGCCTTGTGCCTACATAAGAAACCATTATATCAAGGGCTGTGAATTGGCAGTATCGGTAGAGGGTCGGACACCATGCTTTCCAGCATAGTTCCGTCCCTTTACGGTCTGAGTTCAAATCCCGCCGAGGTTAACTTTGCCTTTCATCCTTACGGGGTCGATAAAATAAAGTACCAGTAATACACTGGAATAATTGCTGGCCTTGTGACAAAAGTAGAAACAATTATATCTCTGTCATCAGTTACTAGGTTGTAAGGTTGTTGCTATTCTTGAGTATGGGTTTAGTTTCTGTTACATGGGTGGCTTTAATCTGTCTGGGTATTGCATTAGTTCTGTTTATAGATATCATTTTAACTAAATGTTTTCTAGTGAGCCACCATGCTCTAGTTTAAATTCTAGCCAGTACGCCTACATGATTTCTCCTAATCTATGAGACGTTTATCCCATGTGTGCATATCTATCTATCTATCTATCTATCTATCTATCTATCTATCTATCTATCTATCTTAGGTTCTTAGTTAGAAGTTAGAAATAAGGATAAGGACTTTTT
Organism: Eledone cirrhosa; assembly: GCA_964016885.1. NCBI lineage: Eukaryota > Metazoa > Mollusca > Cephalopoda > Octopoda > Eledonidae > Eledone > Eledone cirrhosa. Next base: position 51,996,666 of record OZ024740.1, read on the forward strand.
AAGTTGTCCAAAAATGAGCATGGTTGGCTATTCAGACCACAAGTTAGTGAGCTGCATGGTCAACCTTGACAGAACGCATAGACAGGGACCCGGTTACTGGAAGCTCAACTTGTCCTTACCGGCAAGTAAGGCTTACAGGGACCGGATTAGCACTTTAGTTAAGGAGCGGTTGACGGGCGCCATCGTCAACAGCAGGTGGTGGGGATCTCTCAAAAGAGAGATTAGAGTAGACGCTATAGAATTTAGTAAGGAGTTAGCCTCAAATAGAAATAGGAAGGAAAGGGAGCTGGTAGATAGTGTAGAAGAGGCAATTAGAAGCGGCGACGTGGCCAGAGTGCTAGCGTCGAGAACGGCCCTGGGCCAGTTCTTCGACGCGAAACACGAAGGCTGCATCGTCCGAAACGAGGGGACCAAAGCTGTTAGCTGGGCCCGCGTGACAGAAGCCAAGAGAGGGAGCAGATCCACTATCCGGTCTTTGCGAGACCAGGATGGACGGGTGATCCTTGAACCTAAGCAGATGTGCGAGGCTTTTCAAAAGCACTTTGCCGGATTGTTCGGAAGGGGCGGGGAGCCGGTTGGGGATGTGGACTTCGGTCCATACCTCGACGGCCTGCCGCGTCTCTCGGACAGGCAGGCGAAGTCCTGCGAGGAGCCGATTTCAGCCGCTGAGATAGAGGACGTGCTGAGCCAATGCGGCAAACGCAAATCCCCGGGTCTCGATGGTCTTCCATACGAACTGTATCTAGCTATGCCGGACTTGTTCCCCGATCTCCTCGAGGCGGTCTACTGCAACTGGCAACAGAACGGGAGAATTCCCTGTGCTGTGACCAAGGGCGTAGTCACGCTAGTGAGGAAGGACGAGAATAAGGGGAACGATATAAATAATTTCAGGCCCATAACTCTGCTAAATACAGAGTTACAGATTTTGGCCAAGGTGCTAGCAAAGAGGTTGGCACTTGTCGTGGGCAACCTGGTGGGAGATGCGCAGACATGTGCTATCCCGTCCAGGTCCATCCACGACAACCTCCACCTCATGCGATACATCATAGAGAGGGTTGGGAACGAACCTGGCTTTGGTGGGGCCCTGATCAATTTGGATCAATCTAAGGCGTTCGATAGGGTCGACCATGGTTACCTGGATGCGGTGCTAGCGGCGGCAGGCTTCGGACCCGTTTTCAAGGGATGGATCAATGCCATGCACAGCAGCCGCATCTGCTCTAGAGTCAAGGTGAACGGCTACCTCTCGGAGCCGTTCGAAATCGCGCGGTCCATCCGAAAAGGGTGCCCTCTCTCCTCCCTTCTGTATGTGATGACTCTAGAGCCACTACTGCGGAAGTTGGAGTTGTTGCAGGGCATCCCTTTGGAACCGGTATTGCGGAAGGCGGTGTCGGCCTACGCTGACGACGTAACAGTAATGGTGTCGACGGCCTCGGAAATCGGGGCGATCGGCACCTTACTGGAGGAGTACGAAAGGTTTACAGGGGCTAAGCTGAACCGGGACAAGTCGATCGGTCTGCAACTCGACACGTGGAGGGGCAGATCGATGCACTCCGATGGCGTCGTCGGGCGCTGGACGGAGGGCCCGGTGAAGTTGCTCGGGGTCTGGTTCGGACCAGACCTCCAGGTGGTGAAGAACTGGGGTGAGGTAAAGAACAGGGTGTTTGCACTGACCCAGAAGTGGGCCGAGTGCAAACTGTCCCTGAAAGGTCGGGCGGAGGTGGCGAACACTTATATAGCGTCCGTCATCTACTACCGCCTGACCGTTGTGCCTTGCCCAAGGGAAACGCTCGCCAAAATAGAGCGCGCACTCTTCCAATTCCTTTGGAAGAAGCGGGCTCCTATGGTGAGGAGATCCATCTGCTGTCAACACTCTTCGAAAGGAGGGCTGGGGATGCCGTGGCTAATGATGCGTAAACACGCATTAAGGCTACGGCACCTCCAGGTATTCCTCACCGGTCAACCGGTGTGGGCCCCGTTTGTGAGGCGAGCCTTTCCCAGACTCGTCTCACTCACCGAGCTGCAATCCTGGGTCAAGCAAAGACCGAGAAAACTGGGCGCCTGGCACACCGAGTGTGCCCAGGCGCTCACGGCTCTCTGGCAGGCGGACCCGGCTGTCAGTGGAGAATCCACCTCGTCATTCTATAGAGGGCTGGTGGTTAGCAGGTGCGACGACGCCCTCGGAGAAGCCCTAGGCATGGAGGAAGACGAACTGGCCAACTTGTAAGGTGGATAACTTCCAGAGGTCCCTGGCATGGCAGTGCTACAGAAGGGCTCTGCCCGTTCGAGAAAGGCTCTACAGACACGGGCGCCCGGGTAGGGATCCTTCGAAAAAGATCTGTCCCAGATGCGTGTGCGACGAGGAAACCGTTTCACACGCATTGGTACACTGCTCGGGCATTGCCGATCTGTGGGGATATGTCGAACAACTGCTGTCAAGGGTGGGACCGATCCGGTTGATCACCGAGTCTATTGTAACGATCAAGCCGCCTCCCCTCTTCAAAAACGAAGGAGAGGCGGTGTTTCTGTGCGTAATAGCCATGGCGAAAGAGGTTGTATGGTGGACGCGTCTGAAAGGACTGAGGTCGGGCACCTTTCTCTCTGGCCAACAACTGGTCCGTTTCTTCCGATATCATTTCGGAAGAAGGATCAGGATGGAGAGAGAGGTGCTGCACCCCAGTCGTTTTTATGAAAGGTGGGTGAAAGTGGCGAGAATGGCCCGTGTGAATGGGCCTTCACTCTACATCAGACTATAGGTGAGGAAGATGAAAGACCAAGGGAGCACCCCCTCTCTGTGCTCCTGAGGAGAAGGGTTGCACACTTTTTTCGGGGGTGTGTGCGACCCCCAAGGCCCCTCCTCTCTATTGAGGATTTTGTTATAAATTTTCTTTTGTTATATTTTATTTTATTTTTATATTCTGTTATTGCTTCCTCCTTATTGAGGACGCCTTGTTATGTAAACTCCCCCATTGTACTTGTCTCACTTTTTGATGCCCTGGTGGCAAATAAAAAGAAAATCATCTATCTATCTATCTACCTACTTATCTCCCACCCCCTCTCTCTCTATATATATATACATATATATATATATATATATATATATATATATATATATATATATATATATATATATATATATATATATATATATTCATATATATATATGTCTGTGTGTGAGTGTGTGTGTGTGTGTGTGTGTGTGTGTGTGTGTGTGTGCATGTGTGTGCGTGTGTGTGTGTGTATGTGTGTGTTATGGCATCCTTACAGAATTTATATAATAAAATACCAGTCAAGTACTGATGCCGATATGATCGTCTATTCAGTTCCCCACAAATTTCTGATCGTGTGTTTATGTTAGAAGGATCCATCTCACCTTGTATTAATGTATGTTTTTCCCCTTGGATAATCTACACGCCATCTTAAGAGCAGTCGGGAATAAGTAATCAATTAATCGTATTTAAATGTTACAAACAAACAAGATGAACCGAATATGTCTGTCCAGTTCAGCATTCGATTAAATAACCTTCCAGAATAACACGATCAATTTGTCAGCTCATGCTTGTAAGATACAATACAGATACATCACTATGCGTCATAATAAATACATCAAATCTAGCAAATAGTTTATCTAATTTGAAAACGTCAATAAACGGTTGTAATCAAATATTAGTAGAAAATACGATTAATCTTATACAGGCTAATCTTTTTCTTACTCAAACAGACACGAAGTAGCGAACGGAAAAACGCCTGCGTACGATAACAACAAGAGTCTCGGATTGGATAGGATAGAGCGAGGAAACTTTATATACTCTACTAACATTTAAAAAAATCGAACATTAAGCTTTGTACATTAACTTTTTTTCTTTAAGACGGTAGGCCATAAATTGTGAACTAACAATAATAAAGAGAGTTTGTCTCTCTAGTTGTATGTTTTATATACACATAATCCCATTTTTCTTATTTTTATAGGTTTTTGCAATTGCACATACAAAAAAATAATTCCATTAACATGCAATAAGAAAGTGATAGTGGGGAGCTGAGACAATACCTAGTCTGTGTGTGTATATATTTGTGTGGGGGTGTGTTGCGTGTGCGTGTATATATTTGTATATTTATGTGTGTGTGTGTGTGTGTGTGTGACTGTGTGAGACACCATCAATATCAGAAAAGTATGTCAGGATTTATTAGTTTCGGGAAGGGGAATATTAATAGTTTGTGATCTGAGGAAATCTATGGAAATCTAGAAGTGCTATATTAAAAACAATTTTTATATTGATCTCTTGCTTTGGTACAAGCAAAACATTTGTTACAGAAGGATAGATTTGACCTCAATATATTACTGGTACTTATTTTATAGACACTGGAGCGATGGTGAGATGGTGTTGCTACTATGTTGCTACTATGCATAAATGCATCCTAGACCGTATCTAAAGAAAGCCACACGGTTACTTAGACTGGTTCACAGATGCACTGTTTCTTCTCTTGTCTTTACTGCCACTACTACTATGGCCTGTGGTCCCCGGATCTGGCTCCGCTTGTGCCACCATCAGTCAGGTACATCCTCCGGCTCATTCGTCTCTTTTCCCAGGACTCACGTTCTGTCAAGTACTCCATGCCCTACACTAACCACTACTTCTATTCTCTTCTGCCTAGAACCTCGACTCTCTGGAACGTCGTTCCTACTTATGTTTTTCGTGCAGTCATTGATTTTGCAACAGTTTAAGCGGAACATCAACGGTATCAACCACTCCGGCTTCGGAGGGCCCACGAAGGTCATAGAAACTGCCCCTTTCTCCAGAGATGGTAAGTAAAATAAGTTATGAAAAAGAAAGTCAGCCGATTTTGTTGATAGTTAAATTCAGAAAGTAAAGAGACAAATATACTACAGGGTATTCCACCACTTCTTTGATTTAATAGTTTACGGAAAAGAAATGGTTGTATGGTTTTTCTCAGGACCTTCTCCTAGATTGGCCAGATTGATTTTGTTTGTATTCATCTTGAGAAATTGCGAATTAACGATTTCAAGGAAATCAGGTAGGGGATTCCAGAGGGCAAATAATTTGTTGAGGGGTCATGCGAGGGCGACATAATATATGAGTGGTGAGAGGATGAGAAACTAATGTGTTAGCTGAGTTTCTGTGGAGGCTGTTGGAAATCTAGTAACTTTAAGGATCAGAGGTCATTTTAGTAGCGATAGAAAAAAGTAGAGTGACGACACATCTTGTATTTACAATATTCCTTTCGTCAGGTCGCCAATTCCAGCAGCATGGATTATAGATGTTATTGAGACACGAGTAACATAATAATGATTTCAACAGCAGAAATTAGAGATGAAATGTATGTTTATTTTTGATGTAGTACAAACAATGTTTGTTAACTTATATGGTTGAAGTTACATATAAAAAGAGGTTACAAAAGGGAATGTGCCATTGCGCCGGAAAGCCGGATAGGCTATGGTGCAAAATCTCACCGTTACATTATGCGTGTTGCTGGTTCGAAGTTCCTGGTACAAGAGATAGATTCTTCAAATCTTCGCGGCGAATTTCTTCCTCAGGGCGCGTAGGGATACATCCTCTTCTACTGGCGCTGAGTGGTGACCGACGTAAGAATTTAACGCAGCCTTCTTTTTTATTCAGTTGAACTTTTACTGCCACGTTGCCAACCTTTTCGCAACTTGCGAAAATACAATATATTCCTTTCAAAGTTTTTTTTGAAAAATTAGCAGTATTTCAAAAACTTTTCGCCACGAGGAAATTACATGATGGCTACCGACAAGTCCTGGCTACACTCGACAACAACAACGACAGCAGCAGCAGCAGCAGCAGCAGCAGCAGCAGCATTGTTTAGCCACTGACCAGCGGCAGGGAATGGTGAGATGGCAGCTTCATAGCCTTACCGACGCAAACCACCACACATCGGAAATTTCAAAACGGCTTGTAACTTTACCGACGCAACCACCATACCTTCTGTTTCGTTACCACAGGGACTCGAGAAATTGAGACAGTAGTTTTCTCACCATTATGGCGTCAGACGTGGCTGCCATGTTTGGTGACTGCTACTCTACAGAAGACTCATTGACTTTGCTTTAACAACAAGCAACACAACCTTATGTCACACAAGGTGGCAGGACGGTAAAATGGCCACGAAAACTCTCAAAAACACCATACATCTAACCCCTAACGGCATTAACAAACTTCTTTTTCAGTTTTCAGATAGAACTAGTGTCAGAAAGTCTGTACACTGGTGATGTGTGAACTATTTGACTTTGAAAAACTTTGAACTTATCATTGAGCAATTTCTCTGCTCCCTTGGATTGACTTTGAATTATCAGTTTGCTACATTCACATATTTCTTTGTAGAATGCATTTACTTGTCTTGTGCTCTTTTGCTATTTGCTTGCTCATGGTTTTTGTTCATTCACATGCTTTGCTGTTTTACATGCCTGCATATGCACACATTTTTTTTGTCACACACCAACATGTTGTTCTTGGTATATGTTCTTCAAACGTAATATTCTGCGAGTCCCTTTTCGCCTGGTTGAGGTGCTGTCACATGCTAGCAGCTCATTGAGCTTAATCCACTGGATTCAAACAGGCACCGCAACACGAGAATACTAATTGCAGCTGAGCTCAAACAGTTTTGCATCTCGTTGCACACTGATCGTCCATGACGGCCTTCGTCTTGCTGTTTTTGCCCGACTCGCTGGGAAAACAGCAAATAGAACTGGACTTGTCACCATTTCGGCCACTTCTGTGGATTCGCCCGAATTATGGAATTTACACTGCAACCCACCTATAGATTAAACTTGCTTTTTTTCTTTTCAAAGCAACCAGCCATTTTTTCCTGGCTCCCTAGCACATTCGGCAATACATCTGGGAGGCCAACATTTTCTCGCCTACCCATCATCTTCTTGCCAGCACTGGTAAACTACCGTAATAGCTTCGTCCACAGCTACTGGTACAGCACATACCATTAACATTAAATGCAAGAACAGCAACTTCGCCCATGTCAGACTTTATCCGTTTTTGTTAGACCTTTACTCGTCACGTATAAACAACAAAACAGCTGGTCATTTGACACAGCGGCTCAACACGGCCCGTAGCGCCTCATTTTTTTTCTTGCATGCAGCCTTCTGCTCAATTATTTTTTAAAACTGATGTGCTCTTTCAGCATTTGTTCTTGCTGATTCAATAATCTGTATCGACTTCCTTGTGGGTCCTTGGCTTCTTCGTTTACGATTTTCGGCTAAAAATCTGCTTGGAGGTATTGTAGTGACCTACATTCCGCGGGCTCACATACATTCTCTGTGCGTGATTTGGCTCAGTTCAGCCAATCAGCGCCAGTAGAAGAGGATGTATCCCTACGCGCCCTGAGGAAGAAATTCCCCGCGAAGATTTGAAGAATCTATCTCTTGTACCAGGAACTTCGAACCAGCAACACGCATAATGTAACGGTGAGATTTTGCACCCTAGCCTCGCCGGCTTTCCGGCGCAATGGCACATTCCCTTTTGTAACCTCTTTTTATATGTAACTTCAACCATATAAGTTAACAAACATTGTTTGTGCTACATCAAAAATAAACATACATTTCATCTCTAATTTCTGCTGTTGAAATCATTATTATGTTACTCGTGTCTCAATAACATCTATAATCCATGCTGCTGGAATTGGCGACCTGACGAAAGGAATATTGTAAATACAAAGATGGTAAATAGATCGAGGGACCTTCCCTCACGTCTATGTCGACAAGACAATCCAACGAGGATACATTACATTTTACCACACTGTGACTACTGGCCACAGCTACACTGGACACTGCCACACTAACGACCTTCATACTTCTACGCTGTTAAAATCACATGTGAGGATTTAGTGTTATATCAAAAGAGATAGAAATTACTTTCATTTTAACGATGGCCTTGCATATCAGAAAAGGAAAAATAGGGAATATGATGATTAATATTTTCCTTAGGGCAATGTCAATGCTAAAGAAATAACATTTATTCAACAGCTGCTTAAAATCTGCCCAGGTAATTATCTCTTCCTTCACTGCACTATATCATGATGATGATCATCATCATCATCTTCATCAGCTATCGTCCGCTTTCAACAGGTGAATACTATGTATCGCTATTTATGTCTTTCTTCTGCTATCCTTATACATTCACTGTATTCTAAGTCTGTCCAATTCTTGAGGTACCTACTTACTGAAAATGGATCATGTTACTCTGGGGTACCTACTGATTGTGGGATATGTTCTCTTGGGGTACCTACTTATTGACAGTGAGATGTGGTCTCCTGAGGTACCTAAATACTAGCAGGGAATTGGGGTCTCCTGGGATACCTACACAATGACAGTAAGCTGTGGTCTCCTGAGGTACCTACTTAAAGATGTATGTGGCCCTCTATCATACCTACTTACATTCTACGAAGGAAACTCCTTGCGGCTGCTCGACTCGCCAGAAATAGTAGCCAAATCTCATTCCAAATGTCACCCAATCGTCTTAAAAACAACAAAATGACATGGACAATGTTAGTTAATTATATAATCATATATATACAAAAAGCCTGGGACGCTTTTCATTTCATTTCTGCTTGATGAGGACAGACCTGGGGCTAAACAACAACATACATCCAAATGACTCTTTAAGATAGTCTTGTTCTATATGTTACGATAGTCTCTTTACCTTCAGCAAGATAAGACCAATTCAATGCTATTGATCACTTCGTATCTATTTCTGCCAACCCTAACAATTGCATCATATGTAAACTTTGCAATTCGTGGATGAAATCGGGTGGCGTCGAGGTGATCGCTTCAACCCGTACCTGCTTGATGTTCGTAATAAAACTCAAGCACGTTATCAACCCTTAGCTAAATATACCAATTCACCAAGCCACACTGTTGACCATCTCTCGGTTCATGGAGTTATTTTACCCTGTGATTTGCCCCACATACGCAAGTATAGAGAGAAATATTATTTTTATGTAACGATTTTCTCACTCACAGGGATTAATAAACGCCTCTCAGTCTCCAAGACGTCTTCCCTTTAACATGTTTTTAGTTTGACACTCCTACTATATATATATATATATATATATATATATATATATATATATATATATATATATATATATATATATAACAAAGAGGGTGTGGTAAGATACCAGGTGGACCATAACGCACCAGAGTACTCAATACTTAGGGTAGTAGAGTGGGTGATAGGAAAAGGGTCAGGACCCCGACGGCTGAGCTCCGGCCGTTTCGACAGCTAGATCCGAACAAAGATCTAGCTGTCAAAACGGCCGGAGCTCAGCCGTCGGGGTCGTGGCTCTTTTCCTATATATATATATATATATATATATATATATATATATATATATATATATATATATATATATTATTCTCTTAAATTTCACCCCTTAGTTTTTTTCTAAATCGTCATTCCCTGCACCCAAAATCGTTAACGTTCTTATTCACCCTCTCTCCTTTATATTCTCTTTTAAATTTTACAGTTCCTTTATTTATTTTTCAAATTTGCCAGCAGTCTCATTGATTATTGGCCCTCTTTGATCACTGTTCAACAGTTGTTCACTATTTTATCACTTTCTTAATTTCACTGTTTTCTCTTTTACGCATTTGCAATACTCCCAATCTATCTATTCGCTACCATTACAACCTCTTCAAAGGGAGAGTCTTGTCCAAAATGTTAGTCGTCTTCTTCCTTATAATAAACCAACTTACCCCAGTTTTAAACTGTTTATACTTTATTAAATGCCGTGAAAGACTACCATTAGTTTTCTTGGATCCTATAATTCACTTTATCTAAGTTTTTCTATACAAGTAAATAGTCACATGCTGAACAAGTTGATATAAAGCTCGATTACAAGTAAAAAATCTTAACGGTTTGTATTTTCCCACTGAAACCACATTATGTACTTAATAGGCTGTAAATAAATACAATAACATACGCAGTGTAAATTTGACAGGTGTTTTGGTAGTTTTTAATTTTACGTTGAAGATCCTCCGTTAATGTGTTGAAGCTATCCAAGTGCTCAGCCTCAGGTCAGAGCTCCTCTAGCTGTCTAGTGTACGTGTAATGGACTTTGTGTGTACATTAGCCAATTCCAGACTCACCAAGAACAATATATTTTAAGCAGACATCGTGACTCGATATGATTTACGACTTTACCTAACTTACTGACAGTTGCTAAGGAACACATCATGTGTACTATATAGGCAATATCAGCATGACTTCTAAACAGAAGGTGTTATTATACACTAAGATTATATACGAATTAATCTAAATTGGCAGTCACTATAATTTTCCTGAATATCAGGAAAAAGAACCCACAGAAAAATCTAATTAATAATAGGTTAGAAAGCAAGTAGTCGGTGATTAAAACACTGGAAACACAAAGAAAGTAATTCTTTTTTGATATATATTTTTAAACGATTATGAATCTTTGGATATATTATAAAGGTACTGATTATATAACTCATTCATTAGAAATACAATCTGGCACTCTCTCTTTCTCTTACGTGTCTTGAAGTATCCTGGAATGGATCTCCGTTGGTTTCGACGAGGAGTGTCCCAGTTATTCGATCAGAGGAACAGCTTGCTCATAAAATTAACATGTAAGTGGCTGAACATTCCACAGACACGTGTACTCTTAACGTAATTATAAGGGAGATCCAGTGTAATGCAGTGTGTGACAAGGCCGGACCTTTAAATTACAGGTACAATCAATCTGATGGGCTTTTAAGCAATTTCCTTTTATCCAATTTCACTCACAAAGCTTGGATCGATCTGAAGTTTTAAGAAATAACATTTGCTCAAAATGCCACGAAATGAGATCGAACCTGAGACCTAATAATTGCAAAGCGAACATCTTAACCATTCGGCCATGCTGTGTCCACTGAAGCATACATCGATGCACACACATACATACAACGTGTGTATGCATGTATATATATATATATATATATATATATTAGCTTTGCGAGGTTTTTGATATGAAATCGTGTGTCGAAACAAATATTGTTATACTTGGGGAGGGTCATATTTGTGTAATATTGCCAGAATTAATAACAGAACACACTCACTGTTTGGTTGGTTTTCCCTTTTCGCTTCTGTGTCTTTTATATCGGTAATCTAATTTATTCGGTCCTCAATGTTGCCATTGACTGACCAACGGTCAAAAATAATACAGATACAATATAGACACAAACACATATATATAGTTTATCAAAGTTCTTTCGTTGCACATCTGCAGCATCGTCAGTCGTGCTATTGTTTCCTCCCGTTGGATTGTATTTTCTACGCCATCTTTATTTAGTCTGTTTATATATTTATTTATTTGTTTATTTTATTTTGTCTTCTTTGCGCATGCGTTTGCGTGTGTGTATAGTGTTTTGTTTGATGTATGTTCGTGATTGGGTGACTGTGTATTGGTTAATGTATTCTATCTTTACTAGTGTGTGTTTATATGTGTTTGTTGTTATTGTGCTTGTGTATGTATTTATTTATTTATTTATCTATTTATTTATTTATACTTCTCTTAGGTCAGTGTTGTTTGTTTGGGTGTTGTTGTTATTCCATTCATTCTTTCTGTTTAGCCTTGGCCTTCTAAGTTCTATTTCACTGGCCTCTCTGATTTGCCTACCTGCTGGGTCATTTCTATGTTTAGATATTATTCTAATTTCTATGTTGTCTATGTTACCATCGTGTTGTTGTCTGGCATATTAGTATAGTACTGAACCGTTTTTTCGTCCTTTTAGTTCCCCAGCCCAGGCGTCGCTTGCAGACGACAGAAGAGACTAGCTGCTGGTTGGTGCGGTTCCTGACTTCCTGGTTTGTTACATGGTCACTCCATTTAATCCCCAGGATCTTTCGCAGACACCTGGAATCGAATGCGTCCAACTTCTTCTCTTGGCTGGTCTTAAGGTGCCATGTTTCACTTTCGTACAAGAGTGTGGACAGCACGTTGCTGTTGTAGAATCTCATCTTTGTTTTGAGGGTGAACTTCCTGCTCTTCCAGATCTTGACAAGCTGGTTAAATGCTGCTGAAGCCTTTCCCATTCTACATTGCAATTCACTGTCCATGGCGCCCCCATTGTCAATGGAGCTTCCTAGGTAGGTGAAGTTGTCCACTATCTCCACCTCCCCCTGTTCAATGAAAACACTAGTTGGTGATGGGTGTGTCCCAGATAACATGCTTTTGGTCTTCTTAGCACTGATATTGAGACCTAAGCTTCCTGCTTCGACACTGATATTGTTCATAATGATTTGCAGGTCAGCTGTGCTCTCTGCAAGTGCAACAATATCGTCCGCAAAGTCCAGGTCAGACAACTTTTGCTCTCCCACCCAAGATATACCTTGGTCTTTAGACGCTCTTCTTAGTACCCAGTCAATGGCTATGGCAAAGAGAATTGGAGAGAGCGAGCAACCCTGACGCACACCAGTAACCACCTCAAACCAGTCACTGTAACCATCTTCTGTCCGTATGCAGCACTTGGAGTTTGCGTAAATCTGTTTGATTGCCGAAATGACTTTCTGGGGCAGACCATACTCATGCATGATGATCCAGAGTGACGGTCGATGAATGCTATCGAATGCTTTGGAGAAATCGATGAAGCTGACGGCGAGGAGCCTCTGGAATTCGTTGTACCTGTCAATGATGCGGCGTAACCACTTATATTGGCGGTGTTAAATTCGGTGACGGATTAAGTAAGCCACAAGGGTATTTGAACTTAGAAAATAGGAACAAATACTAGTCTTCCTAGATCGGTATTTTATGTATCCCCACTCTCAGGAGGATTGAAGGTAGAGTTTACTTCATCATGATTTTAATTCAAAACGCAAGGAGCTGAAATAAACACCGACGCTCTAACGCCTTTTCTAATTCGAATGTAAGTATGATTACTGGAAATAAATATGGTTTACAGACGTTTATATAATAATTTCTTATATAGGCACAAGGCCAGCAATTTTGGGGGAGGGAAAAGTCAATTAAATCGACCCCAGTGCGTGACTGGTACTTTATTATGTCGACCTCGTAAGGATGAAAGGCAAAGTTAACCTCGGCGGGATTTGAACTCAGATCATAAAGGGCCGTAACTCTATGCTGCAAGGCATGGCGTGCGACCCTGTACCGATACTGCCAATCCACCGCCCATGGACGTCTATATAATAAGCTTCATTCTTAACAACTTAATAATCTCGTTTATCAGAGAGAATAACATTTAAGACGTAACAGTAAATTAATTGAAATTATAAATTTATACAAGATCGTGTTACATTATTACGCTAGAATTCTACGTTTTATTTTGCTCTGTAATATAATAGTCTATAATAGCAATTATCGTTATATTGTGGGCGCTGGAAATCAATATATGTAAACAACGACCTATTGATTAAGAATAATGACTAATTTGATAACTAATTATGTAACGAGTGAAAAACCGATTTAATACAACTTCAAAATCTACAATGTTTTCAAATATTAGTTAATTAACATAGATGTATTGAAACGCATAACAGAATTACTACGTTATAAAATTAGTGACTACATTTTAGATTAATGCTGGAAATTCATATGCAGTCGACGATGAGGAAGCGGTGATATAATTTAGTTATTGTAGTTAAACTAATCTGAAGTGCGAGTTCCTCTCTCGTGGCTCAAAAACTGTTCCAGAACTTGAATACACCACAACACGCTAATGAAGCAATTGTCTATTTATATCGTACATCTGTTTAACCTATTAAAGTAAACAATTTTCATGTGTATATTTAACTTTATTGTATAATTTCCTGACTGTTGTTTTGGGGGTCACTATGCATAAAGGTATCGAATTAGCAGAGTCATTAGAGCATCGGATAGAGTTCTTTACAGTATTTGTTCCGTTTTTTTTGGTGCTCCGAATTTAAAGTCCGTTGAGTTTAACTTTGCCGTTCGTACCCAGCTACTTGTACTATAAGGACGGATGAGGAGGTAAACGCCAAAGACTATAGTATTGCCGTGATGAGCAGTGATCCCAAGTTTTGAATGACAATGACGTAACATGGCACCGCAAATCCGATAGCAGAAGGGAATATACGATGGATCGGTCATCGTGTCAGACCTAAGTCGACAGAAGAAAAGAAGTCATCTTGGAACGAGATATCTGCATAGATAAGAAGAAACTGCAGAGACTAATAGGTCGGGGTGTGAATAGTGGAGAGGTGCTAAAAAAGGGAGCAAAGGAATGTATTTAGAAATAATTCCTGAGATAGTGGGAAGTGCTGGCGAACCCATACAGCTCTGGTTCCCGGGGTGCTGTAAGCGCCCTAGACTTTTGTTTTCAAAAATATGACTAGCTTTATTTAGGGGGTGAAAATAGTATTGGAGGACTGATTCTCGTATAGGTAGAATCAAACTACAGGGTGGTCCGAAAGTCTTGTCACCCCTTGTCACATATTGTTTTAACTTTCATTATTTTTTGTTTTAATAATATAATACATAATATCGTTAATTATAATATATAATAATAATAATATAATTTTCTATTTCAGAGCTCTTACAGTTTGGAAGAGATGCTGATTACAAGTGTATGGACACATGATCGTGTGCATTCTGGCAAGAGCATGGAGGATGTGCGACACGACTTCACTGTAAGATTCGGCAAACCAGCTCCTCCGAAGAGGACGATACTGCGATGAGAACATGCACTGTTTCTCATTACTTTTTGGTAGCGGGTGACAAGAATTTCGGAGGACCACCCTGTACATATGTTTCAATTTTAGCAAGCATCAATCGGTAATACTTAAGTTTAGAAAACCACTTTCACTTTTGGCAACAGATGCTAATATCTCTTCGTTTGGCAACGTTTAATTTCTTGCGTCAAATTATTAAATAATTGTTTCTACTTTTGGCACAAGGCCAGCAATTACCCAGTGCATTACTGGTACTTCCTTTTATCGTCCCCGTAAGGATGAATGGCAAAGTTAAAATTATTAAATAAAATGTGTTTGTTTGAAGTTTGGGAACGTCGAATAATTGTTTACCCTGTGTAGAACTTATTTTGGAGGAAGGTGGTAGTCATGTTAGTCTATTTCGACAGGTCATTATTTGTGTGTGTATATGAGCATGTGTGTGCGTGTGTGCACCAGTTTGTTTGTTTGTACGTATGTATGTATATATGTATATATGTGTCGGGTCACTCTTGAGTGCTACTGGTAACATGTAACCCAGTACAACTTGTCGCATGGTCGGGTCGTCGGCGACTAAACTGGCAACCCCACCAAGTTTACTTGGTGAGGAGGGTGATTTTGGACACCCTGCAGGACAAAAAACAAAATCTGACAAAGGGCGGAAGACCTCATAAGAGTCAATGACCATCCGAAAGTGTGTAAATATGTATATGCACATGTACATATGTATGTATATGTGTATATACATGGGTTCATGTGTATGTATATACGCGGGGACATAGAAATAGTCGGGCTGGACACCAGATTGCGCGGTTAAACCACTAGGAGTGAAGGACCCCTAGCCTTTGTCAGGGCATTCTTCTAGGAGAAGGCAACTCAGGAAACTGGGATAACTCCGATATAAAACCTGCGGCTCAGTAGTTACCGATGATGATGATCTTTTCTTCTTTTCAGGTTATAACTACTGTCGCTCAGAGAGTGGGATTGGCTCAGTGCACAGTCTTTCCTCACCTTGAAAAACAACTTCACGCACAGGCAATGCACGATAGTATTAATTAATAATTATTAATAATGTTATATCGTGCAATGGCCATACTCGATGACGAGGGGGCAACCATCATGTATGTTCGTATGGATGGATTTATGCGCGCGCATTTTCATTTTTCTTATATGTTCAGTTACATGGTCAGTCCCATTGCCTCATTGGGATATCACTGAACTTCGTTTTAATTCAGTTTCTTCAGAGTAGATTAAACTGGCTGAGCCCATAATTCTCAAATGTATTATAATCGAAAGCTGCTGTACATCTATCTAGTTATACATTGATATATTAAAATGAGTGTCCTCAATTTAGTTGTTACTCACTCGTCTTCCTCTGTGATTGTCTCATTTGGTAGTAATTTCGAAACTTCGAAACAAGCCCTTTATTTAAATCACGAGAATAGATTGTTCTCATTCCATTGTCAACAGCCAGGATAACCTCGTATGAGTTATTAATTGCATGTGATATCACTTTCCCGTACCCTAAACTAGAATATATATAGGTACACTAATCCAGGAATTAAACTTACATCAACCAAGTAAACTGTCACACTTAGCGTTCAACCAACATTTATATTTATTATGCTACAATCTCTCAACGACAACTAAGTCATGGAAATTAAGAGCTTTAAAATTTTTTTTTATAATGATAATTCCTCATCGCTAAAATAACCCCCTACTTACCCCGCAAAAAATCTACGTAGTCCTTATTTCCAGTTTATTGCTACGAATCAGAGATAATTAAATGACATGGAGCATCTACATGTGAAACTGCGATAATATCTAAACTCACCATAGCATCTAACAAAAGAATTGTTAATTATATATCGATCGCACCGTTTAGTAGTAGCAGATATTCCTGTACTTCTAGTTCAGAGCTCGACACCGAATGTGAAAAATAGACCATTCGGTTTCCAATACACCGACCTATAACGTTGGAAGCTGATGTATTTTCACTTAGTAGATGTAGTTTTCTGTAGGTTTTCTGTAAATTTTCTGTAGATTGGCAAAATCTTTACAGTAATGGTTAAATAATTTGCGGTATTTATTCCTGCACTTTATGCTCAAATACTTATGAGGTTAACTTTGTCATCCATCATTCCTAGACTGATAAATAAAGTACCAGTTATGTATTGGATCAACTCCCCTATTTCTCAGAGTCGGCTATGCTGTGTTATGAGGAGACGTGGCAGACAACTCACAGGATACCTTTTCTTCATGTCAACTACTATCACAATAGAAGAATGTGATTAGGCAAGCTTATTGGCAGTGGGTGGACAACGATGACCACGATGACAGCAATGAGGACAATGATGATGATCCTAGATAACAACAAGAGCAACGTGGCTGTGTGACGGAGTCTAGAGATTGGAAAAAATAGAATTTTGTTCCCAATTATACGATAAAGCCATTGACACAAACCCCAACACACATATTTACACGCATGCGCGCACATACACATATATACAGCTTAAGGCAAATAATAATAATCTTCAACCAATAAGATTTTATATTAAATTTATGGAGCTCTTAACCAGAAATAAGGAATGGATAACTTAGACAATAAAATTGTTATTGTGTTGATTGGTTAAGTCTCCTGATTTTATCAGTTCACTTAGCCACATTTATTTATAAATCTCTTCGATCATTCCGTATATTATTTTATTAGTTTTGTAACGAAACCTTACTATATATTCTCGGTAAACAGCTATATCATGCTATTCGTTGTTCTTATACGACATAACTATAACTAAGTTGTCGCTAAGGTCTCAATGTTCTGACTCTTTTATTTATGAAACAATAGTTTCCCACCACATCTGTTGGTCGTCGTTGTCATCTCCATGGGAGCATGTGTGATTGTACGATTAGGATGTTCGCTTCACAATTCGATCTAGCTATGGGGCGCATATTTTGAGTCGACCAAAGCATTGGAGTGACAGCTAGTAGTGAGGATTGCTGTTCTCTTGGATGGTAGACTTAATTCGTTGCCTAGTTTAATACAACTACTTGGCTCCTAGATCTCTTTAGCAGAGTCCACTCTGTTACAAGCATTATTTCCAGGTCTTTCAGCCCGAGAATAATTTATTCTCTTCCTTTCACTGATCTCGAAGACTGAAAAGTATCAAGGACACAGCTCTTTCTTCTAAACTGAGTCGCAGTGCTAGGTCAGTTCACAAGGTATAGATGACTACTAAAAGGAAGACAACTAGGGTTCATATCCTAAACCCAACAGCCCTTCAATGTGTCTTTGATGGAGATTCTTAACTTTCAATGGTCCAGCCCAGGCAAGAGGTTAAGCAAGTTTTATCGATTTTGAAGGAGAAAAGAGAGATTGGGAAAGACAGATGTTTGAGGGTCAGAAGGAAACGGAATTTGCGGAAAATATCCTGAAGTAACAGAGAGATACGACGGATGACAGTGGGTAAAAGAACTCTAACTTTGGGTGCATACTGTTGGAAAAAGTGTTGAGGGTGGTCTTGGTTGAGCGCATTCTTGATCTTATATTCAGGACAACCTATCTTTTGGATTTCGAAAGGGAGTTCGAATCCTGGCTGCACAGACCATGGTGTCGGAGAAATTGTGAGAATAAATTGCAGTGAGAAGATCAGAAGTCAAGGCAGGAGTGTAGGTCAATAGGGATTAAAATTCACTGAGGTAGAAATGCGCATGCTATCTTTAGAGATGGTACAAATATATTCCAGAAAATACATTCTAAACTACTAATCTGTATGTATGTTATCTCTTTCTCTTAATTTCGAGTATATTTTTTTGACCGGCCACCTTCCTAGTGGCAAGGTTGTAAAAGAAAAGAAATTGTCATCCCTTGAATCGCAAGAATGTTTTGCAGATTTTGAAGGTGCCAGCTATCGCAGCCATTTGTAGACTATGAATTAGGGAGCTGCGCTTTTAATCCGCAAATCCAAGTTCAGTCATACTTTGGTCCAAGCGGGTTGGTATATAACCCGTAGCTCCAATAATGATGGGTATGAAGCTAAAGGTGTATCTTGGATACTGGATTTGTAAACTCCTCATCAATGGTCCGTAGATGTCCTCCTTCTCCTGTATTTTTCTGACAACGTTTACATCAAGTGGGCAGCTGATCGCCACAACAGAACACGTTTACAATGTGTGGTCCCAAACAACAATATCAGGCCGGTTGTGCTTTAATTTGGTGGCAGTTTTTATTTTCAGGTTCCACCAGTATTCCTTAGTGCCATCTGTCTCAATATATTCTTCCTCGTTTGTTGTTAATTTTGTTTTCCGAAGTGCGTTCCAGATGGTTCTAGCTATCCCATCGTGTCTCATGGGGAGGTAGTAGCGAGATGACATTCTTTCGCAGCTGGCAACAATGTGGCTTACATCCTCGATCTTTGTTTTACATAGCCTACATTTATTGTCAGCTGCTGGCCCTCCTCTTTTGTGCAGCAGATATTTGGTAGGGAGTTCTTGTTCCTGTATTGCATAGAGATATCCCTCAAGGTGTGATGTCATAAACTTGTCGGAACTCCATGCCAGGCTTTTTGAGTGGTTTATCCCCTCTATGGTCTGTGTTTTACGCCTCAAGTATCCATGCACAACTTTTTCTGTAAATTGGTCAATTTTTTTATCTTGTTTGAACATTGAATAGGATCTTCCGATTTCTCTGGGTGAGAGATTTATATCAGGCTTTATTCCATATCTCTCCTCCAGATCAGACGCTATTCTAATGATATTTTTTTGTATGTATGTATGTATGTATGTATGTATGTATGTATGTATGTATGTATGTATGTATGTATGTTCTTCTGGTTTTATAATTTCACAATTTTTTTCACAATTTTTTTCCCAATAAACAGAGAGTCGATTTCTAACATAGACTCAAGACTCTTTCATTGGAATTTACACAACATCAACTAGGTAGATATGTATGTATGTATGCATGTGTAGATATGGATGTTATTGTATGTGTGGATGTGTATGTTTTGAGTTGTATGTGTGCATGTGTATATGCTTTGTATCTGTACATGTTTATATGCAGTTATTAGATGCAAAATGTTTGGAATGTTTTACATATTTTTTACTGTTCCATTAATGGATTGTACTTGTAATTTCCTAACTAGTTGTGCTATTTCTGTTCCCGTGAAGCTCAGCTTCTCAAGATTTGTATTGAGGCAGTTACTAACATACCCCAGTGCCCCAATAATCACAGACATAAATCTGAAGGTGTAATCAGGGTGGAGTATCTGCAGATTTCTCATCAGTTCTGCATAAATATTCTCCTTTTCGCTAATCTTTGGTATTATGTTGGCATCTGCTGGGCAGCTAATTTCCACTACTGTGCATGCTTTCTTCTCCCTGTCCCATATCATAATATCTGGGCTGTTATGCCTGCATTTTATTGGAGTTTTTACTGGAACATTCCACCAGTACTCTTTCATATTATGTACATGGATGACTTCCACATTGCTGTAGCTTTTAATGTTTATTATCGGGCTATCTTTTTTACGAACTGCATTGTACAGTGGTTTGGCCACTACATCATGCCTCATAGGTAGATAGTACCGCGATGACATCTTTGGGAGCTGCTGATGACATGGGTGATATCCTCGATGTTAGTTCTGCAGAGTTTGCACTTGTTATCACATCTAGGTGTTTTGCCTGCATCGCTATCTCTTTTGTGAATCAGGTATTTCGTGTTAATCTCCTATTCTTGGATTGCAAAAGCGTATCCTTCAAAGTGGGAGCCAATATAGCGGTTGTTGGTCCAAGATAGACTACTTTCCTTATTTATATTACTCTCACTCTGGAGCTTCCTGGCAACATATCCATGCATGATTTTTTGCTGATAAGCATGCAGTTTTTCATCCATGGATTCACTGCGATACTGCTGAGCGACATCCCTGGGTGTGAGTTTTTGATTATCACACAGGGAATATCTCTCGAGGAGTTCCTTCCCAACTTTCATGATCTTATCTGTTTCATGCAGATAGACTTGCTCGAGAAGCGGGCTCCTACGCTTCGAGGTTCGTAGATGTTGTCGGAGAGATATGATGCGACATTCAAATGTTGTCTGGACTGATGTTAGGCCTCTGCCTTCCTGCTTACGTTTCAAGTAAAGGCGGTCTATCTCACTGTTGATGTGGAAGTTTCCGGTGTTGTTTAGTATTTTTCGAGTTCCAACATCAACTGCTCGGATTTCGTCTATCATCCAATTGAGTATTCCAAACGTTGGTGTTAGGACAAGTACAGCAAGCACATTGTGAGCCACTGTTGTGTTTTGCGCAGAGAGTTCCGATGACCAGATCTTTCTTAATCGGGTGTAGTATTCCCTGGTTACAGGTTCTTTATTACAGATACCATTATAGGATTTGTTCTCATCTATCCCCAGGTATCTGTAGCAGTCCTCATCAGATATCGGTGAAACAGTTAGGCAATTGATGACAATGTTGCTAGATTGGGTTTTTCCCCGCTTTACAGTCATGTATGAGCATTTATCTTGGCTAAACTCCATTCCTATATCCTTTGATAACGTTGTAACCAGGTCAAGATATTTCTTCTTCCCATCCATGTTCCTAGCATAGAGTTTCAGATCGTCCACAAAGAAATTATGGGTTAGGCTCGTATTTATGTCCTCCTGTGAGCCAATGATGTATCCCTCACATTTCTGGAGCAGAAATGACAAGGGGTTTAATGACAAGATGAATAATATCACTGAGAGACTGTCCCCCTGAAATATACCCCTGCAATATTTTATTTTATCAATGAAAATAGAGTCCTCCCTCTCTGTCTTTAACCTTAGGATAGTAGCCCAAGAAGAAGACAGCCTCTTCATGGCCCTGACAATAATGGCTGGGACTTTAGCAAGTTGGAGGGCTTCTATCATCCAAGAGTGGGGAAAATGTATGTATGTAATTCTAGGAGAAGGAAAACTCTGATATAACACCTGCAACCCTGATGGTATCCAATCATGTTGACTTATTCTTCTTTTTGGTAAATTTCATCTTGGTTAAGAGAGTTGGACTGGCTTTGTGCAATGCCTTTGCTCACTATAAAAGCTTCACGGCACAGGCATTACTTTATATCTGGAGATCTCTCTGCACTTGTCGTCACATGGTACCATGGGCCCAGCACTATGTGTCAGTAATTGTCACAAGTGTAGTGTTTGTACCAGAGTTTTCAAGTCGCTAGCTGGACTAAAAAGTCACACTCGTTCAGCGCATCGGTAGGGGTTCTCCTACATGGATATAAAGTAGTGGCCGTACTCGAAAACGAGTTGGCAGCCACCATATGTATGTATGTATGTATGTATGTATGTATGTATGTATGTATGTATGTATGTATGTATGTATGTATGTATGTATGTATGTATGTATGTATGTATGCATGCATGCATGCATGTATAAATATGTATATATATATGTATGTGTATGTATATGTAAATGTATATGCCTTTTGCATACACACACACATATATATATACGTATATATATATGTGTGTGTGTATGCAAAAGGCATATATATATATATATATATATATATATATATATATATATATATTAATTTCTTAAAATAACAGATTAAAGTTTAAGCAAAGAATCGCTGCTTTCACCCTTAACGGGATCTTCTGAAATATATATATATATATATAACGAAGGAAGTGTGGTAAGGAAGCAGGTGGACCATAACGCACCAGAGTACTCGATACTCTGGGTAGCAGAGTGGGTAATAGGAAAAGGTTCAGGACCCCGACGGCAGAGCTCGATTCGTCGGGGTCCTGAACCTTTTCCTATATATATATATATATATATATATATATATATATATCTACGGCGGGTAAAATTCCCGAGATCCATGGACGAGTTCTCTCCAGCGGTCTCTGTCCCTCATTATCGCTGCCATGTCCTGCGT
The DNA here is from genome assembly GCA_964016885.1 of Eledone cirrhosa. Taxonomy (NCBI): domain Eukaryota; kingdom Metazoa; phylum Mollusca; class Cephalopoda; order Octopoda; family Eledonidae; genus Eledone; species Eledone cirrhosa. The sequence continues at coordinate 52,019,282 of OZ024740.1, forward strand.
CTCCAAGAGACCAGTGTCTGTCCTTAGAGCATCAATATCTGTTAGCCTCGTTCTTCCTCTTCCAGTGTGTCCATGCAGGGGCTCCTACAGGAGCATTGAATGTAGTGTCAACTCTGGATGTCGGTGAGCATGTCCAGCTAACCTCAGTCTCCTCTGTGTCACTTTTGAGCTGACTTTTGGGAGGCTCCCGTACGGCTCTGAGTTTTTCACCCTCAGTGTATACTGATTAATGTTCAGATCCATCCTTAGCATTCTCGTGTAGCACCCATCCACCATCTGAGTGAGTTTCTTGGTCAGTGTCCAAGTCTCAAACATGCATACATACATGCATACATACATGCATACATACATACATACATGCATACATGGTGGCTGCGAACTCGTTTTCGAGTACGGCCACTACTTTATATCCATGTAGGAGAACCCCTACCGATGCGCTGAACGAGTGTGACTTTTTAGTCCAGCCAGCGACTTGAAAACTCTGGTACAAACACTACACTTGTGACAATTATTGACACATAGTGCTGGGCCCATGGTACCATGTGACGACAAGTGCAAAGAGATCTCCAGATATAAAGCAATGCCTGTGCCGTGAAGCTTTTATAGTGAGCAAAGGCACTGCACAAAGCCAGTCCTACTCTCTTAACCAAGATGATATTTACCAAAAAGAAGAATAAGTCAACATCATTGGATACCATCAGGGTTGCAGGTGTTACATCAGAGTTTTCCTTCTCCTAGAATTCTGCCTTGACAAAGGCTAAGGGGTCATCTCTCCCGGTGATTTTGGATGGCCATTGACTCTTAAGAGCTACTTTGCCCTTTGACAGGTTTTGTTTTTATACATACATACATAAATACATACATACATGCATACATATGATAGGGGACAGGGAGAAGAAAGCATGCACACTAGTGGAAATTAGCTGCCCAGCAGATGCCAATATAATATCAAAGATTAGTGAAAAGGAGAATATTTATGCAGAACTGATGAGAAATCTGCAGATACTCCACCCTGATTACACCTTCAGATTTATGCCTGTGATTATTGGGGCACTGGGATATGTTAGTAACTGCCTCAATACAAATCTTGAGAAGCTAGGCTTCACAGGAACAGAAAGAATACAACTAGTTAGGAAATTACAAGTACAATCTATTAATGGAACAGTAAAAATATGTAAAACATTCCAAAAATTTTGCATCTAATAACTGCATATACACATGTACAGATACAAAGCATATACACATGCACACATACAACTCAAAACATACACATCCACACATACAATAACATCCATATCTACACATGCATGCATATATATCTACCTAGTTGATGTTGTGTAAATTCCAATGAGAGAATCTTGTGTCTATGTTAGAAACCGACTCTCTTTCTATTGGGAAAACTTTGTGAAATTATAAAACCAGAAGAACATAAATACATATGGCGATCACCTCATCGTTGCAGATTTGCACTGTCTGCAGCATATGTGACAGACAAAAGATTGATTGGGTCAGTTTGTGGGATGTCATCATTATGTACAGTTTTAAGACCAGAAATTGATTTGCCGATTTTTCTGTCCACCACAGATGTTGTCTCACCTACTATAGGAGAGATAGTGCTGCACACAGCTGGTATTTCATGTGATTTTAGATGTGTGATGTACTCAGATTTAGAGAGCTTTAGACGACAACACAATTCACATCTCCTGCTCCTTCTGTTCTTATTGAGGTTCATACTGTGACCTATCCGAAGCTGACGTTTAAGTCGCTCATGATCGAGACGTCTCTCTTCAAATACTCTGCAGCTTTCCTTCACATATCCTCTTTGAAGCTAGCACTTCCCAGTTCTGAACTTCAATCTGTAGATCCCTAATGTTGTTTTTATGCAGCCTTTATACCTTTTCTTGGTTTGTGCTGCGGGCGTTTCCCGGTGCGCAATTGGCTGTAAAATTGTTTTGGGAGTCTATCATCATTCATGTGTACAACATAACCCGCCCAACACATTTGAGAGGATGTGATAGCAGATTCAAAGCTTGTGCAACTAGCATGTATAAGGATTTGTGTGTCAGGTATTCTTTGTTGCCATTTGATGTTGAGGATTCATCTAAAACATACATACAAACGCACACACGCGTGCGCATACACATGCGCGCACACACACACACACACACACACACACACACACACACACACACACACACACACACACACACACACACACATATATATATGTATATATATATATTGTTATTTCGACGTTTCTCTAACGTTTCTATAATCACAAATCGATTTATTGTCCTGCTTTATAATCGAAGAAAAACTATACGATAGAACATTATTTATTTAATTTATTGTATGAAACATCGAAGACAAACGTTACTGAATCTGAGATGTGGTTAGTAAGAGAAGACTAAGTGATATCAACAATGTCAAACAGAAAACGATATAATATCAAGGTAGAAAACTAATGATGTTATTTCAAAAGATATAAGAAAAAAAAATCAATAATATCCTTCATATCTAACTTTACAAATGGTATCATGTTTATAGAGGAAAGACTTTCTCTTGCAGAGGTTGTTGATATAAAAAAGTTACGGCAGTAAGGAAACCAGCTTACAAACAGGGAGGATTATTGAAGTGGTTGTAATTGGAAAAAGATGAATAGGAATTTGTATAATATAAATACACGTATTAGATTAACGAAACTTGTAACAATAACAACAATAATAATGATGAGTGGAGAAAAAGCAGCCTTGATTGTAATTAAAACAGCAACATAGTTATGATATCAATATAAAACACAAGATATATGGACGAACTAAGTGTTGTCAACATAATTATGATGAAAACATAATACATAAAGACGATATATGTTTTACAAATATATCAAAGGGATTTACTGAATAAACCCCTAGGTGATTGCTTGACCTGCTGGAAATAGCAGCCAAAACATCCTTATAAAAGTGATGCATTGGATAATGGGATCTAAGGTTCATCTGTAGGTCAGCTCATTCAGTACTGACCTGTGGTTAAACAACAACAACAACGATGACCACTACTACTACTATTACTACTACTGCTGCTGCTGTTGCTGCTCCTGCTGCTGCTACTACTACTACTACTACTACTACTACTACTACTACTACTACTACTACTACTACTACTACTATTACCACCACCACCACTACTACTACTAAAACAACATTTTTGCTAAGATGTTAGCGAAAAGGTTGGCCCTTGTCGTCAGTAGTTTGACTGGGGAGGCGCAGTCACACATAACCCCAAACAGTTCCATCTACGACAATCTCTACTTTATGCGATATATCGCAGAGAGGGTGAGTAAGGAACCTTGACATGGGTAGAGCCCTGATCAACTTAGACCAATTGAAAGTTTTGGATAAGGCCGACCATCACTATAAGGCAGAGAAAAGGCTCTATCTCGTTAGTATGTAATGATTATCTGTGAAGGTTTGCTGGATTTGATCTTGATAAGGTTGAGAATGTTTGTGAATACACCAAAAGAACTGTATTCTATATATGAGCAATAGTCTAATGAGTATATCTGTTGTACACAGTGTTATATACATGACCACTGTGTGTATATCATATGTACAACATTACTTATATGAGTAGTAAATTAATGTATGTATACCGGATGTGGTGTTAGTTATAAGCAGTAGTGAGGGCGGTGGATTGGCAGAATCGGTAGAATGTCGGACGCCATGCTTTGCAGCATAGAATTACGCCCCTTTACGGTCTGAGTTCAAATCCAGCCGAGGTTAACTTTGCCTTTCATCTTTACTGGGATAATTGTTGGCCTTGTGCCAAAAGTAGAAACAGTTATAAGCAGTAGTCTAATGTGTGTATACCAGGTACGTGGTATAAAGTATTTATACCACGTATAAATACTTGGTATAAAGTATTCTAATATCCTGGAGGGGAGATGGGCTCCACCAGGTTTAAAGAAATGCTCGAGAAACGTCGTATGTCGATACGGCGCCCCTACAACGCCCCCTGGAGTTAAAGGGCCATACATACATTCTAATATAGGACACTACTTTGAAATGATTTAGATATCAAAATCTTCCTTACCGTTCTTTGTCTTGAAAGTTCGTCATTGGGAATGATCTTTTGGCTGAAATACCTCGGCACTGTGGTGCATATATATACTTCCTGTAAAGGAAAGATACAACAAAGATAAAACTAGGACAATAGAATAATATAGACAATGTGGATTATATAATCACAACACCACAAATTTGGGAGCAGGTATATATATATAGTAAATAAAATCGTACCTCGGTACTTGTCTTGCATTATTTTAACTTTGCAGCACAAAGTTACGACCCTTTACGGTCCGAGTTCAAAGATGGATCAAGTCTACCCCACTAATTAGATAAATTCTATGCGCTACTCTTTCGATTACCTCCCATAGGTATATTGATTTCTAGCTTTGCAACAAATTCACATATTTTGTGGAGTTCATTTGTTGTAATCGATTCTGTCGGGTCGCTCTCCAGCACTGCTGGTAACATGTAACCCAGTACAACCTGTCACGGGATGAAACAAAAATCCCGTTGAAGGGCGGACGAAAAGCCAACTGCTATCCAGTAGTGTGTAAAAAGAAACTTTGTTGGTGGTTTATCTAGGAGAACGATCAATCTGATTTCAAAATCGAGGAGAATGGAACTCATTAATGACCTTGTTTCAAGCGGCCAACGGCCTCATCCTTGTGATGGTGGATGAGCTACGGTTCGATAGCCAGCTTCCAAGTAATGATCCGACGTGGATTCGAGACCCACCGACGTCAGGTTTTTCCCGATGTAAATCATGAACATACAGCATCAAATAGATTTCCAGTCTGCAACTCTCAGCAATGAGAATGGGAAGAGTGAAGACCAATCGCTCCGATTATATCACAACTGGAAAAGTCTACCTCGATTTGAACTAAAAATCTACTTAACTAAGTAGTTACAAAACTAAATAGCCCACATAAATCAACACAGCACTCTACTGCTTTTGTGCGAGTAAACTACGATTTCCCAGCTCAAAGAACGGAACTGGAATAAGGAAGATGGAGGAAGAGGACACTATATTGACTAACACTTCGATCCATTTTTCCTGAATTAAAACAAACACAGAAAAAAATTTGTATGAAAGAAATAAAACCTAATACTAAATATAACTATATATTATAAACTATAATGCGGAAGGAAAAACGTTTTAGTGTAGAAATTTAATTTTTAGTTTATTTTTTATTCATTATTTGATTAAACTCAATAATAAAAAAAAATCTAGAGCAGATTATAAAAATATAACTTGCTGTTAATTAATACGAAAGTTCCTTCCAAATGAAAGCAAAAAAAAAAACAAAAAATAATATATATATATAAAATTGAAAACGAAAGCAAAAGAAAAAAACAGGAAAAACAGTTTCGCCTTTAGCACTGATTAAACGAATATCTGTCGTTTAATGAAACAATGTTAGGCGTGTACAGTGGTTAACAAACATACATGTTTAATAGAAGACGTTGATAAGGATGGAACAGCAATTTCATTGTATGAGTGAAGCGACAAGTGGTTGTATTTAATATACGTAAAACAAAAATCTTAAACAGAATGAGTTTCATTAGAATGCAATAAATCCACTGAGGAGATCTTCAACAAAACACTTAGCAGTTTTGTATTTCATTAGCAACAATTCAATATGTATAGCTTCAGGAATTTATAAAATAAAATAAAAATAAAATTCAATTTCTTGTTGCATGCCTTGTAAACACACACACACACACACACACACACACACACACACACACACACACACACACACACACACACACACACACACACACACACACGCGCGCGCGCACACGCACGCACACTGAGTATTTGGCCGCTACAGGAGTTTAAATAAATACATAATATATAAATTTATTATGTTAAGGTGTTATGTTTGTTTTCGAACTCCATATATATTTTATTTCTAAAATATATTGTTTCAAAACAGAGTCACATGAAGAAATTAACGAGAGAGAAAGATAAATGCAGAGAGAGAGCGAGAGAGAGAGAGAGAGAGAGAGAGAGAGAGAGAGAGAGAGAGAGAGAGAGAGAGAGAGAGAGAGAGAGATAATGGTAAAGAATAAAGTGTCATTAATCTTCCTCTTTAAAAAAATATAAGGACTTTATGCTGAGAGGAAAAGTTAAATTAGAAATGGAATTGATCTCCACTGGTTTCAATGATGAGTTCTCTAGATGTCCGACCACTGGAACAGTCTACTCATGAATTTAATATGAATGTGGTCGAATATTCCACAAACACGTGTACCCTTAACGTAATTCGCATGGAGATTCACCGTGACACAGTGCGTCATAAAGTCTAGCCGTAGCCTACTCGATAGGTTTCACACCTATCAACACTCCCCGTCCGACGGGGAGATCTCTCACCCACCCCAAAGTTGTTGAGAGATGTCTTCTCTTGTGAAAATGGGTATAGCTTTCATTATGTAAAATCTCCCCATTTTGCCTAGATCCTCCCCGTTTTGGGGTACTTTTTTCATGGTACTCCTCATTTGGGCTTTTGGAGGTTGGCAGGTCTGGGTTTTCAAACCCATCCTATCTACCCAAGTTCGCTGAAAAGTTTTTGGTCGACCTTAGGCTATGATAAATAACACTTGCCCAAAATGCCAAGCCGTAAGATTGAACCCGAGCAAATGATTGCAAAGCGAACTTCTTAACCATTCAACCACGTTGCGTCCACACAAACGCAAATATTTATTAACTACGTACACTAATGTGCTGTAAGGCGGCGGATTGGCAGAGTAATTAGAACGTCGGATGAGATGCCTTGCGGTACTTGTTCCAGTTCTCTGCGTTCTCTGAGATCAAATCCTGCCGAGGTCAGTTTTGCCTTTAATCGTTTAACAAGTGTGAAACAAGTGCCAGTTCAGAATCGGGGTCGATTCTTCCTCTATATTTCTTCCTCAATTTCTCTATATCCATCTCTGGAAGAAATCAGTTGTGATCTGATATAGAGAGTGGATAGGCTCAGCCGGGGTTAAAGTGCTAAAGATACCGTATGCCAAGACGGCACTCTTACGTGTCAATACATTTATATGTTGTACATCCTACTGCAATGGTGTGTTACATATAAAAATGTATACGTACACTGCTACGCTCTACATATAAATATGCATATTGGTGTGTACTAACAACAGCTGTGTATATTTCGTCTGTCAGATTAAAGGATTCTTCTGTAAAGTTCTAAAAAGGGGAACATGTTGTAAGTCAGGTCTTTGGGCAGATTTAATCTCTTTTAAGGGATTTTGAAAAAAAAAAAAAATCATTTCGATTCTAAAAAGGAGTGCCCCAATCGGTTGACACTTTAAATATACTGTGTCCCGGTGAAATAACAGTGCTTATAACAACTATTTACTTTGTGAAATATACCCTCAATTGCTGTCGGACGGAATTGATACAGACAGTCAATATTTTATTTCTTATATTAGTATCTGTTCATTTCAAGTGGAAATAAGAAATGAAAGAAAAATGAATTCACAGACATTTCTGTTTGTTGTTAATCAACGGAATTTTAACGTTCAATTTTAGACAGGAATTAGATCCAGGTTTTTTGGTGGTCCATATGATCTATTACTAGAAAATCGAGATAAACATTAAAAAGAATATACGTTTTAATCAGTTTTTTTTTCGTTTCCTCACAGTTAGCGATCTTATTATCTGGTAATTTGACCAAACCCGATGTTTTTTATTTTATTTATTAGCATTTGATATCATCAAGTAATGTAAACAGTAGACATACTAACAGTCTGGCTGCAAACCCCTTGCCTCCAAATTCTCCAAAGATTCACTGACATAATCATGCAGCAATAAGCCATATAACTACACATATATACTTGTAGTGAGTGACGGATAGGTAAATGGGTCAGCTGAAAAGTTCAAAGGCTGACCAAGATACTCTCATGGAATGACCAAATGAAGTTTATTTCTTCAACATAGTTCCTGGAAAGAAACAATGCAGTTATTAATAAGAAGAGTTGAAATGAATGCATGCAAGATTTCTCAGCTCTAGCATTACTCCTTCATAGTCAGCCTATGAACGTTTCAGCCGACCCTCGTAAAAGTCAGTATGACAATTGAGATGTAATAAAGAAATAGCGTAATCAGTAGTGAGACTTTAAGTATGACTTCCTCGTTAATCAATAAAACTATAATTGTGGTTTTTCATGGTTTTATATACTATAAATCTACCCTAACATGATGCCGCAGAAGAGAAAGCGGAACTCCTTTGATGTGATAGTCAAACTGAAAATAATTGAATATGTCAAGAAAATTCAAGAGCTGCTGAACGAGCGTTTTGCACAACAGGAAATTGATGGTGAGAGACTAGAAATCTATGGAAGATAAGTTCAGCGATGCTCCATCACACTTTGGGAACTAATGGGTTGGGTTTAGAACTTCGTTCCAATGGCTATATTTCTCAACACACACACACACACACACACACATATATATATATACAGGAATCCCTCGCATTACAGGAGCGGTGCATTTTTGAAAATCTTGCCGTAACGCGAAACTAATCCCCCTGATTTTCACGTTATAAAATGAAATAGGTTCTGATGAATTAAAAAAATAACAAGGAACACAACCACTTTTATGTATGAAAATAAAAGTTTCTAAAGATGCCCAGTACAATATGCATACATAAAAATGTTTGATGGGAAATACATTGGGGAGTAGATATGAATCGTAATATCGTTATAGGATGTTTCACTACAAAAGGTGTTGATTTCTGTGTGTGGGGAAGTGGTGGAAAGAGATTTACTGGAACGATGAGGAACAATATTTTCTATCCTATAGTTCATCATCAATATCTGGTTTTGATGGAAAGAACATATCCAAATTTGTTTGACATTTAAGGCCCATCATCTGATTGTAAAACTCGATGTAGGGACTAAGCTCATTTTGAAGACCTTTTGTAATTTTTATATTACGATAACGATTACGATCGTTGTAAGCCAAAAAAAAAAAAAGACAAAAAACCTTGCACTTGTAGACCTTCCATTATAAATGCCAAACATTTAGTAATATATTTTGCAGTCAGTTTAAGTTGAGGTGGTGGAAATGTATATTATCAGCTGGCTCTTGTTCTAACAATATCAACTCTTCGTTAGATAATCTTTCTCTATATAAAACTAGCAATTTAACCACATTCGTCAAACCTTACATCTTTTGCGAGTGTTACAAATTGTACTGAATTTGATGTAAACTTTCTGCTTGTAGTCACGGATATATTTGATTATACTTAAAGTCATGGATATATTTTGGTCATATATTTTCCCAAGCACCATTGATAGTTTAGGGTTTAACTTCATTCCATGACTCAGCTATGTAATCAGTAGCCGCATTTTCTCCCAGATGTGGAACTTTTAAATCCTTGATTTTTCTTTGAATTTTCTTCTCGAAATAAAAGTTAAAGTTATAGCAAGCATACCCACAGAAAAGTGCAGTTTCATCAACACACTTGCTTGTGTGCAACCCTTTTCAGTAATCATTTTCTTCGACTGCTTAAGATAATTAGCAGCAGCGTGTGTATCTGCACTGGCAGCTTTAAAGTAATTTTAAGCACTTCTTAAACTTTTCAAACCAGCCTTTCCTAACCAGAAAAGCTTTTTCGTTAATAAAAATTTTACTTCCCCTTTTCTGCAAATCATCATAAAACTTTCAGCTTTTTAAAATATTACCATCGTGGTTTATCCACACATGACGTTGAGTTTGATTGTCGATTCATACACTGAAAAGATGTTCCATTTTTAAGCATCACTCTAGACGTATGAAAAGATAATGACCGAGCAGTTAACGGTGTAACTTCTTCAACACTAGACTCAGTTTCCCCTTTATTGTAGCGTATGGTTCCCACGTTATATGCTGCAAGCTTTAACGTCTTAACAATGTAGCCGATGTTTTTTACGCATAAACATTTTAAAACATCGAATTTAACATTCAGTTTAATCCCTTTCCGGTTCCTTTTCCCACCACCGCCTTTAATTCTACTTGATTGCTTCTTTATAGATATCTTAACTTGCTGATAAATCCATCAGAGCAGCGTCGACGACAAACAATTATTCACTAGAAATATAGAGTTTAAAAAATGGCACCCAAAAGGACTGTTTTGTGAGAGCAAAAATTGTTATCTTATTCCCATGGATGTAAAAATGGAAATGAAGAGATAAAAGGGTGAAGGGCTTTAAGTGAGGGGAAGTATTGAACAAATAGTTGCAAGGTTATCAAGTTAATTGACACTTTCTCTCCTGTGGTTTAGTCTCAAGTCTATATTCGTTGACCAGACATAAGATCAAAGACATTGCACTCTACCTTTAAAATACATTAGGGTATTGCATATCTCATGTCGTCTTTTATTTTACAGTAGAGTTGCTTATCTTGTCCTTAATATTGTTGCTGTTGTTGTTAGTCATTAAGAAGTTACCGGGTTGGTAATGTCGGTGGTTGTATTGATTTTAGTGTTGGTATTAGATAACGGTGGTGGTGAAGGTTGAATTATATATATATATATTTATATAATGAAGATTTTCTGTCCTATGGCTGAGCTATTACATTTCGACAGCATATGAGTAAGTTGCTGTCGAAACAGTAAAAGCTCAACTGTAAGGCAGAACATCTTCATAATACCTACTGCCGAGTACTCAACTGAGTAATGGTCTTACTAGTCTAAACTAGTAACTCCCATCTATTATACATACATACATTCATACATACTTACATACATACATACATTCATACATACATAATACATTCATACATACATACATTCATACATACATACATACATACATACATACATACATACATACATTCAGAAACAAAAACATAAGTGTTTGAACTGTGAATATGTTGTGAATAAGTTGTAGAACACCTATTTATATGAATGATACATAAACTTTAACATATAAATACAGCGTTGTTATATTATATTACATTCATAAAGAAATATACTAAGTAACGGTTCTCTTTGTTCTCGATTCAAACGATTCAAGAACAACGTTTAAAACACAGTTGTAGAATTAAAAACTAACTGAAAAGAAATATTACCCAAGCTGTGAATAACTTTAAATTTGATTCTGACAGAACTTTGTCGAAACTTTTAAAGAAGATCATCGACTATTTTGAAAAATAAATACGAAATATTAGTGAATAGACGAACTCATCATGGCAAAAAGTACAAGTCTCCTTCGACCAAATCGCAACTACAACCGTTGTATACAGTGGAGCTACGAGCTTAACAAAGAATTATATGAAGCATACAAACAATCTGAACCCCAAAAGTTCGGTTTTATGCAAAGGCTAAAAACTTTATGGAACTCCAAACACCCAGAATTAGACTTTTCTCCAAAGCATTTAAATGAACAGGCAAAACGTATCATTAGATGTAAATTGATACATCTACCGGAAATAATTGATACTACAAATACTGCCCTTGTAGACAACCACCCCACCTCCACTGACAGACAAAGAGAATGGCCAGCTAAATCTAACAGTGAACAGCTCACCAACAATTTTGCTGAAATCCATCCCACTTCCACTGAAGAACAGCGAGAAAGGTCAGCTAACTCTAGTAGTAATTGTCACCACATCAACAACGAGGCTGAAATTCATGACTCTACTGAACAAACAGAGCCCCAAAAACTTGTGGACACCTTACAAGTGATATGGAACGATATGTTTCAAGAGATACACAGCCTTAATGTGAGTGACAGACCATACAACACCAGAATCAGTAAAGAACCCACTAAATTGGAATTGGAAGCGGTGAACGAAATAGCTGGCAATTATCTGAAGGCTATACGATCTAAAGGTGTAGAAACGACATTTGAAACGCTTAATGTTTTGTTATATGTTTCAGATGTCACATTGCTATCATATAACACACATCTAAAACCACGCAATCAAGATACAAACAGAAAGCCTGAACCAGCGTGGATGCGAAATTTAAAAACCAAAATTTTGTCCCTGAGACGAAGTATCTCACACATCGCAGTCGTTATGAAATGCAACATAGAGAGCAACTTCACACGACACCAGGAAGACCTAAAGAAAAAGTTAGAGAGACGATTTGGAGATACAAAATTTAAAACTTTGAACTCCAAATTACACCAGTTGAAACTGACAGCTACAACAGAAATACTAAAATATAAGTCAACAGCACATAAACGACAAGTGCTAAATAGATTGTTTGCCAGAGATCCTAAATCAGTTTATCGCAGCTTCGGTTGGCAAAAGCTCAATCCCTGTAAATGACACTCCTTCAAAAGAACAGGTTGAGAGCTACTGGAGATCTGTATGGGAAACGGATGACGGATTCAACAGACAAACTAATTGGCTAAAAGAACTGGAACAGGACTACTGCCAACATGTCCAGACAAAACAATATGACATGGGTCAATACTGGAAACAGCTCTACAGAAAATGTCGAATAGGAAATCGCCAGGCCCAGACCTCATTACAGGATACTGGTTGAAGAATTTCACTTTCTATCGGCAAGATCTCATACGGCTGTTTGCAGAAACCATTAAAGGCACACAAGAACTGCCCAAATTGCATACATATATCATTGCTGAAAATACGGACAGTGTCAATAAGCACATTCAACTCCTTCTCACTCTTCCTGAAGAGCTTAAGATCGTCCATGAAGAGGAGGTGATTGATGGTTGGTAAGCTCTCCCGTTCCCAACTTGTATCCTGCTCTCACTTTTCGCAGTATAATGGTCAGAGGGATCAGGGCAAGGACAAACAACAGAGAGGACAAACTATCTCCCTGGAAGATACCTCTCTTGAAACTATTATTATTATTATTATTATTGAATGCTATGGTTGACGGAGGCTCGGCTCTCTAAGGTATTGTAAATTTTGACCGCTATAACAATTGTAAATTGTTTAAAACTTTAACCAACTTGTAGACAAAAACACCCTCCTCCTCGTGAGAGGGTTCTTTCTGCCCGTTATTTGGCCCTTCGGGGTTAAATAACTGCTTATTGGGGTTTTGTGCCCAATATTTATTTTAAACAAAAAAACAACATGGCTACGAAAAAGAATTTTCATAGGTCACTCCCACTCATTCCGTCTTCTTCTTCCTCAATCGTCACTACAGCAGAGAGAAGATTGTCTCTCTCCCTCCCTTCTTTAAATGTGTCTCTCTCCCTCCCTTCTCTTTCGCAAGCGACGACAGAAAAGAAAAGTCTCGTGCAAAGCGTGCAAGATTTCTCCACGACGACAACGACAACGACGAAACAGGTGTGCGGGAAATACGAAAACCCATTTCATTCGTCTGACGTCAGGAATAATAGCAGTAGCTGCCGTAATAACAGCAGCAACAGTGACAATGAAAACAACAGTAGCAGCCGCAACGGCATCAGCAGCAGCATAAACAACAACAGCATAAGCAGCAGCAACAACAACAACAACCACAGCAACAGCGGCGGCGGCAGTAGTCGTAATACCTGCAGCAACAACAAAAGTAACAGCGGCTCTGACGACAACAACAACAACAACAGCAGCAAAGAAAAACCAATCTCGTTTGCAGGTATCGCAAAGAACCTGGAAACGATCCTCATAACAAATGAGGAATTAGAGGAAGCGAAGAAGATGGTGACAAAAACTGGACACCGAGCAATCTGCAAGGCAGCGGAAAAATTTTTCGAAACCCAACAGCACTGTACGGTCACGTACCGTACAGTAAGTACAAAATCCCGTAGGGTTGAAAGAGCCACAGAGGCTCAAATACAAAAAGCCTTGGGGTCTGTGTGGCAGCGGAAAACGCACATCACCCGAGGCAAGAAATATGCCACCGTAGACGTACTTTTTGCCACACCCCGGGAGGCAAAGGATCAATCCTTAGTGACCCTAAGGAGCGAGGAAATGGTGTTGGTGCCCTCCTACTGCGGGCAAAAAATTGTGAGGGTCAAACTGACCCACGTCCCCCGCCCCCGGGATGGCCCGGGGGGGACGTGGGTCAGCCTACGTGGCTGGCCGCGTCTGTCCTCGTCGGAATCGAGGACAAAACAACTGTACTGCAAGTACAGAAAAAAGTAAGAGAAGATTGGGTCGGCACCTCCATTGAGATGTTAATCCAAACCAACCAGGAGTGCATCGAAGCTATCCCGGATGTGATAGACTTCGATAACGGCACTCAATTGCCCATAAGTGTTGAGAGCAAACGCCCGAAATGCTTTCGCTGTGGATCGAAGACTCACCTCAGGGCCTTCTGCAACGAGAAGACCCTGAGAAAGGAGAAAACCCCCTCCTTCCGAAACCGGCTCCACGGCTACCAGCAACAGGACAAGCGGCAACCAGGAACGATAGGTCCGTGGCACCCATACCCACGACACAGAAATCAAAAACAGCAGCAGCAGTGGAAGTATTAACAACAACAACAACAGCAATACCAAATGCAGCTGCAACAGAGACTCCAGTGCAAACATCACCAACAACAACAAGTGAAAGAGTGTTAGTGGGCGACTGGAACGGGAACGGGATCTTAGATGCACGCTGGGACTGTGTGGGATTAGCGGATAGGGGTGGAGGGTACAAGAGCCTCACCAACCTGCTCAGGCGTTTTGAACTGTCTGACAGGTACCGATTGGATTTCCCGAATGTGCCAATGTGGACTTGGACAAATCGCATAGGGTCATCCAGATCATATCTAGATATAGTATTTTGTAGGGAAATAGATAGGTCTAGCATAGGCTGTCCACAATTCAAGATAGTCAGCTACACGGACCACAAATTCGTGACCTGTGTGCTTGACTTAGATAGGCTTCATAGACGAGGACCCGGCTACTGGAAGCTAAACGCGCCCTTACCAGCGCGCAAGGCCTACAGAGACCGGATTAGCGAACTAGTTAAGCGGGCGTTGACGGGGGCCATCGTCAACAACAAGTGGTGGTTTGCTCTGAAAAGAGCGATTAGAATGAATCCATTAGGTTTAGTAAGGCTTTAGCAATAGAGAAAAATAGAGCAGAGGGAGAACTAGTTAGAAAATTAGACGAGGCGCTTAGCAAAGGCATTGCGACCGACGTGCTTGTGGCGAAATTGGCCCTTGACCAATTCTTCAATGCAAAGCACGAAGGCTGCGTTGTCAGAGCTAGGGTGCGTGCTCTCAGACACGAGGGGACGAAAGCCGTTCAATGGGCCCGAGTGGCGGAGGCGCGTCGTGGCAACAAAGCCACGATCCGGTCTTTGGTGGACCACGACGGGCGCATGCTACTTGATCCCGGGCAAATGTGTGAAGCTTTTCAGCGACACTTCACTCAGCTGTTCGGGGGCAGCGGTGGGCCGGGTCGAGGGATGGACTTTAGTGTCTACCTCGACGGACTGCCGCGGCTCTCGGCCACTGAGGCGGAGTGTTGCGAAAAGCCGATAACAGCCGCTGAAGTAAGGGAGGCAATGACTGGCTGCACAAGGGGTAAATCGCCTGGTTTGGATGGTCTGCCCTATGAACTTTACGTACAGATGCCAGACTTGTTCGGAGGCCTCTTGGCGGACGTATACTGCAACTGGCAACAGAACGGGAGAATTCCCAGTTCTGTGAGCCGAGGAGCGGTGGCACTGCTGAGAAAGGATCCGAACAAGGGGGATAACATAGATAATTTCAGGCCCATAACTCTGCTAAACACAGAGTTCAAGATTTTGGCCAAGGTGCTAGCAAAGAGGTTGGCGCTTGTCGTTGGTGGTCTGGTGGGAGAGGCGCAGACATGCGCCATTCCCGACAGATCCATCCACGACAACCTCCACCTCATGCGATACATCGTAGAGAGGGTAGCTAGGGAACCTGGCACGGGTTGGTCCTTGATCAATTTAGATCAGTCGAAAGCTTTCGATAGGGTCGACCATCGTTACCTAGTGGCAGTCCTGAGGGCGGCTGGCTTTGGGCCCGTCTTCAGAG
>OZ024740.1:52040254-52055254 GCA_964016885.1 Eledone cirrhosa
ATCAGTGGAGTAAATATTCAATATATTAATAAATGGAAACTATATTTATAAAACCATAATTATTTTATTATATATATTTCAAGGGCAACCAAGGCAAATTATGGTGCGCTTTCATCAGATAATATACAATACAGATTTGTTTTATAAATGAATATTGACATACCCGGAAAAAAGACAACCTTAACGGTTGAAGCATCCTAGAAGCTTCAACCGTTAAGGTTGTCTTTTTTCCGGGTATGTCAATATTTATTTATAAAACAAATCTGTATTTTATCTGATGAAAGCGCACCATAATTTGCCTTGGTTGCCCTTGAAATATATATAATAAAATAATTATGGTTTTATAAATATAGTTTCCATTTATTAATATATTGTATGTATATATATATATATATATATATAAATAGAGAGAGAGAGAGAGAGAGAGAGTGGGAGGTGGGAGAAAATCGACTCACCCTACTTTGGGCACGCTAAGAAAATGAATTTTCACTGTCCATTGATGGACGTTCTTTTGCTTGATACATTAACGCGTCAAATTATACATACATATACATTTTAGGTTCAATTCCATTCATTTTAGAATGTTCTAGACTTTTTCGGGCACGTGACAGCAGGTTATAAAATTATAAAACCAGACAGATTTGTATTTTTGTTAGTCTTTTCTGTCAACAATTTGTTACGCAATGATTTCTCTTCAAAAACACAAATTGTTTTGTGTTCTTTGGATACAAGAGTATCATGTTTTTACGAAGTATTTATCCTTTAGCCTACCATTCATTAATACTTACACCCAAAAAAAAAAAATTGCACAACCACGTTGTATTATTTTTATTGTAATTAATGTTGGGTTTATTTTGTTTATAGTTTCTACGTAGTAATGTTACATTAACATAATCTAGGGTGAATAAAAAGAGATTATAATTTGTACAAAGTTTTCCATGCTTTTTATTTAATAAACTGTGTTTTTAGCTTTCCGATTGTTATTCACAATTAAGTTTTTCTCTTGCACATAAATTTGGTGACCTTTGTGCCACCAACAATACGCAACTGGTGACACCGAACTAAGGAACACACACACACTCCGACACAAACATTCACATACAGACTCTCACACATATATACCCCCCCCCCACACACGCGTATATATATATATATATATATATGATTATATAACTTGAAACATGTGTATAGTATTAAACTAATGTAGAATTTCTATTTGCTTATATATACTTTATGTTTACATCTATCTTTCCACACTTTTTTACTTAAAAGCATTTCTTATTCTTTCAACCAATATTTCCTAAACACATTGAGTTCACTCTGAAAATATATCTCTAGATATATAGCAAGGGTAGAATAATATATAATTCAATTTGTACGTAGAGAGTTATATATATGAGAGTATGTAATTGCTAAAAAATTTCAGTATGATCTCAATGTATTTATGAAATATTGGTAGGAAGAATAAGAAATGCTTTTAAGGAAAAGGATATGGAAAGATGTAAACACAGAGCATATATAAGCAAATAGAAAGATGGAATCGAAATTCTACCTTAGTTTAATACTTGACATCTTTCAAGTGTGATATAATCATTATACATTTATTTACAAATAAGATCTTACAAGTAACTAGTGTGAGTAAAAAAATAAAGAAATATAAATCATAAAAGAATTTTATGTTTTTTATTTCTTTATCTTCAGAAGCCGTTTAAACCCAAATAAATATTACAAATATACATTAAAGCCAATCGCTACATGGCAGACAGTGAAGTCAATTAAAGGGTACATATGTAGCAGCATTTAAATATGATTTTTGATCAAATGAGTAGTAGTTTCATCCCTCATTTATTTATTTATTTAATTATCTAATTGTTTATTAGTAAGTCACTGTTTAAAACCACCGTCCAATGCCTGAGTGCCTGTAGTAGAATCCACAAGTATTTAGGCTAGTCCCCAACCCTTTTCAAAATAACTCCCTCTTTTCCTCTCCCCGATCTAGGAAGCCCTGAAAAGAGCCGAGGGTACTGCCCTTCCTCAGATTACGTGATATATATAAAAAAAGAATACTGGCCTGATTGTAACTGAGGCCCGTAAACTTCATTTAGTTTCTCCATTCTCCATTTGTCAATTATATCATCGTTAACAATTGAATCCAGATAAGAAAGATTGTTATCTAACGAAATATTTGTACAATTTTTCTTAGCTTACATATATTATTAAATTATATATAATTACTGTCTTTTCTGTAAGACGACACATTTGATAATGTAGTCCAAGATACAACATGTCTTATAAAATACAGAATGATCGTGCTTGAAATACCTTCTATGACAGGTTTGCTCAGTGAGTAATGAACTAATGTTAAACAACTACAACAATAGCAGCAACATATCTATGGCACTTATGTTTAACTAGATGGAGTAGAATAGTTCAGAGTTACGTATCTTAGTAGTAAAAACAATCCTGTGTAGGCGGTGGAATTCTAACAATCTATCTTTCAACGAATTGTTCGACATACAGTCATGTTCCCTCATCTACCCCATATATAGATTATTTCATTTACAAGGCTTCTGTAGTTTCACATTGTTTCCAGATATTCAGATTCTGTCTTTACCAGTGTGACTTAGATACTAATGGAGAGATAGACACGGCGCATGTATTTACCATACAAAAATAGAACGATAGATTTGTTTAGATCGTATCTAATAAGGAGCGTTCAGAATTTTTCGTTTATCAATATCAACAAGAATGATAAGTAGCTATAGCTTTAATCTGTAATTTCTATAAGCACCTTCACCACATACATATTCGTTGAACTATTAATCCTGAGGAAAAAAACTCATTTCGCTAGATGATATTATCACTGGATATTACAAGTACAATTGTACAACGAATGCCGCCAGGAGCTTAGTCAAACGGCGTTGAAATCATGAGTCATAACCATAGAAAAATGGACTACAAATATATTTATTAAAAAATAGCTTAATTTTGAATTGGTCTATGAATACATAATTTTGTAATTATTATTCAATTTCCAAATTATTACATAAGTGATTTTTATCATTCAATCGAGTTACATACAATTATAAATATACACACAATTATATATACACACATATGTATATATACAGGCATACATACACACACATATATATATATATATTATTAGGAAAACGTTCAAGACCCCGACGGCAGAGCTCAAGCCGTTTCGATGGCTATTTCGACAGCTATTATGAGAAATAGCCGTCGAAAGGGCTTGAGCTCTGCCGTCAGGGTCTTGAACATTTTCCTATTACCCACTCTACTACCCTAAGTATTGAGTACTCTGGTGCGTTATGGTCCACCTGGTTCCTTACCATACTTCCTTTGTTATATATATATATATATATATAGTTAAATATTAGACAGGAACAAAAAACAGAGAGGCAGTATAAATGGTAGTTTATTAGGTTCACGCTTTTAAGAGTGTGTGTGTGTGGGGTGGTGGGGTGGGGGGTGGGGTGATATATATATATATATATATGATAATGTTTAACCCCGACGGCAGAGCTCCGGCCGTTTCGACAGCAATTACCCACTCTACGTATCAAGTACTCTGGTGGGTTATAGTCCACGTGGTTTTTTTTACCACACCCTTTCTGATATATATATAATATATATATATATATATATATATATATATATATATATATATATATATATATTATATATATATATATATATATTATATATATATATATATATATATATATATATATATATATATATATAAAACCAGGTGGATTTGCAATCGTGAGGTTATGATTTCGATTCTCGTACCGGGTGATGCGTTATGTCCTTGAGCAAGATACTTTATTTCACGTTGCTTCTTTTACCTGGAGATGCGACCGATAGATAGTATTAGCAATTGGAAAGACCCATGGAAACATTGTTTCCTCGGTCCGATTTGACGAAAGTCGATCGACTGACGATATATATATATATATATATATATATATATATATATATCACCCCCCCCACACACACACTCTTAAAATTGTTATATTGTTATAAGGAGCTTCATCAAAACTTAATTCCATTTCCATTTCCGATAAGAAGTCATTTCAGAACTAATATACGCTTATATACCTACCACAACTGGCAGCAGAACGGAGGACGAATCCTCACTTCTGTGCACTGAGGAATTTGTGGTGATACTGTAAATAGACAGGAACAAAGGAGATCACATTGGTTCATAAATTTGCTAAACGTAAAGTTTAAGATTTTGGTCAAAGAGTTTGGCGCTTGTCGAGGCACAGATTGGGCCGGCTCAGATCCATCCACAACAAATTTCCAACTATCTGACAGGTACCGATAAGATTTCCCGAATGTGCCAGTAGTCGATATAGATAGAACACGTAGACAGGGACCCGGTTACTGGAAGCTTAACGTGTCGTTTCGGGCGCGTAAAGTCTAGAGAATCCAGATTAGTACATTAGTTACGAAACAGTTGACAGGGGCAATCGTCCATAACAGGTGGCGATTCGCTCTCTCTCGAGAGAGAGAGCTTTTAGAGTAGAATCAATAGCTTTTAATAAATAATTAACAGAGCAGAGGTGGAGTTAGTAGATAAATTAGAAGAGAAGATGGGGTGTTGCATCGCTACGTATTATCTGCGACATTGACACTAGACCATTTCTTCAATGCGAAACATGAAGGCTGTATTGTTAGAACTAAGGTACGTGCTCTGAGAAACGAGGGAATGGAAGCTGTTATATGGACTCAAGTGCAGCATGGCAATAAAGACCCAGTCTTTGGCGGACCGAAATGGGTGCGTGCTGCTCGATTTCAAGTAGATGTATACACTTTTTCATTGGCACTTTGCACAACTGTTCGAAGAAAGTGGAAGTACAGAGATGGTGGCAGACTATAGTTCCTACCTCGTCGGTCAGCCACGTTTCTCGGCGGAAGATGTGGAGTGCTGTGAAAAGCCGATAACAGCACCCGAAATACAGTGACTGCACCTGGATTTGATGGGGCTCTGATCAATTTAGATCAATCGATCCTGTCTTCAGAGGCTGGATCGCTGCGATTCACAGTGGCATCTGCTCAGTGTTCAAAATAAATGGCCCCCATCGGAACCATTTCAGATCATGCGCTCGCTCCCTCAGGGATGCCCTTTCCTCTTTATTCTGTATATGTTGACTCTCGCATTAATACTGTGGAAGCTGGAGCTGTTGTCGAGCATCCTGCTCGAATCGGGACGTGGAAGGGCTGTGCTAGCATATGTCGACGACACTATCGTGATGGTGTCAAACACATCGGAAATCGAGATGATCGGCAACTTGTTAGAGGAATATGAAAAGTTTACGAATTTGCAGCTTGGTACCTGAGAAGCAAATCTATGATATTCAATAGTGTCGTCAGAAGCAGGGTGGACTGACCGGTCAAGTTACTTGGGGCCTGTTTTGGTCCGGACCTCCAGTGGATGTAACTGGGACGAGGTAACGAAACGGGTAGTCATTCTTACTCAGAAGTGAGTTGCGAAATGTCGGGTTGAGGTGGTGAACACGTACAACAATGGGGTCAGTGGAAATTCCACGTTTGTGTTCTATAGAAGACTAATCGTGGGCAAGTGCGAAGACGTTCGCTGGGAGACTCTAGGTATCGTCGAGAACGAACTAGCCAGTCTGTTTAGGAAGACTTTCGGTCCGAGGGCCTATAGATAATCTCTAACAATCTCTGGCTTGGCAGTGTGCTACCATGGAGTACTGCGAGTTCAAGATAAACTCTACGGGCATGGAAGTGCTGTCCGACAGACCTATCCGGGATGCGCGACAGGAGATGAAGCCGTCCTGTATCCGAGTTTTGCTGACTTGTGGAGTTTTGTCAACCAGCTATTATCACGTGCAGAGCGGATCCGACTATCGACTGACTCTATCGTGAAGATCACCCACACCTTTTTTGGCCGGGAAGGGCAGACAGTTTTCCTATGTCTGTAGGCTATAGCAAAATAGGTTGTGTGGTGGACGCGGCCAAAAGGACTGAAGACAGACATTTCCCTCTTTGGTCAAGCCCTCATCAACTTTTTCAAGTTCTACTTCGATAGGAAGGTGAGGGTACAGAGGGAAATGTTTGCCCCCCCCCCCCCCCTCCTAGTACATTTGTCAAAAGGTGAGTGAATGTAGTGAGAATGGCCCGAGTTGATGGATCCACTCTGACCATGCGCCTATAGGCAGGAGAGTTTTGAGAGGAGAGGGGTAACTTTCTACGGTGCTCTTGAAGATTAGGGGTGTATGTGTGTGTGGGTGGGGGTTAGGATCTTTAGGGTTCCTAAGTTACTCCTTGGTGGTACAACCCACTGTTCGGGATTTTTCATTGTTATGATTATATTGTTTATTGTTA
This sequence comes from Eledone cirrhosa, assembly GCA_964016885.1. Taxonomy (NCBI): domain Eukaryota; kingdom Metazoa; phylum Mollusca; class Cephalopoda; order Octopoda; family Eledonidae; genus Eledone; species Eledone cirrhosa. The sequence continues at coordinate 52,046,639 of OZ024740.1, forward strand.
TCTGTTTTATTTGTTGACACGCTTTCATCTTATTGTAAATCTTCACTGTCCCTGTCTTATATATTGTCCTACATGTTTCGGCCCTTGTAGCCAATAAAGAAAAAGAATTGTTATTATTGGTGGATTGGGAGTATCGGTAGAGGGTCGGACGCCATGCTTTGCAGCAAAGAGTTACGGCCTTTTATGGTTGAGTTCAAAACCCGCCGAGGTTAACTTTGCCTTTCATCCTTACGGAGTCGATAAAATAAAGTACCAGTAATGTACTGGGTAATTGCTGGCCTTGTGCCTAAAGTAGAAACAATTATTATTATTATTACTAAGGGCACTTAGATAGTCGGACAAAATGTTTCCCGGTAATTATTTACGGTCCTTTATTTTCTTTTATAACCCTTTAAACTGGTTGTATTTTCTACGATGTGAGGGTACTAACAATTTTATCCGAGGCGTAACCTCCGACTACCAAACATGGGACTTTCAAGCGAGACTCCAACTGAACTCCTGACAGCGAGACACGTTGCTTATTTGTAATAGTGCGCCGAGTCCATTTCTTTAATCTCCAAGGGGTGTTCACCACAACATTTTCTGAGTTAACTTTGCCTTTCATCCTTCCGGGACCGATGAAATAAAGTATCAATAAAAACTGGGTCGATATAAGCGACTTACTATATTCCTGAAATTGCTGGCCTTTTGTTTAATTTAGAAAGGATTATTATGATGCTGTGAGTGTTAGAATATAATAAATACCTACCGACAGTCTATACTTCTCCTCTTCGGTGGAATGCGCTGTTCAGTGATATGAACTGTGAGAAGAAGGATTGCAATCGTCCATACCAAACATTTCTGGTATGTTTTGGTGCACAGTTGTAACATTGTTCTGGATTTAGTGTAAACTTGGTTCTGCAATAAAATAACACAATACACCTATATTAGTTGAGACAGTGCTAACACGATGTAGTGAGAAATATGATTTATTGATTAATTTTAGCATAGAACGGTAGGGGAGACAATTACAACATTAATATTAATTAAAATAATTTATAGTTAAATGAGGGCATACAGTGGCGGAAAAGGTTTAACAACGATGTTCAAAGTACATGCCTATAGGTAATTTATCAATGTTTTTTTACAAATAGTTGTATACTTCCCCGGCTGAGCCAATAACAAATAAGATGACACATTCCTTAAAGAACATATTTTAATTCAACCGATAAGCCGATGCGACTCTCTGGCTTTCAGTTCGTTTCAGCATAATAGGGAGTAAATCTAGAAGTGTAAACTTAGATATAGATAATCTGGGATTGTTATGCATCTATATCATTCAAAAGCAATCAAGATGACTTGGTAGTTTATATCGCACTTCCGCTAATGGTTTTATTTGTTCATATAGTGGCGAGTAGACACAGGCATTTTCTCATCCCTATTACACTTGATCCAGCGGAATATTCAGGATGTCTGCTGAAGTAAAAGAGGGTTGCATCAACCCTAGTTGAAAGTTGTGGGCCTCAGCAGGATTTGAACTCAAAGAGCGACTATCGGAACACATTCTATCCTATGCGCTAACGATTCTGTCAATCGACCATATTGGGAATATATTAAGATATAAATAATCTGTGAGTGTTATTTAATATAGAACAGCCTGGGAGTGTTACCTAAGATATAAATAATCTGGGAGAGTTATTTAAGGTAGAGATAATCTTTCAACGTTATCTACAAACGCGGGTTATCTTTGATACTGTGCATGGCTTCTTTTCTCTGTCCTTGTGCCATATCACTATGCCTGGTCTATTATGTTTGCATTTTATTGTGGTTTTGGCTGCAACATTCCATCAATACTCTTTCATTATATATGCATATGCCTTCCACATCACTATAACCTTTTATATTTTTATTCTCAGGACAATCCTTTCTACGGATTGCATTGCATATTGTCTTGGCTACTACATCATGCCTCATAGGTAGATTGTATCTTGATGACATCTTTGGACAGCTGCTTATGTATGTATGTATGTATGTATGTATGTATGTATGTATGTATGTATGTATGTATGTATGTATGTATGTATGTATGTATGTATGTATGTATGTATTATGTATGTATGTATGTATGTTTGTATGTTTCTCTTTCTCTTAATTTCGAGTACATTTTAAACCGGCCACCTTCCTGGTGGCAAGGTTGTAAAAGAAAAGAAATTATCATCCCTTGAATTGCAAGAATGTTTTGCAAATTTTGAAGGTGGAGGGCCAGCTATCGCAGCCGTTTGTAGTCTATGAATTAGGGAGCTTCGCTCTTTGTCCGCAAATCCAAGATCAGTTATACTTTGGTCCAAGCGTGCTGGTATATAACCTGCAGCTCTAATAATGGTGGGCATGAAGCTGAAGGTGTATCTTGGACACTGGATCTGCAAACTCCTCATCAATGGTCCGTAGATGTCCTTCTTCTCTTGTATTTTTCTTACAACGCTGACATCAAGTGGGCAGCTGATTTCTACAACAGAGCACGTTTTCAATGTGTGGTCCCAAACAACAACATCAGGCCGGTTGTGCTTTAATTTGGTGGCAATTTTTATTTTCAGGTTCCATCAGTATTCTTTAGTGCCATCTATCTCAACATATTCCTCCTCATTTGTTTTTAATTTTGTTTTCCTAATTGCGCTCCAGATGGTTCTAGTTATCACATCGTGTCACATAGGGAGGTAGTAGCGAGACGACATTCTTTCGCAGTTGACAATAATGTGGCTAACATCTTCCATCTTTGTTTTAGTATATGTGTGAGCAGTTATGATAGTGGGTTTAGTGAGAGGATGAAAGGTGCCTTTCTGGTTGTGTATTATATCAGTCTTAATTTGTCCCTTCTCACCCCTAAGGAGCAAATTGGTGTACCAGTTCTTGGTCAGGCGTTTAGCAGCAGCTACTAGTGGTTGTGGGACTTTGGCTAACTGTAAAGTCTTAATAATCCACCCATGAAGTACACTATCAAAAGCCTTCTGATAGTTCAGTTACACCACAGTCATGTTGCTGCGATTCTTTGCTGTTTTTTTCTGTATCATTTTATTTGTTAGTATGTATGTATGTATTAGGCCGCTTAAGTCAAAATCATTATTCTCGTAAATTTCAGCAAATTCAAACTGAATTTTTTTTAAAATCCTAAATTACTTCCGTGTTATATGATTTTGCAATATTACTAATTTGAGATGACATGAATAGTGGTATAGTGTGGTTTACTGTGGTGTATTGTGGTGTATTGTGGTGTGGTGTATTGTGGTGTGGTGTATTGTGGTGTATTGTGGTCCGATGTATAGTATTATAGTGTGCTGTGGTATGGGGTGTAGTGTGATGTGATGTATTAGAATGTGGCATACTGTAGTCTGGCGTTTTGTGTGCTGTTTGTACTGTGTTTTTGTGATATATTTATGTTACTATAAAGAAATATTCAATATTCAGAGAATAGCTCGAAGAGTAAATTTAAATATAGAAAAGAAAGAAACCTAATTTGTCTAAATAAGAGCTTTAAAATATTCATGTAGAAATCAGCTAAACGCATCAACGTTTTCAAATAATAAACCTTTCAAAGAAGAATGCTGATATATATTTCCCGAGGAAATACTAATAGTTTCCTAACACGTTTTTCTTACACGTTTATCAAAGTGAAAGATCTATAAAGCTATAACAATGTATAACACACACACACACAACCAAATATACATATATATATATATATATATACATATATATATATATATATATATATATATATATACATATATATATATATATATATATATATATATATATATATATATATATATATATATATATATATATATATATATATATATATATATATATATATACCAAAACATCTATATTTCTAAGAACTTTTACTTGAGTAGACTGTGATCTTCGGATTATGAAGTTATTATTTTGTGATTCTATTTTCTATTGAAAACTCAATTTCTGCTCAGGTAAATTTTAAGTAATTTACTCACGAAAAATGAGTTTCATTTCAAATTTTGTGACACAATATTCCGAAAATTTATCTTGCACATCAAATTAAGAAAGAACGAAAAATTTGAGTTGCTTAAATGATTAAACCCTCACGCAGACACACCCGCACCCACACCCACACATAAAACACACGCATACGTACTTATGTTTGTGCGCATACATACCTCTCTCTCTCATATATATATATATATATATATATATATATATATATATATATATATATATATATATATATATATATATATATATATATATGCATATATATATATGTAGATAGATAGCGATAGATAGAGATAGATATATACATATATATATACATATATACACATACACACACATCTGTATATATATATACATATATATACATATATATACATATATATACATATATACACACACATATATATATATATGTGTATATAATTATATGTATGTGTGTATATGTATATATACATATGTGTATATTTATGTATATATATATATATATATATATATATATATGTCCATATATATATATATATATGTATATATGTATATATATATGTGTATGTATATATACATATATATGGTGGCTGCCAACTCGTTTTCGAGTACGGCCACTACTTTATATCCATGTAAGAGAATCCCTACCGATGCGCTGAACGAGTGTGACTTTTTAGTCCAGCTAGCGACTTGAAAACTCTGGTACAAACACTACACCTGTGACAATTATTGTGTATGTATTGTGTATGTATATATACATACACATATACAAAGGACGGAAGAGCCCAGGAGAGTCAACGGCCATCCAATAAAATCTTTTCTTTGTGGAGCGATTGACTCCTAGGAGAAGGTCAATCTGATATAAAACTTGCGACTTATTTGCATCCAATAATGTAGACCAGTTCTGCTTTTGAAGCAAATGCATTCGATGTTCAGAGAATGGAATTGGCTCCGTAAAAAGATTTTCCTTATTTAAAAAACTTCAAGCACAGCGTCGCTTGATATGTGATATTTTTTGCGATGCATGGTATTGTTGCATATTGCCATATGCAAGTCCCCCCCAAGACTAACAATCCACGCCCACAAAGCTCATGCTTAAGTATCTAGCGATGGCATTTATTCGAAATAGAGCTGCAGCCAACATCATCATCATATATATTTATGCATATATATATATATGTATGTCTCTCTCTCTCTCTCTCTCTCTCTCTCTCTCTCTCTCTCTCTCTCTCTCTCTCTCTCTCTATATATATATATATATATATATATATATATATATATATATATATATATATATATATATATATATATATTTATATATATATGTGTATGTGTGTGTGTGTGTGTGTAGATCCCGCGTAAATTCGGGAGTAACCACAGTTAAAAAAAAGGTACTCAATACATAAGTAGACTGTAAACATCATTACTTAATATAGGCGGTGGATTGGCCGTATCGGTAGAGGGTCGGACGCCATGCTTTGCAGCACAGTTACGTCCCTTTACGGACTGACTTCAAATCCCGCAGAGGTTAACTTTGCCACTCATCCTTACGGGGTCGATAAAATAAAGTACCAGTAATACACTGGGATAATTGCTGGCCATTTTCTTTTCCGTTTACCAATATATCATAACTCGTGTGTTACACCTCTATTCTTTAAAATATATATATATATATTTAAAAGAATAGAGGTGTAACACACGAGTTATGATATATTGGTAAACGGAAAAAAAAATGGTGACAAATATATATATATATATTACCCTAGCGTCCCCTTTATTTACGTGTCCCAAGGACTTTTTTTAGCCGTTGCTCGCACCAACCTGAGGTATATGGCCTTTAAAGCGATGAAATGCCTGTGACGGTTGGAAGGCCACTGATGAAGGACAAACTTTTTCATATGTAACCCATTTGCAACACCGCAGCTCCATTATTATCATATATATATATATATATATATATATATATAGGTAAATATACACGGGTGTGTATGATTGTGTATAGAAGATTATATTAATAAGAGGAATTCCAACTTTGTCTGATTTACTCGTTTTATTTACAATCGTTTAAAATATATATAATGGTATTATAATGAAATAGTATGATAGAATATTAAATTCTAAGTGTTAATTGAACAAGTACTTTCATGCTTTCGCAATCTTCAGGTTCATGATATGTGGTTACAGTCGAGTTTGCAATTTTCAACTGTTGCAATTTTCAACAGTTGAAAATTGCAAACTCGACTGTCACCACATATCATGAACCTGAAGATTGCGAAAGCATGAAAGTACTTGTTCAATTAACACTTAGAATTTAATATTCTATCATACTATTTCATTATAATACCATTATATATATTTTAAAGGATTGTAAATAAAACGAGTAAATCAGACAAAGTTGGAATTCCTCTTATTAATATATATATATATATATATATATATATATATATATATATATATATATATATATATATATATATATATATATATATATATATATATATATATATATATATATATATATACACACACACACACACACACACATACACACACACACACACACACACACACACACACACACACACACACATATGGCAGTATCGGTAGAGGGTTGGACGCCATGCTTTCTAGCATAGTTACGCCCCTTTACAGTCTGAGTTCAAATCTCGCCGAGGTTAACTTTGCCTTTCATCCTTACGGGGTCGATAAAATAAAGTACCAGTAATGTACTGGGTAATTGCTGGCCTTGTGCCTAAAGTAGAAACAATTATTTTACGTAAGTCGACCAATCACATTATTTGTTGCAGTTTCATATATATATATATATAGCACACCGTGTCAACATTTTAATACATGTTTTAGTACTAACATGGCTGCCATTTCAAGCGAAACGCATAAATATCATCCTTCTTCACGAGGAAGGCTATTCCCAGCGCCAAATATTTGTACTTTTGGGTATATCTAAGACTGGTGGTCAAAAAATACTTGCCCGTAATGCAACAAAAAGCACTCTTATCTCAAACAAGCGACATGGAAGACAAAGCAAGATAAGTGTTCCAACAGATCACGTGATACGCCGACTTGCAGTGTTAAAAGATCACATGATACGTCGACTTGCAGTGTCAAAAGATCACATGATACGCCGACTTGTAGTGTCAAATCTAACTGCTTCCAACTCATATATCCAAGCCCAGCTTCTTCAGCACACAAACATATCATCTTCTACCGTCCGACGACGCTGTGTTAAGACTTTAATCTTCGGGCTTTTAAGACAGCTGCCAAACCTCAACTTTCAAATAAAAGCATCAAGGACCGTCTGTTGTTCTGCAACACTTATTGTCATTGGACTGCTGTTTAATGGAGTGAGGTAATGTTTAGTGATGAAACATTAATTAGACAATTTGTACCTTATAATCACCATGTAAGCAGACCACCTGGAGAGCGTTATAATTGTCGTTATGTCAAACCAACAGTTAAACATTCACAATCATTGATGGTCTAAGTATCAATAAAGCATAAATGGACGAGCTGCTGCACTGACCATAATTCCGGCAGGTAAAACTGTAAATGCAAACATATATTTGGAAATCATACGTGAAAAGGTCCCATTATGGATGGAGAGGCATAGTTGCAAGATATATCAACAAGATGGTACTCCTTGCCATAACCAATTTTTTCCAGAATCTGGTACTGAAGTGCTGGCACGTTGACCAGGTTCAAGTCCTGACTTAAACCCAATTGAAAACTGTTGGAAATTGATGAAAGATAAAGTTGCCAAGCTAAATCCCAGTTCAATTACTGATTTACAACAAAGAATTCTTGCTGTATGAACACAACATATTACTCCTAAATATTGTGCCTCCTTGGTGGAATCAATGTCTCGCAGAATTGCTGCAGTAATTGTTGCTAAAGGTCACCAAACAAAATACTAATTTGGAATAGACAATTTATAGCATAATGCTTTGTGTTGTTTGTAATAATATGCTATTTTTATCTAATAATTGTACTTTGTTCAATAATAACCTAACCTAATAAAATTATTGGGTGGGGTGGGGGGTGGGGGGGTCTCTGAATTATGTACAACACTGTATATATATATCGGAGGTAGGGTCGAATGTTATAGTTATTTTTTGCGTTTGCGACTCTCACATTTTCAAATGTCAACGCCTCTCAGCGCGTGTATGTGTGTGTGTGTGTGTGTGTGTGTGTGTGTGTGTGTGTGTGCTTTGCGGTATTGGTTCCTGCTCTTTTTGTGCATGGAACGTAACTCTATGAGGAGGTACGGGAGGCACCATAATGTCATACAGCGTACCTTAGGAACTTCAAAGCTGGCGGAACCCATCCCCTATACAAGTCTGGACACAACCGACTTCATCCAGAGAATGAGAGAGAGAAAATGGAAGGGAGATAGGGTGGGAGAAAGATATATATAGAGGAAGAATCGAAACCATTACTGGACTGGTATTTTTTTCGATCTCGAAAGGATAAAAGACAACACACGTTTTCAAATAAGAAATCTTGCAAAACAAATACAAAAACATATAAAAACATATATACAAAAAAAGAATATATATATATATATATATATATATATATATATATATATATATATATATATATATATATATA
>OZ024740.1:52060254-52080254 GCA_964016885.1 Eledone cirrhosa
AAATGTAATTACAATATATAAGTAGCATCTTAAAGTCATACGTAAATGGGTGCAAAAGCTTAATATAATATAATGCATTGTTTAGTTTAACTATTGTCTTTCCTTATCGTTATTGTTCTTGCTATTATCAGCATTATCATCATCATAATCTTGGTCGAATGTTTATTATTATTATTATTATTATTATTATTATTATTATTATTATTATTATTATTATAATAATAATCCATAATGCACTTAAATATTTTACTTCTTACCGCATACCACATACGAGTGTGCGTGTTATATATATATATATATATATATATATATATATATATATATATATATATATATATATATATATATATGTGTGTACATACATATATATTATATCGGTGTTACGCAGGAAATAAAGTACTATGCTGGTAGCCAACTTACTAAATGGTAATTCTGCCTGAATTTATTCTTAACATATTGCATATATTATTTCTTACGGTAGGAACGAAAAAACAAAAAGGAAACAAAAAACAAACATTTTCGTAACATAAATTATGAAATTCCTTTTCAATTTATGTTGATAAATAAAAGCATTTAACAACATAATTAGATAAATATACAATACAAAGCCAAATTTTAACTTTATATTATTAATATCTTATAATAGTGTATTATTGAAGAGATGAGATCGTAAAAAGAGTACTAGTGTATTCGTGGCTAAATGAACTGGAGAAATAATAATTACAATAACTAAAATCCCAAACCAAAGTGAAATTACTTCTCTGCGAGAACTAGTAGAGGAAATCAAAAACACACAAAATACAAAAGGACAACGACCACAGAAACAAACAAGAAAATAGACACAGCCAACACATAGTCTCATATCCACATCTAACATTAAATAGGATAAAACCACAATTTAATAGATCCACATGAGGTGGAACTAACTGAAGCAATAAAGAAAAAATAGAAAAGAACATCATAAAATTAATGAACAAGAATCAGTGTAAACACCCCCCCCCCCACACTACAGAAATATAAACAACTTTATAAAAGAATAAATATAATAGAGCCCTACAAGTATTCATGCACACAACAACAGACTCTAAATATTTACAGACTGTATGACAGTATTTACTCTGTAGCAATAGTGATATCAAATCAAACGATATGAATAGAGGGATCCAACATGAAACAAAAGCACCAGCGTAATAGATAAATATAACATAGATGGAAGAGAGGACATATTAAAAGCAAAAGAAAAAAATACTCAATCAGAGCATAGAAATAAAAACATACCGCATATTACGCTCTGAGCGCTTCTTCCCGAAAATAAAGAATTTGAGGTATATAGCAAACGATTCTACAGGACACATCAGCAATGATTGCACCATGGACATATTCCACCTACCAGAGGAAACCACTGATACATTCAGAGCTGCTAGCAACTGGAAAACATAAGGAGTGGACATGCTGTCCATATTCTGGCAGACGTACCGCCCCAGTACGCAGGATTTAATGAAATGCTAAGCAAACTGGAAACAATCAATGACTGAGTGCTGGAGGGGAAAATCCTTCTAATCCCGCAAAAATTACCGTACACCCCCAAATTATAGGTCTATAACATGTTTGCCAACAACATATAAACCCTCACATTAATATTGTACAACCGGCAAGTTCCACATCTGGAAAGCAACAATGTACTAACAAAAGAGTTCCAGAAAGAGGTTATATAATTGTAAAGAGCAACTGCTGGTGAACCGGGCTATTATGAAAAGTTTTAAAAAGAGGAAAACAAACCTCAGAATGGCTTGAATTGACTAGCAGAAATATTCTGGCAGCATTCAACACTTACGGATATTGAAGTTAATCCACACAAATAAATTAACCCCAACAAGGCTGAAATTTATCAGTCATACCATGAGGAAATAGAAAATACCCATAACTTTGTAAAATAGGGAAACGGCCATCAAAACCAATTCAACACCCATAAAAAGATGAATTTCCCAAGGGGCCTAATTCCAACCCTTGCTTTGAGTCTACCAATAAACTTGATGAATGAAACCACTATGAGATACAGATTCTATGGACAAAATATAAATCATCTATATATGGATGACTTTAATATATTTATAAGGAACAACTTTGAATAAGAAAACCTCCTAAAAGTTGCCCATAGCTTCCACAAAGACATAAAGATGAGTACGGGATTAGGCAAATATGTAAAAACTATTCTAAGAAATAAAGCAAATTAATCAGCACTGAGAACAGACACTGAATTTTGACACAGACACTGAATTTTGAGCATTAGATCAGAATCACTCATACATAAATCTAGAAATAGACACAACAGCAAAAATACAACACAAGTAGATGAAAGAGAAAATTATGAAACAAATACTACAGAAGAGTTTGGCTAATATTAAAAACTGCAATCAATGCTGAAAATAAGATAATACGCTGGCTATATCAGTTATAAACTACAGCTTTGAAATAATATACGGGAAGCTAATTTAGAGAGGAAAGCTAGGAAACTACTGAGAGCGTACAGAAGCCACCACACCAAAGTAGATATAGATATGGCCGGGACGAACGCTTAGAAGCAAATATAGAAAAAAAAGAATACTGATAAATGTAATAAAGAAACATGAAAAAATTTCTCTCTGTATAAGGAGACAAAAGTACACTGACAGGAGGAGTTTATATTTCGCAATAAAATAAACACGATGCTGCACACATCTCAGCAACAAAATGGTGCATTGGGTGAAGCAGTAGAAACTTGCATGAAACTGTCGAAGAAATAACAATTTTATAATAATGATAATATTAGTAACCATAATAATTGTTTCTACTTTTGGCACAAGGTCAGCAATTATCTCAATGTATTACTGGTACTTTATTTTATCGACCCCGTAAGGATGAAAGGCAAAGTTAACCTCGGCAGGATTTGAACTCAGACCATAAAGGGCAGTAACTCGTCGCTGCAAAGCATGGCGTCCGACCCTCTACCGATACTGCCAATCCACCATAATAAGGACGATGATACACACGCACAAATATGTATGTACTAGCAGTAGTACCCAGCGTTGCCTGGGTAGGTAAAATATTATCTGCTTTGATGAAAAGGTGTTGATCTTAGCGACTGCTTCTCGATAACATCTATGGCCACACACAGGCTATGCGGGGGAGTGTGGTGATGACCTCTATCACTGAGAAACGCGGGTGACTGACGAAGGGGCATGCTGGGGGAGGGAGTTTCGAATTTGAACGAAACCGGTTGAAAAATGTGGGAGCTAGAGCCGAAAAGGCGGAAATTTGAGCGAAAAGGTGGTATTTTCGAATATTTAAACGGCTGCCACGCCGTTCCTGAACAAAAAGTCCAAAATATAAAGCCCCTTTAAGACGTGAAATAATCAGATCTAACGTAGTGTAAAATTTGAACAAAGTAGGTTGATTAATGTGGGAGCTAAAGCCGAAAAAGTGGAAATTTGAGTCTAAAAGTGGTATTTTTGAATATTTAAGCGGCTGCCACGCCGTCCCTGAACAACAAATGCAAAATATAAAGCCATTACAGGATGTGCAATGATAAATTCTATTTTGCTTTAAAATTTGAACGAAATCGGTGGCAAATGTGGGAGCTAGAGCCAAAAATCTTATTTTTCGATACCTAAAAAAAGTGACCCCCTATCGATTTTTATCTGCAGAATGGCCCCGGAATAAAAAAAAAACGATACGCTGATATATAGAAAACACTACCCGATGACTAATCTATGAGCCTGTAAAGTTTCATGAAAATCGGTCGTAAGATGTAGACCCCTATAGGTAATACACAGACACACATACATACTTAATTTTATATATACAGATGTGTTTGTATGTTAGTGTAGCAATGTATATGAATCAGGTTGGAAAGCTATAAAACTATGATGCTTGTAGTTTGAGAATATTCAAAATATCTTGAGTTTCGTTCCAAGCAGGGGAAAATACCGAAAACTGTCAATCTTAAATTTCTCAATACTTTGATTACTTAGCAGGAAGCGAGTATATATTTTTAAGTACACGAGGGGATGTATACTGTATGAGGTTTGAAGGTCATCTTTGCATGTTGTATTGCCGATGTTGTTATTGATTGATGACGAAATCGTATGAGAGTCGTAGAAAGAAACATTACGAAGATCGAATAGTAAGGAAATGTGATAGAAATGATAAAGATGCTAAAGACGAGAGAGACGAGAAAAAAATGATAGATAGAAAGAATGAATGATGAAAAATAAAAATAAAAGAAGAGATAATGTTGTTTATGTGCATAATGTGTGTGGGTGAGAATCGGCTGTTAATTTAAAATTAGAAGTTTGCCGGCTTTTATGTTATTCTCATCCAATTCAAGAAGAAAAAAAGAAAGATCGTAGATTGATCAATACTTTTCTATGCAAAGAGCTTAGTTGTTGAAAATATAAATAATACTGTGTTTTCTCATAATCAATCAAAACGATTGTCCAACGAGGAGTAAACTTCGGGTAATTCGAAACTGTTAGTAACAGAATATTATTATCTTTATTATTTATAGTTTGAGAAATACGTTGTACTTTTGATTTCTTAAAAAGAACTGAGCATCCTTTGGAAACCATGTATTGAAATGTTCCGAGATTCCCTGACAATATTTACAGATTCTAGTATTGCTGTTTTGTGGAAATATTTATGTATTTCCAGTTAATGTATTTACAGAAATGGTTATATATCCTTCAAATTGTATCAGTTACCAATATGATGATAGATGCATTCCTTAATATTTATAATTCAGCAGCTTAGTCGGTTGTGAAATTATAAAACCAGAAGAACATACATACATACATATATACATATAGATAGACAGGCAGACAATGAACCAACTTGTTAGATTTGATTAGAAAATGCTCAGGCTACATGTTAAAGATCTGCGGAAGAGAAAACATTGATGTCACCCACATCGTTTTCATCGATGATCTTAAGCTGCATTCAGGTAATTTTCCCAACACTAGGAGATCGCTAAAGCTGGTCATTGCGTTATTATTGGATATATGAATAATTTTTACCAGGATAAATTCTCATATTTGGTTGTCAACCACACAATAAATATATATATCTTTAGCCTGCCTAGCTCTCTTGTCTCCAATAACGAATGCTACAAGATTTTAGAATTGATGAGAATATTGAATAGATTAGGAAACCAATTTTGAAAAGTAGGAAGGTCAGAACCGTTCGCATGTTAATACCAACATTTGGGATATTAGACTGGACACTTGAGGTGCGCAATTTAGACATTTAAACTAGGAAGATACTCGTCAATACTGGTAACTTTCACATTAATAGTGACAGTGACAGGATATATGGAGACAGGTCCAAGTATAGTCCAAATACTTTTTGAGTGTCACATGGTATCCCTCTGATAACATTTATTGAACAATTAAAGGTAAAAAGGAGTACATCACATTATAAGTAGTCAGCTGTGACAAGAATAACGTCTCAAGAGCAGGGGAATAACTTTTGAACTGGTACTTTGAGTATACAACTGTTTCTTGTGTAGCTGGACTCATATAGTTAAATAGAAATTTGAAGAAGCACTCATCATACCAACATAGTGTTAATAATAGAAATATCACAAAATAGCAAGATAGAGTGTTAGCAATAGAAATATCACAAAATAGCAAGATAGAGTGTTAGCAATAGAAATATCACAAAATAGCAAGATAGAGTGTTAGCAATAGAAATATCACAAAATAGCAAGATAGAGTGTTAGCAATAGAAATATCACAAAATAGCAAGATAGAGTGTTAGCAATAGAAATATCACAAAATAGCAAGATAGAGTGTTAGCAATAGAAATATCACAAAATAGCAAGATAGAAGGTACCAACAGCATTAATTGGAGGAGTAGCCTCTTCTGGACCTGTGGCACTTACATAACATCTTACCCAGGAGGATACATCTTAGCTATTCAGAAAGAAATTAGATACTAAATACCTCATCAACAATAGAAGTAAAGATACCTCCAAACTCCTGTTGTGATAGAAAATGTTATCTGTTCCATACCAGTGAGGAAAATATGATTTATATTATTAACTGCTGTCCAAAAATGTCTGCAAAGTATAATTTTCTCACGCGACACAATATAGTTGCAAAAACTATTTACTCTGCTATCCGTAGGGAGGGTTGCTCTGGCGGCCACGTTAAAAGTACGACAAAAACAAGTGTGCATCCATAACTTTAAAAATAAGGAATACTGATGTAACATTACAATTTAAACAGTAACCCAGTGCAAATACAACAAACCTGATATAGTTCTATGGGATAGAGAACAAAAGTCATTTACTATTGCTGGGGGTCAGGTTGAAGAAATAGAAAATTACGTAAGTTAGTGCGGTAATTACCTCTCTTGTCTCGTGACTATAGATTTTAACTTGTCTCCTTGACAGTAGGTACACTTGACTATGTTTTTACAACATATTTGTACAAAAGCCTGGAAACGCAGGATTTGTCCACTCATAACATAAGTGGAATTGCATACAACTACAACTCAAACTGAATTCTGCAAAGAGATCGAATAAAGCTCAAAGAAACACAATCAAACAGACACACACACACACACACATACACAAGCCCACATACACACACACACACACGTGCACACACACACACACATATATATATATATATATATATATATATATATATATATATACACACACACACACACATATACACACACACGCATAAACATATATATATATATAATAAATAGAAACAACACAGTGGACAGCATGAGTTAATGGATGTCGCATTGGTTTCGCCGAATGAGGATTGGCCACGAGTTACTGGATTGCGTTTGAATATAGATCTCCTCGACTGTCGGTAAACAACAACAACAATAACCACAGTTGCAATACTATTAACAACAATAACAACAGCATCAACAACAGCAGAAAAACATCTCCTTGTTTTGTAAAGGTAATAATATTTTGCATGTGTGTGATATCAATGTTTCTGTTATATAACTGAAAGAAATCAATGATATAATCTGTAAATAAAAAACAATACCTCCAGAATTTATTGTTTTGTATATTATTTGTTATAGGAAAGACATTGACTGCACTAAGTGACCCTAGCTCATTAACCTTCATATGTAAGTAATCTTGAATCTCATATTGAGTATTTGAAAACCTATAATCAAACAATCATTAAATTATTTATTAAATGGACTCCTCGTAATTAGAAGCATCAAGTATTGATTAGTTAATCCACTTGATTTAGGTATAAGTGGAAATAGGATTTGTGATCGAGCTTTCATTTGTGATCAAACTTCATGCAATAACCGGGTGTCCTGGATAGAATGGAATGGAATAAAAATCCATCAATTTTGACGATAGATATTCCGGTTCGATTAACGGAACAGCCTGTTCATGATAATAACGTGATTGTGACTGAGTATTACACTTACACTACTACCCGTAACGTAATTCAATGAGATATTTTGCGTGATATAATGAATAACAAGGCTGCCATTTGAATTATGGGCGCAGAATATTCGACGGGCTTTCAAACAATTTCTTTCTACCCAATTTCATCCTGAAAGTTTGGCCGAGACTATTGTAAATATCGCTTAAAGTGCTATGAATTTGAATCAAAACCTTGCTGTGTCCTGAATAGAATGACATTGCCCATAACACTTCAGTATACATTAGGCAGTATCGGTAGAGTGTCAGACACCATGCTTTGCAGCACAGAGTTACGGCCCTTTATGTTCTGAGTTCAAATCCCACCGAGGTTAACTTTGCCTTTCATCCTTACGGGGTCGATAAAATAATGCACTGGGGGTAATTGCTGGCCTTGTGCCAAAAGTAGAACCAATTAATTATTAACCCAGCGTAAAACACATTAAACGGGTGTAAGAAATTTCTTCTTGGATAAAATGACACTCTAACACAGGCATGGGCAACCTTTTTCGAGAAGCTGGCCGCATGAGATATGGCTCATCAGCAGGCGGGCCGCAAACGCTAATTTACATTCGTGCCTACATTAAAAAAAGGGCGGTAACACGGGTTGTTTTGATTTGTTTCTTCAGAATTCGTACACATTGTTTTCCTCGATCGTAAAAATGATAGAAAGATTAATTACGACTGAAAAGTTGGGGTAAAAAAATCAGAAAGATTTTACTTAGGTGACTTAAGCAAGCCATTCAGAAAGCTTAGCAGGCCGCAGGTTCGCTATGACTGCTCTAACACAAACAGGTCATAACATTTCAATATACATTATCTGACTACGGGTTTATGTCTAAGTTTGACATCGATATTAAACAGATCCAAAGATAGTAATGGATTGGCAGAATCGGTAGTGTTGAGAGGTGAGGAGGGTTGCTAAATAGCAGGCAAGATAAACAAGACCGGTCAAAAGGATGGCTGGATCTAGCTTAAGGTCAATAAATATATAGCAATATGGCGCAGAAACATAACATCTTCGAGCGTGTTGTAAGACTTTTGGGTAATGATAGACACCTCGTTCTTGCCACTCAAAAATTTCAAATAAAAAATTTAATATGTTACGGAATCCGCTGGTTACTCCTGATTTTGTAGGTATTTATATATATGTGCTATATATATATATATATATATATATATATATATATATATATATATATATATGTATATATATATATATACCTACAAAATCAGGAGTAACCAGCGGATTCCGTAACATATTAAATTTTATTTGAAATTTTTGAGTGGCAAGAACGAGGTGTCTATCATTACCCTGGACTAAATTGCATTTAGTCCAGAATTAGCCGTCGAAACGGCTTGAGCTCAGCCGTCAGGGTCCTACTCGTTCCTATTATCCACTCTACTACCCTAAGTATTGGGTACTTTGGTGCCTTATGGCCCACCTGGTTCCTTACCACATTTCTTTCGATATATATATATATATATATATATATATATAACTATCTCTTTCGTTTTAATCAGAAGAGAAAGGGTAACACACATGCCATTTTCAGAGCATCCACGTCTGGTGGGATGAAGGGTAGAAGCTACTCTTAGACTGGAGACCTGACCTAAATGCTGGCAAGACAGTGGACTTGCGCTAAAGTTACCCTAGAACCAAGTGATGGTGTTTCACCAAAGAACAAGAAGGGTAATTTCACTTAACAAATTTCATTTATAACGTTTTCGTTGATTTGAGGCCAAGGAGGATGAAACACTTGTTCAAGTTACTGCGCGGTGTCTAAATCGAAACAATATAATTGCGAAGCGGATCTCTTAACCCTTTAGCATTTAAACCAGCCATATCCGGCCAGAATTCTCTCACCTTTTTATGTTCAAACCGGCTGTAACCGGACACTCATAGTGATGTTAAGGTATTGTTCTCAAAATAAATAATAACAAAATCTCATAGGTTCGATATTATGTGAGATAATTATGTGAGCTAAAGCCTTTACGGTGAAAATATAATAGTAAATATAGAGTAAATGCTAAAGGGTTAACCACACAGCCTCCACTGCATATTTAGAAGAATTTCGATATACCTCTGTTGTAGTTTTGGGAAATTTCTCTAAAGTGCAGCATATTCAAGCTTTCTCTAAAGTACAGCATATTCAGGCTTTCTCTAAAGTACAGCATATTCAGGCTTCGAGGAGAATAATTAAATAAAAAAACAAAACAAGCGTAGAATTTATTTTTTATTCCATAATGTAGGTCTTATAATATAAATGGGTACCTTAATGTAGGTGTGTACGATAATTATAGCAATGTACCGTAATATAAATGGGTACCATAATGTAAGTGGGTGCCGTAATGAAAGTAAGGTAAAGACCCCTTTCGGTTATGAATGGCCATGGAGTTTGAACCCAGAAAGTTCCCCTCCGAGGCACAAGTCTGGGCGAGGTTGGGTGATGTCGCAACTCATTTTTACAGCTGAGTGAACTGGAACAACGTGAAATAAAGTGTCTTGCTCAAGAACACAATGCAAAGCTCGGTCCGAGAA
Organism: Eledone cirrhosa; assembly: GCA_964016885.1. Lineage (NCBI taxonomy): Eukaryota > Metazoa > Mollusca > Cephalopoda > Octopoda > Eledonidae > Eledone > Eledone cirrhosa. Next base: position 52,070,244 of record OZ024740.1, read on the forward strand.
TCGAACTCACAGCCTCACGATTGTAAGCCCAATACTACCCTAATATAGGGTATGTATGTATTTACATGTAGGTTGGTATCGATAACACCCGACTAAGCCAGTTTTTAACTGGAGTTCCATTTCACGTTTTAGTTATATTGTTTAATCTGTTAATGAAACTTGGTCAGGCAGGAGTATTACGAATAACATTTTAAAACCTTGTATACTTGGACAAGAGATGGGCACTGCCAAGCATTTCTAAGATCCACTGAACTGTCATGATAGACACGCGGTCAAACGTCTTGAGTGGGACTCCAATGATTGTCTGCACCAGTTACCGGAACTTTAATGTTTAAAGCCAGTAGAAGTTGAAGCCAGTAGAAGTTGATGAATAGTGCAAGTCACACTAGATCATGCTAAACCATACAAACCGTACACTCCTTATACACGTGTATTAGAAGAAAATGTGACATTTTTAAAGATTAAATATAAAATAAAAATGAGAAGAGATTAACCTATTCGATCAATACTTCATCCTGAAAATAATCCTGTACTCGTTCAGTAAACATGTACAAGCTACTGCCACTTCTAGCAGGATTTAATGTTAATCTAAAGCAAATCCTCTCTGAATTCCCACTAAAATCGTTTCCTTCAAAGTTCACAACGCACGAGCCCTTTTTAAAAATTTTATTTTACTTTTCACCACTAAGAAACTAATGCTTTTGGGATGTTGGTGTAAGCAATTGTACATATTTTTTTGTTGCCATATTTGTGTTAGAAGGCTATAATGTTTTGTGTTAAATACATATCTATATTATGTCACTCCCCACACTTCCTCTCTCTCTCTCTCTCTCTCTCTCTCTCTCTCTCTCTCTCTCTCTCTCTCTCTCTCTCTCTCTCTCTCTCTCTCTATCTCTCTCTCTCTCTATATATATATATATATATACAAGGAGTCCGACGAGCCGCAGATTACAGAGTCGGGTAAGATTGATACAGATTGAACCTTGAGCTGATCAGTGGCGAAACGCGTGTCACCAACCAATAAATGCAATGAAGGAGTAACCAATCGTCCTTGTTATCTTTTCACTATAATACACTCTGTCTAGCTCTACACCTCGACACTAAAGTGAACCTAAACATCGAGTGCTCACCCGGGTGAACCTACTGTAAATCCAAGTTACACTCCATGGGTATATATATATATATATATATATATATATATATATATATATATATATATATATATATATATATATATATATATATATAACAATCTATCTATTTATCTATCGGTATCTGTATATGTATATATGTGCGTGTGTATGTTTATGCACATTTCTGCATGTAAGTGCTAGTTTGAATGTCACTGTCTTGTACACACCCACTTCCACTGCCTCAGAGATGCGTGATGTATATTTCCAATATCTCCAGTTCTTTTAGCGTTGTTGTTGCCCCAGTTCTGCTCTGTAGACCTATGATCAAAAGAAGTCACATCCATGACCACCCTGTTTATTTTGATTGGTTTTTACAATCAGTGTTGTTTTCTTTTTAAAGATAGTGACATCTAATTAAAGGGAGATTAGGTTTATCTTTCTAATGACTACTTACGGGCTCAATGTCATTAGCTATCATTTCTACATGGTGAAATGGCCACGTAAGGGCTTATTGTCATTAGCTCCTGACATCAACCGCCAAGTTAATTTGATTGTGGCGTGTGCTGAAGGTGATGAGCTCTATAGTAGAATAATTGGGAGAAGTGATCACCTGTTTCTTGGTCCCAATAGCTGACTAAAAAGCAGAAGATCGCCTCCCTTTCTCTGTCATTAAACAGTAGTGATAGAGAGGATGACCAAAAACTAGAGTGGTGGACAACAAGCAGCCTTAGCTCCGACCCCGTGAAAGGTCATAATGTCTGTCTCGTCTTCAGTCCCAGAGGCCGTAAACAGTACCTATCCTTTCCCATTACCCCCCATCATCTCGTGACAATGGGAACGCAATGTTGTCAGAGGAGAAAAAAAAGTATCAAATACGCAAACATAGCTTTGTTATAGTAGTACTTATTAGGTTGGTGGATTGGCAGTATCGGTAGAAAGTCGGACACCATGCTTTGCAGCATAGAGTTACGGCCATTTACGGTCTGACTTCAAATCCCGCCGAGGTTAACTTTGCCTTTCATCCTTACGGGTTCGATAAAATAAAGTACCAGTAATGCATTGGGATAATTGATGGCCTTGTGCCAAAAGTAGAAACAATTATTTTGAGAGCTCATGATGGAGAAACTTTGTATCTTTAAAGAGAAGGGGAAAGGGGCGTAAAACGTGGTTGTATTTGATAGTGAGTCAACTGCCATCACACACACACACACACACACACACACACACACACACACACACACACACACACACACACACACACACACACACACACAGACACACACACACACACACAGTATATATATATATATATGAGAGAGAGAGATACGTTTAGATACCTGTATATTTGTATGTATACATGCATATGTGTGTGTAATATGTGCGCCCAAACGCCAAATGACCATAATAGTTGTCAAACATAAATGATAATTGAGAAAATCGAGTAACGTACCCCTAGAGACGGAAGGAATAAATAGTGGGTTCTGGGAGGAATGAAACCAATTACGTCAGTTTAGAAGTGTAAACAAGAAGCACTGGGAAAGTTTGAAATATGGGCGAATGAAATCAGCTAAAGTACCATAGCCGTGTCTGCGAAGTATCAAACACCGCATTTCCCGGATGCCGGGCATTAACGACCAGGCTAAACAGCTATTGGCCATCGATTCCGTCTTTTTAGAAGATGTAAAGCAATGAAAATATGATTCAGCAATATTGGCCGTACAAAATGGGCAAAGTAGCAGAGGAAGAAAGTGACCAAGATATGTGAAGCGTAATGCTCTTTGCCTTAATCATGACGAGAAGAGAGTCAAAGGGCTTTGAAATATTTTATTGAAGTTCGTTCTCTCTTATATTTTTACCTTGTAGGCTTATTTAGAATTTTCTTGTAACCGTAATACAATTTTCTGTTAGTTGACCTATGCCAAATACCAAGTCTCACATTAATAAAACTAAATTATATTTTATTTGTCTTTATTGTTTAAAAATGTATTCACAATGTATTTATGACTCAATTAACTGGTTTTCATTAGATTACATATTTTTGACAGTGACTGGCCCTAATAGGTGTTCCAATGTTTATAAGTGGTCTGCCAATGGAATATGTTGCACACCTCTGATGTAAACACTATGCTGACTACAACTATATAACACATTGATACTTTCAACAGGAATCACCCTGTTCAAGTTGTAGTATTGAGTTCTAATACCGGTGCCACCTAAAGTGATTAAAAAACATTACGAAATAAAACAACACTATACACCACACGCCCACACACATACGCACACGCACACACACACACACACGCCCTCATATATATATACGTATTTCAATGACATAGTGATTTGTAATATGTTTATTTACACATGCATATATATTTACATATATACATATAATATACATACTAAATCACCTATATATATATATATATATATGCATAAATATATATATATATATATATATATATATATATATATATATATATATATATATATATATATATATATATATATATATATAGAGAGAGAGAGAGAGAGAGGTAGAACACTGGAACGTAATATTCGTAGTGGTAGAGAACTCAGTCCATGGGACGAGTTTAGTAGAAGTAGTAACACAACAGTTAGTTCACCATACCGAGAACAATTGTTTCACCTTATATATATATATATATAAATATATATATATATATATATATATATATATATATAACGAAGGAAATGTGCTAAGGAACCAGGTGGACCATAACGCACCAAAGTACTCAATACTTAGGGTAGTAGAGTGGGTCCTACTCGTTCCTATATATATATATATATATATATATATTAGAAAGTGAGGTTTTCTTTACAAAATGAAAAATAACCGAGGTGTCCTACACGAGTGAAAGTATAAAGAAAAAAAGATGAAATCGAAAATGCAACTGGAGTCTTATTTAAAAAAAATATATATATATTTATTTGGTTCCTTTACCGGTTTCGCAGTTCTTCTGCTTTTCAAAAGTAGAGTTGAGATGGAGGGTCTGTGGTTTTTCTCACAGATGTGCCAAATACCAAGTCTCACATTAAATATAATATATATATATTTTTTTAAATAAGACTCCAGTTGCATTTTCGATTTCATCTTTTTTTCTTTATACTTTCACTCGTGTAGGACACCTCGGTTATTTTTCATTTTGTAAAAAAACCTAACTTTCTAATATATATATATATATATATATATATATATATATATATATATATATATATATATATATATATATATATATATATATATATATATATACGTTCATATATATATATATGTATATTTATATATATGAGCGTATATATATATATATATATATATATATATATATATATATACATACATGTATGCATGCATCATACAGATGCGAACAGTCATATTCTTGGGAATTGTACGATCTAAAGTTTCTCTGATTTGAATGCCAAATAAATTAGATCAAGAAATATTCTTCGCTGGGAATAAATGATGTGAATCATTTCTGTTTTCGCGAACCATCAGAATGACATTCATCCTTTACAATATGTTTCCAATCAATAACTGAGACTTAATATACTAGAAAATGTTATAGTCTCCAAGTACATTCATATAGGACAATTACAATGAACAAGTAGTAACACAATTGATTAAGTAATATGATATGGCAGCCATCTTAATATTATATAATGTTATATTATATTATATTATATTATATTATATTATATATTATATATATATATATATATATATATATATATATATATATATATATATATATATATATATATATATATATATATATATATATATATATATATATATGTATAAACGGAAAAAATGAAAGGAAATTTCATTTCCCACTCTTAGTACGGCTGTTACTTAAATATAAGTACTAGTACTAGTACAGCGTTCCTTTGTCAGTGTTGAACAAACGAGCAACGGTGGTTGCTAGACACTACGGCTTAATACGGGATGTTTGTTTACAAACACACCGAGCATTATAATAAACGTTTGGTGAATCCATACGTACATATATATATATGTGTGCATGTATGTATATACATACTACTGTACGTCTGTATACATATATGTATGTACGTATACATACTTATATTTAAGTAACAGCCGTACTAAGAGTGGGAAATGAAATTTCCTTTCATTTTTTCTGTTTTTCGTTTTCGGTACCCCGGCCGATTAACTCACTCGATATGCAAATTGGGCTACTCAGCCGTTAATATGCATAAGGAAAGTATATACTTTCGGACGTTCAACTATCTGGCAGGAAGGTATGCGTTGCTGACGATAGCTAACAAGCTTGAAACTAGTACAGCGTTCCTTTGTCAGTGTTGAACAAACGAGCAACGGTGGTTGCTAGACACTACGGTTTAATACGGGATGTTTGTTTACAAACACACCGAGCATTATAATAAATGTTTGGTGAATCCATACGTACATATATATATATATATGTGTGCATGTATGTATATATATATACATACTACTGACGTCTGTATACATATATGTATGTACGTAAACTTGGAAGAAATGTGTACATATTTAATTACCTCTACCATGGTTTCGTCCGTATTTTAAGACATCCGATAACAGGGGACATCTAGAGCTTCGGATTCATCAGGAAGCTAACTCAAATTTAGACAATTAATTTTCCAAAGTGATCGCGCCAAGAATACATTCAAAAATGGCTAAGAATCGTGACGTGGCAGCGGTGTCACGATTCTTAGCCATTTTTGAATTTTTAGTCCAAAATTAGCCGTCGAAACGGCTTGAGCTCAGCCGTCGGGGTCCTACTCGTTCCTATTACCCACTCTACTACCCTAAGTATTGAGTACTTTGGTGCGTTATGGTCCACCTGGTTCCTTACCACATTTCCTTCGTTATATATATATATATATATATATATATATATATATATATATATATATATATATATATATATATATATATAATTCATTCATACGTATATAGATATACAGATACCTACGTACATACATACATACATACATATATATTATAGTTGACATTCTATAAACCAGTAAATATTATCTACTGCAATAATGTCTTTAAATATCTTGTCACAAGGAATACCTGAAGAAATATTATTGTTTATGTGATCTTTTTTACAGCATACGAAAACATTTTCTTGATATACAAGTTTAAAACTAAGTCTTCTCATACAAAAATAGATTTAATTGCTTAACATATTTACGAGCATTTTATTTGAATTTCCCTTAAAACATTCTTATCGGATGTTTAATAATCACTAAATTTCTCGCGCAAAAATCTTTGTTAAGATACTCATTAAAAAAAATCAGAAAACGAAGGGATCCTAACAGAGTTACATAACAAATAAATATAAGGTTAAAATGAAAGAGAATCCAGCAAATTATTTCCACTCTATAGATACTTCTTTAAGAAAACTCAGGCGCAGAAAAATAACCGTAAAAATTGGTTGCTATAAATACCGTTAAAAATCGAGTAAAGACCTCAGTGGTGATTATGAAGAATCAAACTCCATTTCTTTTAGATAGCGGTGACTGCTCTAACCATTGAGCGAAACACTCATACACGCGTACGCTCATACACACACACACACACACACACACACATATATATATATATATATATATATATGTGTATGTATCTCTAGGGCGGGTAAAATTCTCGAGATTGTATATATATATATGTATATGTAAAATATACATATGTATTATATATATGTATATATACATGCATAAACACACACACACACACACACATATATATATATATAATAGACATTTTTGATAATAAAATGTTAAAAAATTAAATATTAAATGACTTTTAGCAAATGAAATAAACAGAAAAAGTATAGTTCTTTTTATCTAGTCATAATTTGAATCTAAATTACAACAAAACATAGAATCGCTGCTCAGAGCACAACACAACTGACCATCAGTGACTAACCCAGGTCTCGCTACTCACCAGACCGAAGAGGGAAAACTATCGAAATATCGGTCGCTCTCCGACATGTTTGTGGTCGAACCTGTAGCAGTGGAGACTTCCGGCGTTCATTGGCTCCCGGACCCCATCCCTACTCACTACTATTAGGGCGGAGGTGGTTACTCGCAGGAGCAAGCGTTGTGAGCTGGAATGGCTACTGCAACGCGTCTCCTTCACCATCGTCTGAGGCAACATTTTCTCCATTCTGTTTGTTGGGATTACGAGCTGGTATACACATAGGCTTCCACACACCAGAGAACGCTCCCTCACTCCGCCCGGGCCTGCATCACTCCAACGGTGATGATGTATCGATCAACTGTAAAATTAGTTGGAAACGTCGAAACAGTGTCAAACCACATCCGGAATTTTGCTTAGACAATAACAACTAGATTCAACAACTCTGATACTAACAATCAATATTACACTTGCAAATATTACCCATTTCTCCTTCTCTTTTTTGTTGCCTTACCTCCCAATACCTCCCACATGCACATCTAACTAAAGAACCTATATATATATATATATATATATATATATATATATATATATATATATATATATATATATCGTTTCTGAATTTGTTTAGCAAGATTCTTTATCTGAAAACGTGTGTTGAAACCGATATTGTTATACTTTGGGAGGGTCATGTTGCCAATAAGAAACACACGCACCAGTTGCTTTCACTTCAATTTATTATAAATTAAATTTATAAATTTAAGAATTTATAAATTTCCGGCTGGTTGGTTCCACACCCAGACGATTGTTCATATATTGTCAAAGTTCTTTCGTCACACATTCTGTGACCTCTTCAGTGACTGGGATTCTTTTCTTTGTTTTTGTGCCTCTCCTTTGTTCTGTCCTACGCCATCTTGATAGCGTAGAACAGAACAAAGGAGAGGCACAAAACAAAGAAAAGAATCCCCAGTCACTGAAGAGGTCACAGAATGTGTGACGAAAGAACTTTGACAATATATGAACAATCGTCTGGTTGTGGAACCAACCAGCCGGTAATTTATAAATTCTTAAATTTATAAATTTAATTTAAATCGCTGCTTTCACCCTTAATGGGATCTTCTGAATCCTTATCGAGCCCTCTTTGGATTTTAGTCTTCAAATTTATTATTATTACTATATATATATATATATATATATATATATATATATATATATATATATATATATATATAAGTTTATCTCGGGTTCAATCGGGGTAACCACGGTAAGTAAGGTACTCAATAGATAGCAGAGTATAAATATTTGATATAGAAATGGGTTCCTGATGATTTCTCCCGAATGAAACAGTTCTAGTCCTGTAGAAGCCATTTCTACACACACACACGCACACACATATATATATATATATATATAACAAAGAGGGTGTGGTAAGATACCAGGTGAACCACAACGCACCAGAGTACTCAATACTTAGGGTAGCAGAATTCGGATCTAACTGTTGAAACGGCCGGAGCTCAGCCGTCGGGATCGTGGCACTTTTCCTATATATATATATATATATATATATATATATATATATATATATATATATATATATATATATATATATATATATATATATATATATATACATATATATATTTATATAAGGTCAGTTACTACAGCGAAGCCATACCAGTAGGTTGCGTTGTCTTGTAGGGCCAACGAAACGTACGCTCCTGGTATGGCTTGGTAATAGGCTATAATAAGTATATCAAAACTCGTCGTACTGACTCGAGTTGCTCTCTACCGTGGATACCTCAAACAAGTGATTACCACTCTCTCTCTCTCTCTCTCTCTCTCTCTCTCTCTCTCTCTCTCTCTCTCTCTCTCTCTCTCTCTCTCTCTCTCTATATATATATATATATATATATATATATATATATATATATATATATATATATATATATATATATATATATATATATATATCGTTATACTTTGGGAGGGTCAGTTGCCTACAATAATGTACGAGTGTGGAACATGGAAGGTAAAGCAGAAGGGGGGAAACAGCTCAATACGAGGCTGCTTCAAATAAAGCAGAAGGGGGAAAAGAGCTCAAGACGAGGTGGCTTCAAATAAAGCAGAAGGGGGAAAAGACAGCTCAATACGAGGCTTCTTCAAATAAAGCAGAAGGGCGAAAAGACAGCTCAATGCGAGGCTGCTTCAAATAAAGCAGAAGGGGGAAAAGACAACGCAATACGAGGCTGCTTTAAATAAAGTAGAAGGGGGAAAAGACAGCGCAATACGAGGGTGCTTCAAAGAGTTTGTGGGAAAAGGACAGTTGTAAAAAACGGTTTAAGTTATGATGTTTATTTTTTAACATATGCTCCATCTAGGGCAATACACTTCTGCAAGCATTGATACCAGCCTTTAAGTCCATCTGTGTAAAACTGAGGGCCATGTGATTTAAACCTTGTCAAAGCAGCTTTTTTTTTTACATCTTCAACTGGGGCTCATCTTCAAGCTCATCTCGTCCACTTTTAAAACGACTTACCCATTTGTAGGTTGTTGATTTCTTTGGGGCATTGTCCCCATAAACTTGCTCTAGAACATTTATGATTTAGCTGCTCTTCCACCCTAGCTTCACCATGAATTTGATGTTTTGATGGAGGCCATGTTGCTTCAGCGGGTGCTGACTTCCGACAGGCGGTGCCGTGTTGCAACATGCATTTAAAGGTTCATGTTAGAACACGTTATGACACATTAGTAAGAGAACGTACAGGTTCATTGAGATCAAAATCCCTGCATATGATTTTTAGCTATGTACTTTTCCCATTAACTTTTTGAAGCTCCCTTATACAATATGTTGCTGAAAGAAAAATGCTGAATATTACGTTGAAGGATGGAATTTTGGTGTAAAGTGATAAGAAGTAAAACAGGAGTTTTAGA
>OZ024740.1:52085254-52107754 GCA_964016885.1 Eledone cirrhosa
TTATCGAGCCCTCTTCGGATTTTACTCTTCACATTTATTATTACTATATATATATATATACATATATAAAGTTAAGAAAGAGTGACATCAAGAAATCGACCAAATGCATATGGCCATACTTCTACCACAACAATGATAGATCCAGACACGTCGAAGACTAACTGTTGTCGTATAAGTATGGCCACATGCACGTGATCGCTTTTCTTGGTGTCATACTTTCTTAACTTTGTGTTTATCGTGGACGAAAATGTATTATCTTTTCGCACTACTGACTGCCCTGTGATTGCCCCAAACAATTCGATTGATATCTGCTATTATTATTTGGTGGATTAATATATATATATTATATTATTATTATTATTAGTAGTAGTAATTATTATTATTGTAGTAGTAATGGCAGAATTCTGTCATTACATCCGACGAGCTTTTGATTCCAGAATCGGGCCAGATCGATACAGATCAAACCATGAGCTGATCAGTAGCGAAACGCCCGTCACCAACTAATAAACATAATCAAGGAGTAACCATTCGTCGTTGTATTATTATATTACACTCTGTCGAGCTCTACACCTCGACACTGACGTGGATCTAAACATGGAGTGCTCCCCCAGGTGAACCTACAGTAGCTTCACGTTACACCTCCTGGATACATATATATATATATATAGGCAAAAGACAAACAGAAATAACAAAGCAAACGGCTCAGTACAATGAAGAAATATATTATTATGATATAGTACGCAACATACAACAAACGAGCAACGGTGGTTGCTAGACTACGGCTTAATACGGGATGTTTGTTTACAAACACACCGAGCATTATAATAAATGTTCGGTGAATCCATACGTACATATATATATGTGTGCGTGTATGTATATATATATACACATACTACTGTACGTCTGTATACATATATGTATGTACGTATACATACTTATATTTAAGTAACAGCCGTACTAAGAGTGGGAAATGAAATTTCGTTTCATTTTTTCCGTTTATCGTTTTCAGTGCACCCGGCCGATTAACCCACTCGATATGCGAATTGGGCTACTCAGCCGTTAATATGCATAAGGTAAGTATATACGTTCAACAATCTGGCAGGAAGGTATACGTTGCTGATGATAGCTAATAAGCTTGAAACTAGTACAGCGTTCCTTTGTCAGTGTTGAACAAACGAGCAACGATGGTTGCTGGACACTACGGCTTAATACGGAATATTTGTTTACAAACACACCGAGCATTGTAATAAATGTTCGGTGAATCCATACATACATATATATATGTGTGCGTGTATGTATATATATGTATGTATACATACTACTGTACGTCTGTATACATATATGTATGTACGTGTACATTACTTATATTTAAGTAACAGCCATACTAAGAGTGGGAAATGAAATTTCGTTTCATTTTTTCCGTTTATACATATATATAGTTTAAGTTAAAAAAAGACAAGCACAGTGTATAAGAATTTACTCACACACATACACGCACATACATACACGCACACATTTAAGTTTATTTTAATGGCGCCAATTTCAATTTTTGAAGTAACTGTCGCCCATATTGGCTCTGATTCAGCAGATCTATGTTCAAAGTGTTTCTGCCATGACAATTCCATATTATGTTTAGATATTCGATCCAAGACTACATCACACTTTATGCTCTTCTATTCATAAATATATTGGCAGATATTTGGTTACTGCTCCTAGTAGTTTGAGCAAAGACACAAAAGTTTCGTTGTGGATGCATGTTACCATTTTTGTGGAAATTAAGATGGACACACTGGAAGGGGAAGACCTAGGTTAACATATGTTGATTCCCTAAGGACAGACACTGGTCTCTTGGAGACGCAGGACATGGCAGCGGTAATGAGGGACAGAGACCGCTGGAGAGAACCCGTCCATGGATCTCGGGAATTTTACCCGCCCGAGATAGATAGACAGGAGAGAAAAATATATGGAAACAGAAGAAATAGGTGTTTATCTTTGTCAAGGAAACTGGTGTAGTGCTTGAAACACTGGGTGTCGCTGGAGTTATTTCACCTACTTAAGGTAAAGGTAGACAAGGCAGAATCTAGTGCAACACATTATACACTGAAATACATTCATTCTGGAGCTCTGTCGATTCCGAACGCTTCAATAGAAGCGATATTGAACTGATAAATAGGAAAATCTATTTTCATACACAGGCACACATACACTCACACACTCACACACATACATTATTCGTGGTTTTGATACATAAAACACATGGTTTAGTATTCAGTACTCAAACGGAGCTCAATGTGTGTGAATGAATGGAATTACAAACACAACAGCTGAATATAGTCAGGGTTTCCTCAACAGTTCTGTGGCTCTGGTACTGAACTGGAGAATATATATATATATATATATATATATATATATATATATATATATATACTAGCCGAATTACCCGCGCCTTGCTGCGTTTCACACATTTTTTTGTAAGAAAATGATGATTGATTTTAAATCAGTGATATAATTTATGGAGAAAAACTGCATTTCAATATTACTCAATGTAAAATGTAATGCATGAAAAATTGGAAAACATTATTTTTTGAAATATATCAAATGAAAATTACATTATTAAATCTTATTCTTATTTTGTTTCTTTTAAATAATTTTTTTCAAAATATCAATTCAAAACTTGATCATTTCATTTTTGTGTAAAGCATTATTTTATTTGGGCTTCCAAAATTTAACCCCCATTAGGGTGTCTTAATATTATTGAAATTTGCTGAAATTTTGTGAATAGGCATCATATTTTGTCATTTACCGAAGGGATAAAAGTTTCAGCGGGGGTTTGTGCCCACGGGGAACCCTTTCATTAAAATGAAATATACTTATCCAGGTAGCCTGAGCAATGTAGTTTCAGAATATATATGGTTATGGGGGTCTATCTCCAAAACCATAGAAGGAGTTTGTGAACAAACAAACAAACAGATAGGAACTACAACTTTATATATATATAGATACTCTCTCTCTCCCTCACTCTCTCTCCCTTTCTCTCTCTCTCTCTCTCTCTCTCTCTCCCCCCCCCCCCCCCCTCTCTCTCTCTCTCTCTCTATATATATATATATATATATATATATATATATATACTGTATATATATATATAAATAGTTTTCCAAGAGATGGCAACATGAATGGACCTGTTTTTTTTCTCTAAAAATGTTTTTTCCGATTCCGCCCCACCCGTCCCTTCAATCTTTCTAATTTTTCATTCTTTCTTCTGATGAAGGACTTGCGTCTGAAACGTTAAGACCCTCCTCCTGCTATTTCAAGCGTTAACCTAATATATTCCTTCCATATACTGTACCGATTGTGTTGTTATTTCTGTTTAGCTTTTACACACACACACACACACACACACATATATATATATATATAAATATAAATTAGCGAGAATCGTATTTCGGCTATTGGAAATTAGCGAAAAACAACTTCCGAGATGTGTGGCAAGCGCTCCATAGAAGCTAGTGAACTAGAGCTACAACATAAGTTAATATATATATATATATATATATATATATATATATATATAGTAATAATAATAAAATTGAAGACTAAAATCCAAAGAGGGCTCGATAAGGAAAATATATATCAAATATATAAAAACCGTAGAGCAAATATTTATTAATATATATATATATATATATATATATATATATATATATATAACAAAGGAATTGTGGTAAGGACCCAAATGGACCATAACGCACCAGAGTACTCAATACTTAGGGTAGTAGAGTGGGAAATAGGAAAAAGTATCACCCCGACGGCAGAGCTCAAGCCGTTTCGACGGCTATTTCTGGACACGTCGAAACGGCTTGAGCTCTGCCGTCGGGGTCATACGTTTTCCTATATATATAAATATATATATAGATATATTCTCTATTTCAGTACCAGAGCCACAGAACTTTGTCGAGGAAATCCTGACTATATCTAGCCGGTAGCATCAAACCTCCTCCACTACATCCTGCTATACGTATATATATATATGTTATACTTTGGGAGGGTAAAATATATGCACACACACATATATACATATAAGTGTGTGTGTGTGTGTATATGTGTGCGTATGTATGTGTGTGTATAAAAGTAAAGAACCCTTTCGGTCACGAGTGATCATGGGATTTGAAACTAGAAAGTTCCCCTCCGAGGCAGAAGTCCGGGTAAGGTTATTTGTGGAGGACCAGCTGTCGCCCACGTATACCAGTCCTCGCTCTCCATGCCACCGATGTTGTCCAAGGGGAAGGCAATGACCGATACAGCTTGGCACCTGTGACGCCGCAACTAATTTATACAGCTGAATGAACTGGAGCAACGTGGAAATAAAGTGTCTTACTCAAGAACACAATGCAAAACCCAGTCCCGGAATCGAACTCTCACACATACACACACACACACACACAGACATCAGGGTCCTGACTCTTTTCCTATTACCCACTCTACTACCCAAAGTAACGAGTACTCTGGTGCGTTATGGTCCACCTAGTTCCTTACTTCCTTACCACACTTCTTTCGTTTTATATATATATATATATATATATATATATATATATATAAATAAATAAATATATAAATAAACAGACTAAATAAAGATGGCGTAGGCATGCCATACAACGGGAGGAAACATAATAGCACCACTGACGATGTTGCAGATGTGCAACGAAAGAACTTTGTTAGACTATATATATGTGTTTGTGTCTATATTGTATCTGTATTTTTGACCGTTGGTCAGTCAATGGTAACATTGAGGACCGAATAAATTAAATTAACCGATATAAAAGACACAGAAGCGAAAACCAACCAAACAGTGAGTGTGTTCTGTTATTAATTCTGGCAATATTATTACACAAATATGACCCTCCCCAAGTATAACAATATATATATATATATATATGTGTATATATATATATATATATATATATATATATATATATATATATATATATATATATATATATATATATATACATGCTATAGTACAAATTTGGTATAAATATCGAAGGATTAGATTAGAACACTCAGTCCATAGGACGAGTGAATTATAATTAGTTATAACAGTGACATGTACAAGTACTTATGTTTCGGTTATTCATCCCAACTCATTCAGGTTCCCGTTTTAGGGTGAAAGCAGAAATTATTTGCTTAAACTTTCAATCTGTGTTAGTAATTTACACACACACACACACACACACACACACACACACACATCCACTCACACACACACACACATACTCTCTCTCTCTCTCTCTCTCTCTCTCTCTCTCTCTCTCTCACACACACACTCAAACATATGTGTGTGTGTGTATCCCAGAAGGATGATAAAGCAAACTTGATCGACACTAAGATTTGAATTTAGAATACAATATTACTGAAACTAAATATTGTTTCTACTTTTGGCACAAGGCCAGCAATTACCCAGTACATTACTGGTACTTTATTTTATCGACCTCGTAAGGATGAAAGACAAAGTTAACCTCGACGGGATTTGAACTCAGACCGTAATAGGACGTAACCATGCTAGAAAGCATGACGTCCAGCCCTCTACTGATACTGCCAAATCGCCAAATATTGCAACACATTTTATTGCCGGACACTGACGCTCTACCGATTCTGCTAATTTTCTATATTCTTCTAATCAATATTTCCACTTACTCGGGTGGGGGCTTGGCAAAGTCGATAGAGCGTCGCACTAAATGCCCACCGGTATTTGTACCGGAACTTTGCGTTCTGAGTCGATGTCACCTTTGTTTGTCATCCTTCCGGGTCGGGGAAATAAAGTACCAGTCAAATGGTGAAGTCGATAAAATCGACTTTCCACTTCCCCCAAATTACTGGTATTGCTCCTAGATTAGAAGCCACAGTTTCCACTTACAGCATAGTACGAAACACCAGATTATGTGTTTTAGCATATTCATGATGGTTCTTTTTAAGTCAATTGTTTCCTACAAGAGACCAGCCAACTGGGAAGGGGTAAATTATTTGCCTAGTCAGTTACTTACCATGTGAGGCCTGTCATTTAGGGAAGGGATATACTAATGGGTCGGTCGTAACTCCTAGGAGGTGACAGACAGCGGGATTTGAACTCAGAGCGCAGATAGCGAAAACAGTGACTGCAAACTATCCCGTACCGCTTTTTAACAATTCCACTAGTCAACTTATAGACTAGTATCTTATTTCATCGACTCCAAAAGGATGAAAGTCTAAGTTGACTACGACGGGATTTGAACTCAAACCGCCAAAGGCCACAATAAATATCAAGACATTTAATTCTGCGCTCTAACGACTTACTCATTTTATATATAAACCCTGAAGATATCTTTATTTACATACTCCTAGAATGTGTGTAAATCTATATCCAGCTGTAGAAATCATGAGAAAAAGGGCAGAGAGGACTCTAGTTGTGTTAAAGGTACTAATACCACGATAAAATGCATTCAGTACAATCTGTAGAGTGCGAAAATATATGTAAGAGAGTTGCGATCCGGCCTATCTGAGAGGTCAGTAGCTCAAATTAAGTACTGACATGGTCTGTGACAACCCGTTCAACCCTTGCTAGTGGGGAACACGGACATTTACTATATATATATATATATATATATATATATATATATATATATAT
The DNA here is from genome assembly GCA_964016885.1 of Eledone cirrhosa. Lineage (NCBI taxonomy): Eukaryota > Metazoa > Mollusca > Cephalopoda > Octopoda > Eledonidae > Eledone > Eledone cirrhosa. Next base: position 52,091,913 of record OZ024740.1, read on the forward strand.
ATATATATATATATATATATATATATAACGAAGGAAATGTGGTAAGGAACCAGGTGGACCATAACGCACCAAAGTACTCAATACTTAGGGTAGTAGAGTGGGTAATAGGAACGAGTAGGACCCCGATGGCTGAGCTCAAGCCGTTTCGACGGCTAATTCTGGACTAAAAGTCCAGAATATATATATATATATATATATATATATGTGTATGCATGTATGTATGTTATGCGCGAGGGCATGGAAGTACTCAGTTTGGCGCCCGAGCGCGCGATTAGACCATCAGATGTGAGAGACCCCTAGTTTTGGTTAGGACATCATTCTAGAAGAAGGGAAACTGATGTAAAATCTACGACTCAATGGCAGCCAATGATGTTGAACTGATCTTCCTTTTGGATAACTGTCATAGTTGTTCAGAGAGTGGGATTGATCTCGTGCAAAGCTTTTCTTGCCATAAAAAAAAGCTTCAAGCACAGGCATCACTTGATTTAAACATATTTCAGGTGTGTTGCTTGAGCATGGCTGCTGTTGTCGAAAAAGGGTCTTTTTCTTCCTTCGTTGTATATGAAAACAGGAATTTAAGTTCTTGACGGGGTTAAAAAGTCACGTCGGGACACTATGTATGAGAAAATGACCAAGTGATGGCAATTCTTGAAATAAAGATACAGCCAACATGTATGTATGTATGTATGTATGTATGTATGTATGTATGTATGTATGTATGTATGTATGTATGTATGTATGTATGTATGTATCTTCTGGTTTCAAAGAGAGTCGGTTTCTAACATAGACACGATACTTTCATTGAAATTTAGAGAAAATCAACTAGGTAAATATGTATGTCTGCATGCTTTAATGTATGTGTGGATGTGTATGTTTTGAGTTACATGTGTGCATGTGTATATGCTTTGTATCTATACAAGTGTATATGCAGTTATTAGATGCAGAATTTTGGGAATGCTTTACATATTTTTACTGTTCCATTAATGGATTGTACTTGTAATTTCCTAACTAGTTGTGTTCTTTCTGTTCCTGTGAAGCCCAGATTCTCAAGATTTGTATTGAGGCAGTTACTAACATATCCCAGTGCCCCAATAATCATAGGTATAAATCTGAAGGTATAATCAGGGTGGAGTATCTGCAGATTCCTCATTAGTTCTGCATAGATATTCTCCCTTTCGCTCATCTTTAATATTATATTGGCATCTGCTGGACAGCTAACTTCCACTACTGTGCATGCCTTCTTTTCCCTGTCCCATATCATAATATCTAGTCTGTTATGCCTGCATTTTATTGGGGTTTTTACTGGAATATTCCACCAGTACTCTTTCATATTATGTATGTATATTTCTCCCACATTGCTGTAACTTTTAATGTTTATCTGTTTTTATGGATTGCGTATGTATGTATGTGTTATATATATTGGCGTGTGTATGTGCAATATCTATATGTGTGTATAAGTCATTTGCTTTGTTATTTCTGTTAACTTTTTGTATGTATATATATGTATATATATATATATATATATATATATATATATATATATATATATATATATATATATATATATATATATATATATATATATATATATATATAAATATATAGTACATAAATATATATATATAAATATATAGTACATAAATATATATATATATATATACTACATAAATATATATATGTATATGTATATGTATATGTATGTGTATATATATATATATATATATATATATATATATAGAAGAGCTTCTACAGGACTAGAACTGACTGTTTCATTCGTGAGAAATCATCAGGAAATATAGAACATAAATATATATATCTATATATGTATATATATATATATATATATATATATATATATATATATATATATATATATATATATATATATATAGGAACAAGTAAGACCCCGACGGCTGAGCTCAAGCCGTTTCGACGGCTAATTCTGGGGTCTTACTTGTTCCTATTACCCACTCTACTACCCTAAGTATTGAGTACTTTGGTGCGTTATGGTCCACCTGGTTCCTTACCACATTTCCTCCGTTATATATATATATATATATATATATATATATATATATATATATATATATATATATATATATATATATATATATATATATATATATATATATATATATGCAAAGTTTTATTTAAATTGTTGGGTTACAACGAGTAAATATTTACAACGAGTAAATATTTATAACTGATATAAAAGCACTCAACAAGTATTTGGAGTATATTTACGATATTAAATAAATGGAAACTATATTTATAAAACCATATTTATTTCATTATATATATTTCAGGGATATCATATTAAAAATATGTTATGCCTTCTTCAGACAAAATACAATATAAACAGTCTTATATATATATATATATATATATATATATATATATATATATATATATATATATATATATATATATATATATATACTACATAAATATATATATACTACATAAATATATATATGTAACTAGAAGGGATATTTAATTTGTTGGAAATTCAACAAATATAAACGTTTATAACTGATTCAGAGCACTCGACAGTTTTCTGGAGTAAATATTCAATGATATTAAATAAATGGAAACTATATTTATAAAACCATATTTATTCTATTATATATATTTTTATATATTATATATTATATATATTTCAAGGTTACCAAAAACTTTGGTACGCTTTCATCAGATAAAATACAAGGTGTGTTTTATAAATTTTGACATAGGCAAGGAAACATACCTTATCAGTTGACTACCCAAGGAAAATTCAACTGATAAGTTATGTTTCCTTGGCTATGTCAAAGTTTATAAAACACACTTTGTATTTTATCTGATGAAAGCGTACCAAAGTTTTTGGTACCCTTGAAATATATATAATAGAATAAATATGGTTTTATAAATATAGTTTCCATTTATTTAATATCATTGTATATATATATGTATATATGTATGTATATATATATATATATATATATATATATATATATGTAACAAAGGAATTGTGGTAAGGAACCAGATGGGCCATAACGCACCAGAGTACTCAATACTTAGGGTAGTAGAGTGGGAAATAGGAAAAAGTATACTTTTTCCTATATATATATATATATATATATATATATATATATATATATACATATACACTATACACACATATGGACACATACATAGAATGATACACTTGAAAATAACAATGTTATACACATTTTCAACAATAACTGTATTGATTCACTTAATTGAAATAATTTTATAAGGAGAATATATAGTAATCTTACCTGAATGAAGTATGAAAATTATCATTTATAACAACGATGAATATCAGTAAACTTCAATGAACACGCTTTGAACAGTATTGATTTGTTTGTGTGCAGGTGTGTCTGTGTATGTATGTGTGTGAGTGTGTGTGTGTGTGTGTGTGCGTTGGAGTGTGTACGTGTACGTATGATTTTGTGTGTGCGCATATGATTTTTGTGGGTGTACCTGTTCGTATGAGTGACTGTCTGTCTGTTTTTGCCCGTATGTATTACTGGTACAGATTTTACTGAGAATACATGGAAGATGAAGATATAAATAAAAATACTTTACCTGAGTGGGTCTTTAATATGTCTCTGATGGGCCTTTTTTGAGAGGTCTTATATATATATTTATATATATATATATATATTTACATAAATTTATATATATTATATCTATATAAATTTATATATATCTTGGAGGGCTTGACTGACGTTTGCTATGTAAATATATACAATCAACAGAGTTGTAAACAGCTATTCGTTGGCCTGTTGATTTGTTTTTCCTTTTTGTTGTTCTTGAAACTGTTGTTGATGTTCATTAAACGATGATCTTTATGTTGTTATTTTTATTTTTACTTTTGGATGTGTTTGTGTGTGTGTGCGTGTTTGTGTATGTGTGTGTTTATGTTGCTTTGTAATTGTTTGTTTTTGACGAAAGACAGTAAAGAGTCTGGCTATAGTATGTATTAATGTATACAGACGGTATATGAAGTGAGTGTATATATAGAGACAGCGAGGGAGAGAGATAGAATGTGTATATATAGAGCAGTGATCCACTCAGCTGCCTTTAAAACGAAACTTCCACGACTTCGGTTTAAATAGTAACAAGAAAGTTGTTGCCAAGAGAAGATATGTAGGTGGTGATGAAGGTGTTGGTGGTGATGGTGGTGATGATGGTGTTGGTGGTGATGGTGGTGTTGGTGGTGATGGTGGTGATGATGGTGTTGGTGGTGATGGTGGTGTTGGTGGTGATGGGGCCGGTGGTGGTGATGGTGGTGTTGGTGGTGATGGTGGTGTTGGTGGTGATGGTGGTGATGGTGGTGATGATGGTGTTGGTGGTGATGGTGGTGTTGGTGGTGATGGTGGTGATGATGGTGTTGGTGGTGATGGTGGTGTTGGTGGTGATGGGGCCGGTGGTGGTGATGGTGGTGTTGGTGGTGATGGTGGTGTTGGTGGTGATGATGGTGTTGGTGGTGATGATGGTGTTGGTGGTGATGGTGGTGATGGTGATGATGGGGCCGGTGGTGGTGATGGTGGTGTTGGTGGTGATGGTGGTGATGGTGATGATGGGGCCGGTGGTGGTGATGGTGATGAAGGTGTTGGTGGTGATGGGGCCGGTGGTGGTGATGGTGGTGTTGGTGGTGATGGTGGTGTTGGTGGTGTTGGTGGTGATGGTGGTGTTGGTGTTGGTGGTGTTGGTGGTGTTGGTGTTGGTGGTGTTGGTGGTGTTGGTGGTGTTGGTGGTGATGGTGGTGTTGGTGTTGGTGGTGTTGGTGGTGTTGCTGGTGTTGGTGATGGTGATGATGGTGTTGGTGGTGTTGGTGGTGATGGTGATGATGGGGCCGGTGGTGGTGATGGTGGTGTTGGTGGTGTTGGTGATGATGGTGTTGGTGGTGGTGCTGGTGTTGGTGGTGGTGGTGATGATGGTGTTGATGGTGATGGTGGTGTTGGTGGTGTTGCTGGTGTTGGTGGTGGTGGTGATGATGGTGTTGGTGGTGATGGTGGTGTTGGTGTTGGTGGTGTTGGTGGTGTTGCTGGTGGTGGTGGTGTTGCTGGTGTTGGTGGTGGTGGTGATGATGGTGGTGTTGGTGGTGTTGGTGGTGATGGTGGTGTTGGTGGTGTTGGTGGTGTTGGTGGTGTTGGTGGTGATGGTGGTGTTGGTGTTGGTGGTGGTGGTGGTGATGGTGGTGTTGGTGGTGTTGCTGGTGTTGGTGGTGGTGGTGATGATGGTGGTGTTGGTGGTGTTGGTGGTGATGGTGATGGTGGTGTTGGTGGTGTTGCTGGTGTTGGTGGTGGTGGTGATGATGGTGGTGTTGGTGGTGTTGGTGGTGATGGTGGTGTTGGTGGTGTTGGTGGTGGTGGTGATGGTGGTGTTGGTGGTGTTGGTGGTGGTGGTGGTGGTGGTGATGGTGGTGTTGGTGGTGTTGGTGGTGATGGTGGTGTTGGTGGTGTTGGTGGTGGTGGTGATGGTGGTGTTGGTGGTGTTGGTGGTGGTGGTGGTGGTGGTGATGGTGGTGTTGGTGGTGTTGGTGGTGGTGGTGATGGTGGTGTTGGTGGTGTTGCTGGTGTTGGTGGTGGTGGTGATGATGGTGGTGTTGGTGGTGTTGGTGGTGATGGTGGTGTTGGTGGTGATGGTGGTGTTGGTGGTGTTGGTGGTGGTGGTGATGATGATGGGGCCGGTGTTGGTGATGGTGGTGATGGTGGTGTTGGTGATGTTGGTGGTGTTGGCGGTGATGGTGGTGGTGGTGTTGGTGGTGGTAGTGATGATGGTGGTGTTGGTGGTGATGGTAGTGATGGTGATGATGGTGGTGATGGTGGTGGTGGTGATGATGATGGGGCCGGTGTTGGTGATGGTGGTGATGGTGGTGTTGGTGGTGTTGGTGGTGTTGGCGGTGATGGTGGTGGTGGTGTTGGTGGTGGTAGTGATGATGGGGCCGGTGGTTGTGCAGATGAAGTAGTAGTGGTGATAATGATGGTGGGGATGGGAGGGCTAGTGTTGGAAGTGGTGGTGATGTCGGTGGTGGTGGTGGTGGTAGTGGGAGATCATAATGATGATGGGAGGAGATTGTGTTGAGCGGAGGAGACGACGGAGTGATAAGGTGGTGGTGGTGGTGGTGGTATTGGCGAGACGATAGTGGTGATGGAGGTGGTGTAGATGAGAATGGAGGATAATAAAGATATGGTAGAGGAGTGACTATATGGAGGGGCGAAAGTAGAAAAAGAGGTGTATCTATTGCATGTGTGTGTACGTGCGTATGTGTGTGTACGTACGTGGGTGTGTGTTTAGTGAAGTGCGTGTGAGGCATGTGGTTGTATGTATATATTTATGTAAGTATGTATGTATGTGCATATATGTATGTGTACACACACACACACACACACACATATATATTATATATATATAATATATGTATATATATATATATATATATATATAATATATATATATACATATATTATATATATATATACATATATTATATATATAATATTATATATATTATATATACAATATTATATATATATAATATATGTATATATATATATAATATATATATATATTATATATGATATTATATATATAATATATAATATTTTATATATAATATATATAATATTATATATATGTATATATTATATATAATATTATATATATTTTTTATATTATATATATATAATATTATATATATAATATATATATATGTGTGTGTATTTATATATATATATACACATATCTATGTCTATATGTATTTATGCATATCTATGTTTATATCCATATGTATGTATGTATATATGTAGGCGTTTGCAAATGAGTGTATTCGTATGTGTGCATGTCTATATAATGTGGATTGGGTGGTTGTATGCACGTGTCTAAAATGGGTGTATATATGCGCGTGTGATTGTATGTGTAGGGAAAGGAGGAGGCGGAGGAGGAGGTGGAGGGGTGGCCTTATCTAAGGGAGCGGAGAGAAAAGGGTGCTGACGGGGAAAGAAGTAGTTGAAATTTACAAAATTAGAGGAGGAGGGATGAGGGGAGCAGAAAGAGGAGGTATTGAAGTATGTATGATAGCAATAGAGAAGTGAGTTATGCGTGGGACAGGGTTTAAAGGATGAGAAAAGTCCCGTCTTGGTAGGCGGTGGGGGAGGGTAGAAGGGGGAGAAAGAGGCTGTTGTGATCACGATAACAATGATAATGGTAGTGAGGGGGGGGGAGCGCAATCGTAGAGAGGGAGAGAGAGAGGGGGGTAGGGAGAGCTTGGAAGGTATGTTGTGATTATAATGACAATGATAGGAATTATAACAGTAGTGATGAATGGAGGAGGGGCGGGGTTCAAGGAAAGAGAGAGAGGGGAAGAGAAAAGGAGTGAGAGAGAGAGAGAGGAGGGAGAGAAAAGGAAATAGAGAGAGAGAGGGAAATAAAAGGAGAAAGAGAGTAAGGGAGATATATTTATTTATGTATATATATAGGAAATATATATACGTGTATATAGGAATATATATATATATATATATATATATATATATATATATATATATATATATATATATATATATATATATATATATATATAATATATATATATGTATATATATATATATATGTGTATATATATATAATATATAAAAATATGGAGAGAGGGGTAGAGAAAAAGAGAAAGATGGTAATGTTATGATAGCACGCAGGACTCTGATGTGTATGTGTGAGAGCGTGTGTGTGTGAGTGCGTGTGTGTTTAATTCTCACATATTTAGTAGCTACTTTTTTTTAATAATCTCTACAAGTTATCATCTTATAAACCCAATCAGTTCTTCCTGTGTACCCCTATCTATCTATCTATCTATTGTATTTGTCCTCTTCTTTTGTGCCCTTGTGGCTAATAAAGAAACATATCTATCTATCTATCTATCTATCTATCTATCTATCTATCTATCTATCTATCTATCTATCTATCTATCTATCTATCTATCTATTTATCTATCTATTTACCTAACTACCTATCTACATTCAGAACTATCTTCCTGCCTATCGACTTATCTGGGTGGAACCGATCCGGTTGACCACCGAGTCTATTGTAATGATCAAGCCGCCTCCCCCCTTCAAAGATGAAGCAGAGACGGTGTTTCTGTGCGTAATAGCCATGGCGAAAGAGGTTGTATGGTGGACGCGTCTGAAAGGACTGAGGTCAGGCACCTTTCTCTCTGGCCAACAACTGGTCCGTTTCTTCCGATATCATTTCGGAAGAAGGATCAGGATGGAGAGAGAGGTGCTGCACCCCAGTCGTTTTTATGAAAGGTGGGTGAAAGTGGCGAGAATGGCCCGTGTGAATGGGCCGTCTCTTTACATAAGCCTGTAGGTGGAAAAGAGGAAGGAACGAGGGAGCACCCCCTCTCTGTGCTCCTGAGGAAAAGGGTTGCACACTTTTTTCGGGGGTGTGTGCGACCCCCCAAGGCGCCTCCTCTCTATTGAGGATTTTGTTATAAATTTTATTTTTTGTTATATTTTATTTTATTTTTATATTTTGTTATTGCCTCCTCCTTATTGAGGACGCCTTTTTGTGTAAACTCCCCCCTTTGTACTTGTCCCACTTTTGATGCCCTGGTGGCAAATAAAAGAAACATATCTATCTATCTATCTATCTATCTATCTATCTATCTATCTATCTATCTATACGCGAAGCACGAAGGCTGCGTTGTCCGAAGTAAAATACGTGCTCTAGGGAACGAGGGGACCAAAGCTGTTAGCTGGGCCCGCGTGACAGAGGCCAACAGTGGAACTAAATCCACCATCCGGTCTTTGCGAGACCAGGATGGACGGGCGATTCTTGAGCCTAAGCAGATGTGTGAGGCCTTTCAAAGGCACTTTACCCGACTGTTCGGAAGGGGCGGGGAGCCGGTTGGGGATGTGGACTTCAGTCCATACCTCGACGGCCTGCCGCGTCTCTCGGACAGGGAGGCGAAGTCCTGCGAGGAGCCGATTTCGGCCGCTGAGATAGAGGACGTGCTGAGCCAATGCGGCAAACGCAAATCCCCGGGTCTCGATGGTCTTCCATACGAATTATATCTAGCTATGCCGGACTTGTTCCCCGATCTCCTCGAGGCGGTCTACTGCAACTGGCAACAGAACGGGAGAGTTCCCTGTACTGTGACCAAGGGCGTAGTCACGCTAGTGAGGAAGGACGAGATCAAGGGGGATGAAATAAGTAACTTCAGGCCCATAACTCTGCTAAATACAGAGTTACAGATTTTGGCCAAGGTGCTAGCAAAGAGGTTGACGCTTGTCGTGGGCAACCTGGTGGGAGATGCGCAGACATGCGCTATCCCGTCCAGGTCCATCCATGACAACCTCCACCTCATGCGATACATCATAGAGAGGGTTGGGAACGAACCCGGCTTTGGTGGGGCTCTGATCAACTTGGATCAATCTAAGGCGTTCGATAGGGTCGACCATGGTTACCTGGATGCGGTGCTAGCGGCGGCAGGCTTCGGACCCGTTTTCAGGGGCTGGATCACTGCTATGCACAGCGACCGCATCTGCTCTAGGGTCAAGGTGAATGGCTACCTCTCGGAGCCGTTCAAAATCGCGCGGTCCATCCGACAAGGGTACCCTCTCTTCTCCCTTCTGTATGTGTTGACTCTCGAGCCACTACTGCGGAAGTTGGAGTTGTTGCAGGGCATCCCTTTGGAACCGGGATTGCGGAAAGCGGTGTCGGCCTACGCCGATGACGTGACAGTAATGGTGTCGACGGCCTCCGAAATCGAGGCGGTCGGCACCTTACTGGAGGAGTACGAAAGGTTCACAGGGGCTAAGCTGAACCGGGACAAGTTGATCGGTTTGCAACTCGGCACGTGGAGGGGCAGACCGATGCCCTTCGATGGCGTCGTCGGACGCTGGACGGAGGGCCCGGTGAAGTTGCTCGGGGTCTGGTTCGGACCGGACCTCCAGGTGGAGAAAAACTGGGCGGAAGTTACGAACAGGGTGTTTGCACTGACCCAGAAGTGGGCCAGTTGCAAACTATCCCTGAAAGGTCGGGCGGAGGTGGCGAACACCTATATAGCGTCCGTCATCTACTACCGCCTGACCGTAGTGCCCTGCCCAAGGGAAACCCTCACCAAGATGGAGCGCGCACTCTTCCAATTCCTTTGGAAGAGGTGGGCTCCTATGGTGAGGAGATCCATCTGCTGTCAACACCCTTCGAAAGGAGGGCTGGGGTTGCCGTGGCTAATGATGCGTAAACACGCATTAAGGCTACGCCACCTCTACGTATTCCTCACCGGTCAACCGGTGTGGGCCTCGTTTGTGAGACGAACCTTTCCCAGACTCGTCTCACTCACCGAGCTGCAATCCTGGGTCAAGCAAAGACCGAGAAAACTGGGCGCCTGGCACACTGAGTGTGCCCAGGCGCTCACGGCTCTCTGGCAGGCGGATCCGGTTATTAGTGGAGACTCCACCGCAACATTCTATAGAGGGCTGGTACGCAGCAGGTGCGACGACGCCCTCGGAGAAGCCCTAGACATGGCCAGCCTGTTCGGTAGGACATTCAGCCCGGGACCTATGGACAACTTCCAGAAGTCCCTGGCCTGGCAGTGCTACCGAGGGGCTCTACCCGTTCGAGAAAAGCTCTACAGACACGGGTGCCCGGGTAGGGACCCCGCCAAAAAGATCTGTCCCAGATGCGTGTGCGACGAGGAAACCGTTGCACACGCATTGGTACACTGCTCGGGCGTAGCCGATCTGTGGGGCTATGTCGAACAAGTGCTGTCAAGGGTGGGACCGATCCGGTTGACCACCGAGTCTATTGTAATGATCAAGCCGCCTCCCCCCTTCAAAGATGAAGCAGAGGCAGTGTTTCTGTGCGTAATAGCCATGGCGAAAGAGGTTGTATGGTGGACGCGTCTGAAAGGACTGAGGTCAGGCACCTTTCTCTCTGGCCAACAACTGGTCTGTTTCTTCCGATATCATTTCGGAAGAAGGATCAGGATGGAGAGAGAGGTGCTCCACCCCAGTCGTTTTTATGAAAGGTGGGTGAAAGTGGCGAGAATGGCCCGTGTGAATGGGCCTTCTCTTTACATAAGCCTGTAGGGGGAAAAGAGGAAGGAACGAGGGAGCACCCCCTCTCTGTGCTCCTGAGGAAAAGGGTTGAACACTTTTTTCGGGGGTGTGTGCGACCCTCCAAGGCGCCTCCTCTCTATTGAGGATTTTGTTATACATTTTATTTTTTTGTTATATATTATTTTTATATATTGTTATTGCCTCCTCCTTATTGAGGACGCCTTTTTGTTTAAACTCCCCCCTTGTACTTGTCCCACTTTTGATGCCCTAGTGGCAAATAAAAGAAACATATCTATCTATCTATCTATCCACCTTCCTGCCCATAGAACACATAAACAGGGACCCGAAACTGGAAGCTAAACATGTCGCTCCCGACGCGTAAAACCTACAGTAAACGGATTGGCATTTTAGTTAAACGCCAGTTGACGGGGACCATCGTCAACAACAGGTGGTGGTACACTCTCAAGAGAGCAATTAGAGTAGAATCAATAGCATTTACCAAGGAAGTAGCTTTAGAAAAGAACAAACATGAAAAGGAACTAGTAGCCAAAGAAGAAGAGGCACTTAGGAGGAGTGGCAGTACAGCTGACGTGCTAGCGGCGAGAGCGGCACTAGATCAGTTCTTCAACGTGAAACACGAAGGTTGTATTGTCAGAAGTAGAACACGTGCTCTGAGAAACGAGGGAGCCAAAGCTGTTAGCTGGGCCCGAGTAGCAGAGGCGAAAAGTGGCAACAAATCCTCAATCAGTCTTTGGAAAACCAAGACGGACGCATAATACTTGAGATCCAAGCAGTTGTGCACGGCCTTCCAGCAGCACTTTGCACAACTGTTCGGGCAGAGCGGTACGTCGAGCGGGGTGATGGACTTCAGTTCCTACCTGCACGGCCTACCGCGACTCTCGAACACGGATGCAGAGAACTGCGAAAGGCCGATCACAGCGGGCGAAATAGAAGACGCTCTAGGCCGCTGTGGGAAACGCAAATCACCCGGTTTAGATGATCTACCATATGAGCTTTACATAGGCATGCCAGACTTGTTCTCTGACCTCCACGAAGCGGTCTACTTCAACTGGCAGCAGAGGCGTAGTAACACTGATCAGGAAAGATGAATACAAAGGGCATAACATAAGCAACTTCAAGCCCATAACTCTGCTCAACACATAGTTGAAGATTTTGGCCAAGGTATTAGCAATGAGGCTGGTGCTCGTCGTCGAGAACCTGGCGGGAGAAGTGCAAACATGTGCAACCCTGACCAGGTCCATACACGACAACCTCCACCTCATGTGATACAACATAGAGAGGGGCTCTGATCAATTTAGACCAATCTAAGGCATTTAATAGGGTCGACCATCAATACTTGTAAGCGGTTCTCAAGGCGACCGGTTTCGGTCCCGTCTTCAGAGGTTGGATCACTGCCATGCACAACGACATCTGCTCGCCAGTCAAGGTGAATGGCTACCTATCGGAGCTATTTCAAATCACGCGTTCCATCCGCCAAGGATGCCCTCTTCCTCCATTCTGTATGTGCTGACTCTCGAGCCACTACTTCGGAAGTTGGAGCTATTGCAGGGCATCCCGATAGAACCAAGACTGCGAAAAGCAGCGTCGGCCTATGTCGACGACGTGACCGTAATGGTGTCGAAAACCTCGGAAATCGGGGTAATCGGCAACTTATTACAGGAATACGAAACGTTGACGGGAGCAACACTAAACCCGAACAAGTCTGTCGGTTTGCAACTCGGCACATGAAGAGGCAAACCTATGCCGTTCCGACAGCGTCGTTTGACGCTAGACGGAAGGACCGGTGAAATTGCTCGGGGTCTGGTTTGGTCCAGACCTCCAGGTGGACAAAAACTGGCACTAGGTCACGGCAAAGGTGTTTGCACCCACCCAGAAGTGGGCTGAGTGCAAACTCTCCTTAAAAGGTTGAGCGGAGGTGGAGAACACTTACATAGCGCCATCTAGTACTGCTTGATAGTCGTGCCTTGTCCCAGCGATCACCTCACTAACGCCTACTTTTCAAGTTCCTTTGGAAGAAACAAGCTCAATTGGTAAAGAGATTCATCTGCTTCCAACACCCTTCTAACGGAGGGATGGGTATGCCGTGGCTGATGATGCGCAAACACGCGCTGAGGCTACGCCATCTCCAGGTGTTCCTGACCGGTGAACCAGTGTGATTGTCGTTTGTGAGATGAGCTTCTCCATAACTCGTCTCGCTAACAGAGCTGCAGACCTGGGTCAAGTGAAGACCGAAAATGGGCGCGTGGCACCTCGAGTGCCTTCAGGCGCTCGCAGCCCTCTACGAAGCGGAAACGGCAATCAGCGGAGACTCCACGCCAACATTCTATAGGGGATTAGGGGAGGATAAGTGCGACAACGTTCTCAGGGAGACTCTAGGCATCGAGAAGGACGAACTGACCAGTCTGTTCGGGAGGACTTTCCGTCCAGAGCCTATGGATAACTTCCAGAGGTCTCTGGTCAGGTAGTGCTACCAAGGAGCTCTACCAGTTCAAGACAAAATCTACAGGCACAGACGCCCTGGCAAACGCAAATCCCCGGGTCTCGATGGTCTTCCATACGAACTATATCTAGCTATGCCGGACTTGTTCCCCGATCTCCTCGAGGCGGTCTACTGTAACTGGCAACAGAACGGGAGAATTCCCTGTGCTGTGACCAAGGGCGTAGTCACGCTAGTGAGGAAGGACGAGAACAAGGGGGACGATATAAATAATTTCAGGCCCATAACTCGGCTAAATAGAGAGTTACAGATTTTGGCCAAGGTGCTAGCAAAGAGGTTGGCGCTTGTCGTGGGCAACCTGGTGGGAGATGCGCAGACATGTGCTATCCCGTCCAGGTCCATCCACGACAACCTCCACCTCATGCGATACATAATAGAGAGGGTTGGGAACGAACCCGGCTTTGGTGGGGCCCTGATCAAATTGGATCAGTCTAAGGCATGGTTATCTGGATGCGGTGCTAGCGGCGGCAGGCTTCAGACCCGTTTTCAGGGGCTGGATCACTGCCATGCACAGCAGCCGCATCTGCTCTAGGGTCAAGGTGAACGGCTACCTCTCGGAGCCGTTCAAAATCGCGCGGTCCATCCGACAAGGGTGCCCTCTCTCCTCCCTTCTATATGTGACGACTCTAGAGCCACTGCTGCGGAAGTTGGAGTTGTTGCAGGGCATCCCGTTGGAACCGGGATTGCGGAAAGCGGTGTCGGCCTACGCCGATGACGTAACAGTAATGGTGTCGACGGCCTCGGAAATCGGGCGATCGGCACCTTACTGGAGGAGTACGAAAGGTTTACAAGGGCTAAGCTGAACCGGGACAAGTCGATCGGTTTGCAACTCGGCACGTCGAAGGGCAAATCGATGCCCTCCGATGGCGTCCTTGGGCGCTGGACGGAGAGCCCGGTGAAGTTGCTCGGGGTCTGGTTCGGACCAGACCTCCAGGTGGAGAAGAACTGGGGTGAGGTAATGAACAGGGTGTTTGCACTGACCCAGAAGTGGGCCGAGTGCAAACTGTCCCTGAAAGGTCGGGCGGAGGTGGCGAACACTTATATAGCGTCCGTCATCTACTACCGCCTGACCGTCGTGCCTTGCCCAAGGGAAACGCTCGCCAAGATGGAGCGCGCGCTCTTCCAATTCCTTTGGAAGAAGCGGGCTCACTTGGTGAGGAGATCCATCTGCTGTCAACACCCTTCGAAAGGAGGGCTGGGGATGCCGTGGCTAATGATGCGTAAACACGCATTAAGGCTACGGCAGCTCCAGGTATTCCTCACCGGTCAACCGGTGTGGGCCTCGTTTGTGAGACGAACCTTTCCCAGACTCGTCTCACTCACCAAGCTGCAATCCTGGGTCAAGCAAAGACCGAGAAACTGGGCGCCTGGCACACCGAGTGTGCCCAGGCGTCACGGCTCTCTGGCAGGCGGACCCGGCTGTCAGAGGAGAATCCATCTCGTTATTCTATAGAGGGGTGGTGGTTAGCAGGTGCGACGACGCCTTCGGAGAAGCCCTAGGCATGGAAGAAAACGAACTGGCCAACCTGTTCGGTAGGACATTCAGCCCGGGACCTATGGATAACTTCCAGCGGTCCCTGGCCTGGCAGTGCTACCGAGAGGCTCAGCCCGTTCAAGAAAGGCTCTACAGACACGGGCGCCCGGGTAGGGACCCCTCGAAAAAGATCTGTCCCAGATGCGTGTGTGACGAGGAAACCGTTGCACACGCATTGGTACACTGCTCGGGCATTGCCGATCTGTGGGGCTATGTCGAACGACTGCTGTCACGGGTGGGACCGATCCGGTTGACCACCGAGTCTATTGTAACGATCAAGCTGACTCCCCTCTTCAAAAACGAAGGAGAGGCGGTGTTTCTGTGCGTAATAGCCATGGCGAAAGATGTTGTATGGTGGACGCATCTGAAAGGACTGAGGTCAGACACCTTTCTCTCTGGCCAACAACTGGTCCGTTTCTTCCGATATCATTTCGGAAGAAGGATCAGGATGGAGAGAGAGGTGCTGCACCCCAGCCGTTTTTATGAAAGATGGGTGTAAGTGGCGAGAATGGCCCGTGTGAATGGGCCTTCACTCTACATCAGACTGTAGGTGAGTAAGATGAAAGATCAAGGGAGCACCCTCTCTCTGTGCTCTTGAGGAGAAGGGTTGCACACTTTTTCGGGGGGCGCCTCCTCCCTATTGAGGATTTTGTTATTCAATTTATTTTTGTTATATTTTATATTTTATATTTTTATATCTTGTTATTGCCTCCTCCTTATT
>OZ024740.1:52112754-52115254 GCA_964016885.1 Eledone cirrhosa
GTACACCCCTCTATTCCTTTAACCCCGGCCTTCGTGATTTTCGACCTCCTTTACTAGCCTGATCTTATCTGGATTAGACCCACCCCGGAGCATACGCACATGCGCACACATGTACACACGCACACACATGTACACACGCACACGTATACAACTACACATACAACCACACTTTATACACCAACACACGCACACAAACATGCACACGTATACACGTATACATGCAACCACACAATACACACCAACACACACACATGCACACACGCACACGTATACATCTATACATACAACCACACAATACACACCAACCACACATCCCCGCCAAACACACATACCAGTATGCAGACGTGCAAAAATATGCCCGAAGACACACCTCCACCAGCAACACACATAACACCCATCCACACCGTAATGTGTACTCCAGCTACGCAACACAGTACGTCGGCCACCCCGCCGCCCAACCACCACTACCCCGCCGCCCAGCCACATACACACCGGACCACTCACCCTTTCTTCCCCTTTATATTTATATTTCTGTAATTTCTTTCTAACTTTGTTTCAGCTACCTGTTATCTATTTTTATTATTTGTTGCATTCTTAGGGTGAAGGCACATGGCTTAGTGGTTAGAGCATTGGGCTTGCAATCGAAAGGTTGTGAGTTCAATTCTCGGACCGGGTGATGTGTTGTTTCCTTGAGCAAGACACTTTATTTCACGTTGCTCCAGTTTACTCAGCTGTAGAAATGAGATGATAGGACTGGGGTCCCTATCATTAAATTACCCAAGACACCTCCAACGAGATATACCATGGAGGAGGCCAGCTAAACCTGCATAGGTGTGAGCTGTCATACACACACATTCTTAGGATGGTGGATTGGTAGTATCTGTAGAGGGTCGGACACCATGCTTTGCAGCATAGAGTTACGGCCCTTTATGATCTGAGTTCAAATCCCGCTGAGGCTAACTTTGCCTTTCATCCTTTCCCCTCCCCCCAAATTGCATCCTTACGGGGTCGATAAAATGAAGTACCAGTAATGTACTGGGATAATTGCTGGCCTTGTGCCTTACCCTTTCCCCTCCCCCCAAATTGCTGGCCTTGTGCCTAAATAAGAAACCATTATTTGTTGTATTCTTAATTCTTTAACGTTATTTCCTTTGCTATTTTTTGTGTTATTCCTGATGAAGGGCAAATGTCCGATACGTTGACTATGTAACTCATTCTTCTTTCTCCAAACGTGAAACTAATACATTTTATGTTATTGCACCGTCTTGTTTGTTCGATTCGCGTTTCCTTGACTTGTTTTGATACCACCACCAGTATATATATATAAATATATATATATATACAAGAAAGTACGTCCATAGAATCATTTGATAAAATATATACACTATTTCCTCTCCCAATCAGCATAATCAACCCAAATCGTGAATGGTTGCCAAAACCACATATATATATCTATGGCTCTGTCTAGTTTATGTATATGTAATTTTAGTATGTGCTGGTTGTTTACCGACACCACAGTATGCAGGTTGGAGCACTCGACGAAGTACGCAGATTGGTTTGTTTACTCCGGAGTAATGTAAAATACAATAAAACTATGCATATATCAGATAAGTAGCACTCAACAGTTGGTAGAACTGGAGTATATATAAAGAAGAAATTAAAAGATGGTTAAAAAAGTTCCATATAATTTATTATGCGCATTTCGAAAACAACATCATCCTGGGACAGAAATTGTGTTTCTCATCAGATAAAATAAGGTAACATGATATGAGACCTAAAAACACTTGTGAACAAGAAAGTGTCCAGTCTACACACACACACACACACACACACACACACACACACACACACACACACACACACACACACACACACACACACACACACACATATATATATATGGTCTTTAAAGCGATGAAATACCAATGAAGGCTGGAAGATCACTGATGAAGGACTAAATTTATTCATATGTAACCCATTTGCAACCACGCAGCACGCCATGTTTTCATATTTATATATATAGTAATAATTGTTTCTACATTTGGCACAAGGCCAGCAATTATCCCAGTACATTACTGGTACTTTATTTTATCGACCCCGTATGGATGAAAGGCAAAGTTAACCTCGGCGGGATTTGAACTCAGATCGTAAAGGGACGTAACTATGCTGGAAAGCATGTCCGACTCTCTACCGATACTGCCAATATAAATGTGAAGACTAAAATCTAAAGAGGGCTCGATAAGGATAAATATATATCAAAAGATATCAGAAGATCCCGTCAAGGGTGAAAGCAGCGATTCTTTGCTTAAACTTTAATCTGTTATTCTTATATATATATATATATATATATATATATATATATATATATATATATATATATATATATATATATATATATATATAGAGAGAGAGAGAGAGAGAGAGAGAGAGAGGAAATTATCAGGGCTTTTCTGTATATATACGGAGGAAATCACCAGAAAAGCCCTGATGATTTCCTCTG
>OZ024740.1:52120254-52190254 GCA_964016885.1 Eledone cirrhosa
CACACACGCCACATAAAACTCATAAATCCTTACATGGGTTCCTACTTCTCTCTATACCCACTCGGGATCTTCCTATGCATTGAGTTCTCCCATGATTTGTGGTCTCCCCAGTCTCTTTCTCTCTCTATATATATAATAATAATAATAATAATAATAATAATAATAATAATAATAATAATAATAATAATAATAATATTTATAGTTATATATACACTATATACAACTATAAACAGGAAAGGTCAGTAATTTATTACTACCTTATTACCAGTAAGAAAAATAGCTCAATGTAAGAACATCAGATGTTTTACAGAGCAGGAATATAAATTACACAATAATCAAAACTATGTTCAAATCATTTTATTGCTGACAATCGTTTCTTCCAAACTTTCGTTTGGGATCCTCGGAACACAAGCAACATTTGGACATATAATTAACTTCCTATTCAACTGAACAATCATATGGATACATGGATATTAATGTTGTTATTAACAGTTTCGTATTTACAGAGTGGAATGGATGTGACAGAGATTACAAGAGAATTGTATAATAATTAAAGAGGCACAGGGTGGAATGCATATGACAGAGATTACAAGAGAATAGTATAATAATTAAAGCAGTATAGAGAGTGCAAATGCGTTTTTCACTCTCTATACTGCTTTAATTTTGATTATTGTGTAATTTATATATATATATGTGTGTGTATGGGGGGGGGGGGGGGGGCGTGTAGAAATTCGTAGTTGAAAGACCAAGGAAAATAGTGCTCAATCTGTTGGAAAAGAGCTTATTTAGTATAAACAAAGTTTCATACACTTAACATGTATGTATGACCATTGGTTTCGGAGTCCAGTTATAACCACCACTGTATATAGCAGGAGGTGCTTTTAAACTGGCCCCACTTCGGGCACGTAGACAAATATATGAAAAGGGAAGTACTTTCCACCGATGATTATTTTTTCTAAACAGTGGAGATTTTCGGTAAGTACTTCCCTTTTCATATATCTGGACAACCAAAGCAAAAGCATAATGTTTTTTAGTCTGTGCCCTTCCACCCATACTGGGAAACTTTACCTTTTACTCAAATTTGTTGTCTGATGAAATCACAATATCGATGTCATTGAAATATGTATAACGGCTTTCATTCTCTCTCTCTCTCTCTCTCTCTCTCTCTCTCTCTCTCTCTCTCTCTCTGTTTATATATATATATATATATATGTGTATATATATATATGTAGAAGTCCTATTTAAATTGTTGGGATACAACAAGCAAATATTTTTATAACTGATATAAAGCACTCAACAAATTATTGGAGTAAAAATACGATATATTAACAAATGGAAACTATATATATATATATATACGATATTAACAAATGGAAACTATATTTATAAAACCATATTTATTTCATTATACATATTTCAAGGATACCAAGTTAAATTATGGTATGCCTTCATCAGACAAAATACAATATATACCAGTTTTATAAATAAACATTGACGTACCCTTTCAAAATGCAACCGTTACTTTTGGAAGACATCAAGTAACGGTTGCATTTTGAAAGGGTACGTCAATGTTTATTTATAAAACTGGTATATATTGTATTTTGTCTGATGAAGGCATACCATAATTTAACTTGGTATCCTTGAAATATGTATAATGAAATAAATATGGTTTTATAAATATAGTTTCCATTTGTTAATATCGTATATCTACTCCAAATACTTGTCGAGTGCTTTATATCAGTTATAAAAATATTTGCTTGTTGTATCCCAACAATTTAAATAAAACTTTTGCATATATATATATATATATATGTTAAGGCCAGTTATTACAACTGCGCCATACCAGGAGCATACGTTTCGTTGGTCCGGAGGTGCCAACTTGTTCAACTTGTGTCGATGGAAATGAACCGTAGTAACTGGCCTTAATAATTATATTAAAAGTGCGGGCGATTGGCAGTATCGGTAGAAGGTCGGACGCCATACTTTGCAGCATAGAGTTACGTCCCTTTATGATCTGAGTTCAAATCCCGCCGAGGTTAACTTCGCCTTTGATCCTTACGGGGTCGATAAAATAAAGTACCAGTAACGCACTGGAGTTGATTTAATCGACTTCCCCCCGCAATTGCTGGCCTTGTGCCTATATAAGAAACGAATAATTATATTAAAACTCGTCCCACGGATTTGAGTTGCTGCTCTACACCTTGCATATCTTTACCAAACTATTATCACGATAATATCTCTACATACAGTTGACATACCAGTATTTGTATATACCAGTGGTTCCCCAACTTTTTTTCTTACAGCGCACTTTAGAACAAATAAACATGTGTTCCCACACTCTGTACCTAAATTTGAAAATGTATTCGAAAGAGGTATTTATACATATTTACATAGCATAATGTAGAACTATAGATATATTTCTTTATAGATAATTAAAAATTCACAAAAATTATATATACTTCCTTCTATAGTCAATAAATGGAGCACTTTATGAGATACATATGAACGTTATTATGTATTTTTCATAGAGTTACGGCCCTTGCCATTCTGAGTTCAAATCCCGCCGAGGTTAACTTTGCCTTTCATCCTTACGGGGTCGATAAAATAAAGTACCAGTAATGTATAAAATAAAGTACCAGTAATGCCAAAAAGTAGAAACAGTTATGTATTTTTCACATTTCGAAATGGAATACTGGCGTTTTGCAGTTCATCAGCGGTCCGTGGCGTACCGTTTGGGAACAACTGTTGTACATAAGTTGATGAATATTGTTGACTCTAATATATCACAAGTTTATATACCTATGATTTTGTTGTGTGATATCTTACTATATACACTAGTGTATATATCAATATGGCTATATATACACACACAGGATGTGTTGAGAAATATTAATATTATTTAATAGAAAGGCGATGGATTGGCAATATCAGTAGAGGGTTGGGCGCCATGTTTGCCAGCATAGATTTACGTCCCTTTATGATCTGAGTTCAAATCCCGCCGAGGTTAACTTTGCCTTTCATCCTTTCCCCTCCCCTAAAATTGCTGGCCTTGTGCCTATATAAGAAACCATCATTATTATGATTAGTTTTTTTCTCTCATCGTTTTCTTTCTTTTCTTCTACAAATCCTCTCGGAACCCAGCATCTGTACCACCCAGGATCCCTTTCAATCATGTTTATTCATATATTTTCATATTTATATTTTTATTCTTACATTTATCTGCAACCCCTAAAAACAATTTTGTTCTCTTGATACAAGGACCCCCCTCCCCAATATATCCACTCCTAACCTTTTCAGTTTCACAAACTCCTTAATACACACATACATCAAATATTCCATTTGAACCATTAGTATGAATGGTACGAACATTTTCTATTTTTAACAAAGTGAATTCATTTGAATCTTGATCTATTGAACCTTCACTACCATACCTTCACGAAGAACATATATATATACATGCAGAAGTTATATTTAATTTGTTGGGATTCAACAAGCTTAAAGGTTTTATAACTGATATAAAGCACTCATCTGTACTGGAGTAAATATTCAATATATTAATAAATGGAAACTATATTTATAAAACCATAACTATTTTATTATATATATTTCAAGGGCAACCAAGGCAGTTTTGGTGCGCTTTCATCAGATAAAATACAAAATTTGTTTTATAAATGTTGACATACCCTTAGAAAAACAACCTTGACGGTTGATTATAAATATAGTTTCCATTTAATATATTGTATATATATATATATATATATATATATATATATATATATATATATATATATATATATATATATATATATATATATCAGAAGACATTTTAATATACAAAAAAGCATTTTCTAAATATTTAATATTTAATATTTCATAACATTGTTATACCAATCGAAACGGGGTATAATTAATGCAACTATTATAAAATTGTTCATTCTGTCGGATTAAAGAAAAATATTCTTTAAATATACTTCTGTGCATTTTCACTTTAACTATATATATATATATATATATATATATATATATATATATATATATATATATATATAGACCAATTCTTCCTGCCTAGCTATTCCTGTTTTTCCTGGCACTATACTTATATATATATCAGTGATCTTCCAGCCTTCATTGGTATTTCTTCGCTTTAAAGATCATATACCTCTGGTTAGTGCGAGCAATAACTAAAGAAAGTTATTGGGACACGTAAAATAGGGTGAAGCGAGCGAGACATGTAAACAAACATAGATGGTAATGCAACGGAACGATAGGAAGAGGGGAAAAACAAGTCCGTGATATCTGTGAACTTAAGTTCTGTGATATCATAGACGAGGAGAGATACAGACCATCCGACCTGTGTGAGATGTGTGCGAGAAAAGGATTTCACACAGGTCAAACGGGAGGAAGTGAGAGAGGGGGACAGGCAGAGAGTGAGTGAGTGAAAGTTGTGAGGCAGAGTCCATCGGAGAGGGAGTGACTGTCAGAGGGGGTAAAAAGAAGGTGAGAGATACAGAGAAAGGGGAAGCAGTAAGAAAGAAACAGACAGGTCGCAGCGGAGGAAAAAAATATAAATATATGAAAAATGGCGTGCTGCGGGGTTGTACATGGGTTACATATGAATAAAATTAGTCCTTTATCAGTGATCTTCCAGCCTTCATTGGTATTTCTTCGCTTTAAAGATCATATATATATATATATATATATATATATATATATATAGAAGTGGTTACACAACAGTTAGTTCACCATACCGAGAACAATTGTTTCACCTTAGGGATCTTCAGCTCGGGATGTGTATGGTTATAGGAACAGGAAGGACAACCGTACGCAGAAACTCGGTCACCTCACACAAGCAATACTAGATTGCGTGCGAGAGGTGTAAGGGAGATAACTGCGAAAGTCCGGAAAGCTTTTAGGTTGAAAATAAAATTAAAATAAAATTAAAAATAAAATTACAAAGAATCAGTCCGGAGCCTTGTAGTTATGCAATAGATGTTTGGTGACGTGTGGACAATGTGTGAAAAATTCACTTCTCGTGTTTATGCAATCACTATTACGTAATCTCTTTAGGATAGTTATTCGTTCGTCAATACATAAGCCACACGTCGGATTTCCCCTTGCGTATGGCTTGGACTTAGTGATGGCTTTCCATTGAATGGAGTAGAATATACTTGAGTCCTTGAGGGACCATACGTGGCTCGCGAGTTTCGTGGATGAACGTCTATCCGGGTATCTGAAGGTAGATTGGTGGTTCAGGAAACGCTCATTGAATCGGCCCTCCGCCATGCCCACATAGGATTTGACCTCCAGTGATTCGTTTGGTCGGTTGGAAGTGCCCACAGCTTCATAGATTACAGCTGGTGTGTTGCATTGCTGTTGAAGGGGGCAAGCTTCAGGCTTACGGCAAGAGCATCCTGGGGGGATGTTGCTCCTAGGGCTGCTGGTGATGTGGGCCTTCATGTTCTTAGCGCAGGTATGTTCAATAGTGCTGCTGGTAACGTGGGCCTTCATGTTCTTAGAGCAGGAGTATCCTAGTTTAACTTTGTGTCGGTTAAAGATGGAGTGGCATTTATGACTTATGGGGAAGTGTCTATCTAAGAGGGCTAGACATTTTTTTCCTACATTGGTTTTAACGTTGAGTGAGAAGGGAGGAGAGAACCAGATAGTTTGTCTATTGTTGCGCTTACTTTTCTTAATGGTGTTGTTGCTAATGGGAGAGTAAGTGATAGGTTGTGAGAAGCTGCTGTTAGCCAACGTCATGTTATAGTAGGGTGCCGCCCTGTCAAAGATAGCCCTATTCCTGGACTTCCACACGGGAATATACCGTGACGATGAACTGACTTTATCGAGCCATAAAAGTGGTCACGACCTCGACCGGTTTAAAAAAGACTTTTATTCTACCTTCAATGAGTTAGGCCTTAGGATAACAGTAGCCACCAACCACTCTAACGTAGATTTCTTAGACATTAATTTAGACCTTCACACACACACACCCACACACCCACAGAGCCTTCCATAAGCTAAACGAGAAACTTAATTACATTCACAGGGACTCATGCCACCCTCCCACTGTTTTTAGAAACTTCGTTAAGAATATCAGTACTAGAATCTCAAACCTCTCCTCTAATAAGGCTATCTTTGACAGGGCGGCACCCTACTATAACACGGCGTTGGCTAACAGCGGCTTCTCAGAACCTATCACTTACTCTCCCACTAGCAACAACACCATTAAGAAAAGTAAGCGCAACAATAGACAAACTATCTGGTTCTCTCCTCCCTTCTCACTCAACGTTAAAACCAATGTAGGAAAAAAATTTCTAGCCCTCTTAGATAGACACTTCCCCATAGGTCATAAATAACGCTCCATCTTTAACCGACACAAAGTTAAACTAGGATACTCCTGCGCTAAGAACATGAAGGCCCACATCACCAGCAGCACTATTGAGCAACACCCCACCAGGGTACTCTTGCCGTAAGCCTGAAGCTTGCCCGCTTCAACAGCAATGCAACACACCAGCTGTAATCTATGAAGCTGTGGGCACTTCCAACCGACCAAACGAACCACTGGAGGTCAAATCCTATGTGGGCATCGCGGAAGGCCGATTCAAGGAGCGTTTCCTGAACAACCAGTCTACCTTCAGATACCCGGATAGACGTTCATCTACGAAACTCGCGAGCCACGTATGGTCCCTCAAGGACTAAAGTATAGGCTACTCCATTCAATGGAAAGCCATCACTAAGTCCAAGCCATACGCAAGGGGAAATCCGACGTGTGGCTTATGTATTGACGAACGAATAACTATCCTAAAGAGATTACGCAATAGTGATTGCCTAAACACGAGAAGTGAATTTTTCACACATTGTCCACACGTCACCAAACATCTATTGCATAACTACAAGGCTCCGGACTGATTCTTTGTAATATTATTTTTAATTTTATTCCAATTTTATTTTCAACCTAAAAACTTTCCGGACTTTCGCAGTTATCTCCCTTACACCTCTCGCACGCAGTCTAGTATTGCCTGTGTGAAGTGACCGAGTTTCTGCGCATGCGCGTTCGTACGGCTGTCCTTCCTGTTCCTATAACCATACAGATCCCGAGCTGAAGATCCCTAAGGTAAAACAATTGTTCTCGGTATGGTGAACTAACTGTTGTGTAACCACTTCTACCTAACTCGTCCCTCGGACTGAGCGCTCTACCACTACGGATATCACCTTTCAGTGTCCCACCACTATAAATATATATATATATATATATATATATATATATTAGAAAGGGAAGTTTTTTTACAAAATGAAAAACAACCGGTGTCCTACACTAGTGAAAATACAAGGAAAAAGATGAAATCGAAAATGCAGCTTGAGTCTTTTTTTTTTTAAATATATATATTTATTTGGTTCCTTTACCGATTTCGCAGTTCTTCTGCTTTTCAAAAGTAGAGTTGAGATGGAGGGTCTGCGGTTTTTCTCACACACACACACACACACACACACACACACACACACACACACACACACACACACACACACACACACACACACACACACACACACACACACACACAGTAATAATAATAAATATGAAGACTAAAATCCAAAGACGGTGAAAGCACCGATTCTTGGCTTAAACTTTAATCTGTTATTTTAATAAATATATATATATATATGAAAAGAATCAGGACCCCCTGACGGCTGAGATCTGGCCGTTTCGACAGGTAGATCCGAACTGATCTATATATATATATATATATATATATATATATATATATATATATATATGATAATAATGGAGCTGCGGCGTTGCAAATGGGTTACATATGAAAAAGTTTGTCCTTCATCAGTGGCCTTCCAACCGTCGTAGGCATTTCGTTGCTTTAAAGGCCATATACCTCAGGTTGGTGCGAGCAACGGCTAAAAAAAGTCGTTGGGACACGTAAATAAAGGGGACGCTAGGGTAAACAAACAAAATGGTTTAAGCAACAGAAAGTGATATATATATATATAGTTTTGCGAGGTTTTTGATATGAAATCGTGTGTCGAAACAAATATTGTTATACTTGGGGAGGGTCATATTTGTGTAATATGGCCAGAATTAATAACAGAACACACTCACTGTTTGTTTGGTTTTCGCTTTTCGCTTCTGTGTCTTTTATATCGGTAAGCTAATTTATTCGGTCCTTAATGTTGCCATTGACTGACCAACGGATAAACTGTAAAACTAGAAACGTAGTCTATAGCATAAGATGTACAGAGGGTACTTGCAGAAACATGACAACAACATACATAGGCGAGACAGCTCGTAGCATAGGTGAGAGGATAGACTAACACTGGGGGGAACTAAAAGGACGAAAAAACGGTTCAGTACTATACGAACATTCCAAACAACAACACGACGGTAACATAGACAACATAGAAATTAGAATAATATCTAAACATAGAAATGACCCAGCAGATAGACAAATCAGAGAGGCCAGTGAAATAGAACTTAGAAGGCCAAGGCTAAACAGAAAGAATGAATGGAATAACAACAACACCCAAACAAACAACACTGGCCTAAGAGAAGTATAAATAAATAAATAGATAAATAAATAAATACATACACAAGCACAATAACAACAAATACATATAAACACACACTAGTAAAGATAGAATACATTAACTAATACACAGTCACCCAATCACGAACACACATAAAACAAAACACTATATACACACGCAAACGCATGCGCAAAGAAGACAAAATAAAATAAACTAATAAATAAATATATAAACAGACTAAATAAAGATGGCGTAGAAAATAAAATGCAACGGGAGGAAACAATAGCACTACTGACGATGTTGCAGATGTGCAACGAAAGAACTTTGATAAACTATATATATGTGTTTGTGTCTATATTGTATCTGTATTATTTTTGACCGTTGGTCAGTCAATGGCAACATTGAGAACCGAATAAATTAGATTACCGATATAAAAGACACAGAAGCGAAAAGCGAAAGCGAACAGTGAGTGTGTTCTGTTATTAATTCTGGCAATATTACACAAATATGACCCTACCCAAGTATAACTATATATATATATATATATACAAGTAAAAATTAGCGAGAATCGAATTTCAGCCCATGAAATAACGAAAAAACACTTTCGAATTGTGAGGCAAGCGCTCAATAATTCAAATGAATCAGAGCTTACAACTTACGTAAAAGGCTAAACACACTGAGATGGTGGTTAAACTAATTATCCACACAGCGAAGATTCGATCTCCTATTTCGGGTCAAACAGATATACAGATATAAAAATATAAAAATATATAAATATATAAATACATAATTATATAAATATATGAAAGCATAACTGTTTTATACTCACCCGGACCCCTGGAATGATGGTAAAGTCCAGTGTTGGGGTTTCTGCGGCTCCATAAGTCATTTACTGTCCACTTACATAAAGGATGTTAAGTTTCTCGTATCCTGACTGAACTAGGAGTGCGCGTTATCAACGGGATTCAGTTCGAAAGACCACATAGATGTGTCTGTAACTGACCCCACGTGGGCTTCAGCAAGGGAGGCAACCCCTAAATTAGGCGAATGAATTCATCTGTGTATAATATTGCGAAACTGACTGCAAAATATCACAAATCGAATGAAGCTCTCGACAGAGTGGTTAAATATATATATATATATATATATATATATATATATATATATATATATATATATATATATATATATATATATATATATATATATATATATATAAAAGATGAATATAAAATGAAAGTGCTTTTATAAAGGAATTTATTAGGTATTGACATATGTTTCTGTAACAGACGGAATACCTATGTATCGCTGCTTGCGTAATCATATAATGTTAGCAAGTATTCGATAGCAAATGTATAATCAGTTGTCACTTCTTCAGAGATATTGGATAAATTGGAAAAAAATCAGAAAAATCAAAGTATTTATATTAGTTGTAAGAAAGGAAGAAGAGAAGGGATAGTATATGACAGATGGCAATTCAATTTGCTGGTAAACAAGTATATAGAAGGTTTTTAATGAGAATACAATGAGTATATGGCTTATTTTATCTAAATAAGAATTTTTAGGAGTGCCTATTTTAATCGATATTTGACCAATTGAACAATGGACAGGGCTGGTCGTTTGGTGTAGTATTATTAATACAGATATAAAGTGTCAAGTAAGGAAGAGAGAGATTTTCACTGCTACTGTATAACAACAATGCTGGTAGCCTGCTGGTATATGCATTAGGGAATTGAATTAAGACATCTCATTTTATCTATAACAGTTTATATTAAATGGTAAAGAATAGAAGAGTTGATAGAATTAAGACTACTAGAGAATGTTAATATGTATTTTGACAATCAAACGGAGATGGAGACAGGCGTTCAATCCTGGTAGCGTTTGTAATATGAAAATGTAGATTTCAAGCGATGGTTACAGTATAACGATCGCTCTATTCTGTTATTTAATAAAATATTTTTGGATTTCATAATACAAAATATTTCCATATTACACAATTTACAAAATTCCTGTCCTTTCAAAAATTATTTTTGAAAAGCATTAGAAATGCGCAACCGGTAGAAAGTTAAAACCAAAACTGAATACTAACCAATACTTATTGATAATTTTTACATATTCCTAATTAAACTATTTTTCACTGGGAACAATTTGTCAGCATTTTCTTTTCCTTTTACCAATATATCATAACTCGTGTGTTACACCTCTATTCTTTTAAATATATATATATATATATATATATATAAATGGAAAAAAATGAAACCTTGATGATTGAACGTCAGTCGGGATGTTTGTTTACAAACAAACCGAGCATTATAATAAATGTTCGGTAAATCCATACGTACATATATATATGTGGAAAGTATATACTTTCAGGAAAGTATAAGGAAAGTATACACTTTCAGACGTTCAATCATCTGGCAGGAAGGTATACGGTGCTGACGATAGTTAATAAGCTTGAAACTAGTTCATCGTTCCTTTGTCAGTGTTGAACAAAAGGGCAACGATGGTTGCTAAACACTGTACGGCTTAATTCGGGATGATTATTTACAAATAAACCGAGCATTATAATAAATATTCGGTAAATCCATACGTACATATATATATGTGTGCATGTATGTATATATGTACATACTACTGTACGTCTGTATACATATATGTATGTACGTATAGATACTTATATTTAAGTAACAGCCGTACTAAGAGTGAGAAATGAAATTTAGTTTCATTTTTTCCATTTATCGGTTTCGGTGCGCCCGGCCGATTAATTCACACGATATGCAAATTAGGCTACTCAGCCGTTAATATGCATAAGGAAAGTATATACTTTCAGACATTCAATCATCTGGCAGGAAGGTATACGGTGCTGACAATAGCTAATAAGCTTGAAACTAGTATATCGTTTCTTTGTCAGTGTTGAACAAAAGGGCAACGATGGTTGCTAAACACTGTACGGCTTAATTCGGGATGTTTGTTTACAAACAAACCGAGCATTATAAAAAAAAATGTTCGGTAAACCAATACGTACATATATATATGTGTGCATGTATGTATATATATATACATACTACTGTACGTCTGTATACATATATGTATGTACGTATATATACATATATTTAAGTAACAGTTGTACTAAGAGTGAGAAATGAAATTTCGTTTCATTTTTTCCATTTAAGGTTTTCGGTGCGCACGGCAGATTAACTCAGACGATATGCAAATTAGGCTACTCAGCCGTTAATATGCATAACGAGAATATATACTTTCAGACGTTCAATCATCTGGCAGGAAGGTATACGGTGCTGACGATAGCTAATAAGCTTGAAACTAGTACATCGTTCTTTTGTCAGTGTTGAACAAAAGGGCAACGATGGTTGCTAAACACTGAACGTCTAAATTCGGGTTGTTTGTTTACAAACAAACCGAGCATTATAATAAATGTTCGGTAAATCCATACGTACATATATATATGTGTGCATGTATGTATATAAATATACATACTACTATACGTCTGTATACATATATGTATGTACGTGTACATACTTATATTTAAGTAACAGCTGTACTAAGAGTGAGATATAAAATTTCGTTTCATTTTTTCCATTTATTGTTTTCGGTGCGTCCGGCAGATTAACTCCCACGATATGCAAATTAGGCTACTCAGCCGTTAATATGCATAAGGAAAGTATATACTTTCAGACGTTCAATTATCTGGCAGGAAGGTATACGGTGCTGACGATGGCTAATAAGCTTGAAACTAGTTCATCGTTCCTTTGTCAGTGTTGAACAAAAGGGCAACCGTGGTTGCTAAACACTGTACGGCTTAATTCGGGATGTTTGTTTACAAACAAACCGAACATTATAATAAATGTTCTGTAAATCCATACGTACATATATATATGTGTGCATGTATGTATATATATACATACTACTGTACGTCTAAATACATATATGTATGTACGTATACATACTTATATTTAAGTAACAGCCGTACTAAGAGTGAGCAATGAAATTTCGTTTCATTTTTTCCATTTATCGTTTCCGCTGCGCCCGGCCGATTAACTCACTCGATATGCAAATTAGTCTACTCAGACGTTAATATGAATAAGGAAAGTATATACTTTCAGACGTTCAATCATCTGGCAGGAAGGTATACGGTGCTGACGATAACTAATAAGCTTGAAACTAGTACATCGTTCTTTGTCAGTGTTGAACAAAAGGGCAACGATGGTTGCTAAACACTGTACGGCTTAATTCGGGATGTTTGTTTACAAACAAACCGAGCATTATAATAAATGTACGGTAAATCCATACGTACATATATATATGTGTGCATGTATGTATATATATACATACTACTGTACGTCTAAATACATATATGTATGTACGTATACATACTTATATTTAAGTAACAGCCGTACTAAGAGTGAGAAATAAAATTTCGTTTCATTTTTTCCATTTATCGTTTTCGGTGCGCCCAGCAGATTAACTCACTCGATATGCAAATTAGGCTACTCAGCCGTTAATATGCATAAGGAAAGTATACACTTTCAGACGTTCAATCATCTGGCAGGAAGGTATACGGTGCTGACGATAGCTAATAAGCTTGAAACTAGTACATCGTTCCTTTGTCAATATTGAGCAAATGGGCAAACTTGGTTGCTAAACACTGTACGGCTTAATTCGGGATGTTTGTTTACAAACAAACCGAGCATTATAATAAATGTTCGGTAAATCCATATGTACATCTATATATGTGTGCATGTATGTATATATATATACATACTACTGTACGTCTGTATACATATATGTATGTACGTATACATACTTATATATATATATATATATATATATATATATATATATATATATATATATATATATATATACATATATATATATATATATATATAATTAAAAAGTAAATTTTGCTCTACATGGCTGAATACAATAAATGTAATCTGAGTTTTTCGAATATTAATAATAACATTAGATTCGTTTGCAATTATGCAAACAAGCCTCAATTTTATAGCCATGTCAGTAGAATGAACACGTCAAACGCATCGATATACACATAAATATACACACACACTCACACGCATACACGTACACACACACACACACACACACACACACACACACACACACACACACACACACACACACACACACACACACACACACACACACACACACACAGTTATCTGTATATATATACATATGTGTATGTGTGTGTGCGTGTGATTGTGTGTATTAAGTATTTGTGTGCACTTTCTACAAAGATGTCTTGGAACAACTTCGAAAATGGGTCCAGTGAGTCCGAAATGACATTGCAGAAGCTTGGGTACTGCAACACGATAACTCGTCTGCTTACACACCAGTATATTTCCACTTTTCCACATTCTCCCTACAGCCCAGATCTAGCTCCATGTGATTTCTATCCCTTCTCTAATTTGAAATCGAAGTCCAAGGGTCAACATTTTGGATCTGTGAAAAAACATACGAGCGTAATCCCAAAAGTAAAGTCTCCAAAGCGATGGGGCGCAGAGAAACTGTTCGTACGGCTGTTGACAACACTGTTGTGATTGGTGCTTCCTTCACTCCCAAACAAGCATGCGCGCGCTTCGATGGGATGCTAAATCTTCGCTTGGCAGCCGTTGAGAATGGAGCTCCCGTTGAACGCTACCGCCAAGTGCGAATTTTGCGCAGTTATTATATAGAGGGCAATCCCAAAAGTAAGGTCTCCTTTCGAGGAAAACATGCGTAAAGATCGGCGGATCACTCTGGATGCTCTCTGCATTTTGGTTCCTGAGAGTTCCCGAAGCACCATCCACAGGATTTGAACGGAAAAGTTGCAATATCGGAAGGAGACCTTACTTTTGGGATTGGCCTCGTACAACAAATTGTAACACTCGCAAAAAATGACTTCTGGAAATGCTACAATCAATGTAAAAACGTTGGAACCACTGTGTGACTTCCCAAGGGTGAAGGCGCATGGCTTAGTGGTTAGAGCATTGGGCTTGCAATCGAAAAGGTGTGAGTTCAATAGTCGGACCGAGTGATGTGTTGTTTCCTTGAGTAAGACACTTTATTTCACGTTGCTCCAGTTTACTCAGCTGTAGAAATGAGATGATAGGACTGGGGTCCCTATCATTAAATTACCCAAGACACCCCCAACGAGATTTACACTGGAGGAGGCCAACTAAACCTGCATAGGTGTGAGCTGTCAGACACACACACACACACACACACACACACACACACACACACACACACACACACACACACACACACACACACACACACACACACACACACACACACACACACACACACACACACACACACACCCACACACACACACACACACACACACACACACACAAGGGTTGTATTTTGAAGGAATAACTTCATGTACGTCTAATATACATTTAAATAAAAAATCAGTACTCTTACTTTTGGGACAAACCTCGTATGCATGTATGTATATATCTATGTGTGTGTCTGTATTTGTTTGTGTGTGTATGTAAGTATTGCTATAAAAAAACCCGCCAAATATGAAATGTATTGGCAGGAAGATAGATGTTTGATGATGCCATTAAATGAACCCGCTGCTAAAATGCTTTCTATGAAGTGTACCAAGAAACTGAAGTCCTCCAAAGCTAAACTATTCCAATAGCCAACTTCACTATGTATGCACTCACAGGCACTTTTATTACAATACTTGCAATGTCTAAAAGTAATTGCCCAGATTCTTTTGGCCTTAATACATTTGGCATCTTATTATAAGTGGATGTGGGATCCTGTGTAATAGAAATTGTTGCAGCTGTTTTTGTTATCATAGTACATACTATGTTGTTGTTGTTGTTAATTTCGTTGCTAATATTCTTACAGATATCTTTACAGATAGTTCGAGATTTTTAATGATGTCAGCGTTGTTATTGTTCATTCGCACTCAGAATATTAATGATTTTTTTTACAATTATCGACCCATCAAACTGAATTTTCTGAATTTTCTGACATTGTTAATAACATTTTTTATAATTTGTAAGAATATATATATATGTTTATTCTGGGTTCAATCGGGGGTAACCCCAATGAAACAGTCTAGTCCTGTAGAAGCCATTTCTATATTATATATATATATATTATATATATATTATATATATATACATATTTATGCATTGAAAATATGTTAGCTTAAATTTAACACCTTCAGATATATATATATATATATATATATATATATATATATATGTTTATCACGGGTTCAATCGGGGGTAACTCGAATGAAATAGTTCTAGACCTGTAGAAGCCATTTCTATATTCTATATATATATATATATATATTGTTTAGCTCTGTTTTTTTTAACTAATGGAGCGCTTGCCAGCATAACTCTGATTTTGAGGTT
Organism: Eledone cirrhosa; assembly: GCA_964016885.1. NCBI lineage: Eukaryota > Metazoa > Mollusca > Cephalopoda > Octopoda > Eledonidae > Eledone > Eledone cirrhosa. The sequence goes on from OZ024740.1 coordinate 52,136,196, forward strand.
CGTTTCGCTTTTTCTACCCGCCGAAATGCGATTCTCGCTGAATTTATATTAGTATTAATCTCCCGAGTCTTACAATTAACCTGTTAATAATTCTATTGACAGATTAATTGTTTAAGTTTATTTCGAAAACTACCCGATTGAGTGCTTATTCGATTTGTGCTATTTATGCAATTTTTTGCATGATATACATATACTAAATTCATTTGCCAAAATCTGGGGTTTTCCCCTTGTGAATTACACATGTGCTTTTACAAAGCTCTACGTCATTCACAAAGTTGGTACAGAGCAAAATACCTGTTGATAACGTGATATTTCTTGTTCGACCATTATACCAAAAGCTTATAGTCTTAAGCAGACAGTATTATTGATTTAGGTGTCATAGAAACCCTGCATTTGGATTTTACCATCAATTCCAATGGGTCCATGTCTGTTTTTATCATTTATTTTGTTTGACCTGTTTAGCTTGATTTGTTTTTTGGCTTAGGTGGTTAATGCCTTCTTGACCACTTTTTCAGTTTGTATGGCGTTTTAACATATTGTTTAACTCTGGTATTTTAACTATGGAGCGCTTGCCAGCATAACTCCGATTTTGCGGTTCGTTTCGCTTTTTCTACCCGCCGAAATGCGATTCTCGCTGAATTTATATATATATATATATATATATATATATATATATATATATATATGAATGTATATATAGTGTATTTTGTAATACGCTGTATGCTTAATTAAAAGCATTTCGAAGACCTTACACTATTGTTTTAGAGTAGTGACAGTCTCATTTACTTTAAATTTTCAGCAAACAGGGGAGATAAAGCTGACAGAGCTCTGTTTTGTACTGATTGGTACTTATCACTACTCTAAAACAATAATAATAATAATAGGGAGATGGATGTACTTGTTTACACTGTCCGTATTTTCAGCAATGATATATGTATGCAATTTGGTATTAATAAGTGTGGAGTTCTAGTGATGAAGAGGGGTAAATTGAGCAGAAGCAACGGAATCCAGGTACCAACAGGTGAGATGATAAAGGAAATTGACACTGAAGAAGGATACAAATATTTAGGTGTTCTGGAGGCAGATGACATCAAGAACAAAAAAAATGAAGGAATTGATAAGATATGAGTACATTAGGAGAGTAAGGAGCGTATTAAAATCACATCTAAATAGTAGGAATGTCATAAGTGCAGTGAATTCCCGAGCCGTGTCTCTTATTAGGTACAGTGCGGGAATTCTGAAATGGAATGTTGCTGAACAAAAAGAAATGGATAGGAAGACTAGGAAGCTATTGACTATCTACAACATGTGCCACAAGAGGAGTGATGTTGATAGACTCTACTTAAAGAGATCTGAAGGTGGAAGAGGTCTTATCAGCATAGAGGACTGTGGTCAGATGGAGAAAAGCAACCTGCACAAATACGTGACCGACAGTAGGGAGCCAATGCTCAGAACTGTACTGAAGGAGGGGACAGTAGGCCAGGGGATGTCCAAGGAGGAAATAACAACAAGGAGGTAGACCAACCTTCATGAAAAATCCCTTCATAGTACCTTCTTTGAGAAAACTGAATTTAGAGATCCACAGACATGGAATTGGTTAAAAAGAGGAGACCTTAAAAAGGCTACAGAAGGAATGCTAATGGCTGCGCAAGAGCAGGCACTCAAAACGAAGTGGGTGAAACACCATATTTACAAGGAGGAGGCTAGCCCACTGTGTAGGATCTGTGGAGAGAGAGAGGAGACTGGCTCACATTGTATCCGAGTATAAACACCTAGCCCAGACTCACCATAAAGGCTGGAGACATGATGTGATGGGCAGGGTGATCCACTGGCACCTATGCAAAGTAAACAATTTACCACATTCTGAGAAGTGGTATGAGCATAAGCCAGAGTCGGTGATAGAAAACGATCAGGTGAAGGTGCTATGGGATTTTAGGATACAGACGGACACGAAACTGGAACACAATAGGCCTGACCTGGTGGTTTTGGACAAGGAAAAAAGATCATGCCTGATTGTAGATGTAGCCTGCCCATTTGACACGAGAGTGCAAGAAAAGGAGAGGGAGAAAATTAACCGATACCAAGACTTAAAGTGGGAGGTAAAAAAGATTTGGAACTGCCATGAAGTCAGAGTCGTCCCGATTGTCATAGGCGCACTAGGTACTATCTCAAAGAGTTTCCAAGGATGGTTAAAAAAAGTTAGTCCAGCCCCGCTTTTTGGAACACTTCAAAAGGCATGCTTGCTGGGAACAGCAAGAACCCTCCGATACGTACTGAATATCTGAGGCTGCAGGTAGCGGCTTGATATTCATTTCAACAAACTTTCCAGTTAAATAACATCAATGACTGACACTCAAAGAACAATAATAATAATAATAATACAAGGACTAATGGTTATTCCTTCATTACGTTTATTGGTTGGTGACGCATGTTTCACTACTGATCAGCTCAAGGTTCGATCTGTAAAAGCGCGTCACCAACTAATAAACGTAATCAAGGAGTAACCATTCGTCGTTGTATTATTATATTACACTCTGTCTAGCTCTACACCTCGACACTGACGTGGATCTAAACATCGACTGCTCACCTGGGTGAACCTACAGTAACTTCGCGTTACACTCCCTGGATATATATATATATATATATATATATATATATATATATATATATATATATATATATATATATATATATATAAATTAAAGGTCGATTGACACATATCTATAAAATAAACACATCAAACATTGACAGGAAATAATTTGTAAAGAGTGTAAGCACACATAGTTACGGAGGTAACATTAAAATTTAACGAGCACTTGCAATAATTGTTTCTACATTTGGCACAAGGCCAGATACCTTGTAATAATGATTAATCTCCTTTGTATATTTTCCATTAAAGAAATACATTTCACCATTAATAGATTAATCATAGACGTTAAATCCTGGATCGTCAGCAGAGGAGAGGATTTGAAACTATCTATGATTCTAAGGAATAAATCCGTGCATTTATTAAAAATTAAATTAAAGATCGATTGAACACATATTCTTTTACACTTTTACCTGTTCCAGCCATCCGGCTGAGGCCATATATATATATATTTAATAAACATATCAAACATTATCAGGGAATAATTTGTAAAGAGTGTAAACACACATAGTTACGGAGGTAACATTAACATTTAACGAGAACTTTAAATATATGCTCGGATTTATTCCTTGTGACTCAAGTAATATTTACCTATTCGGATAAATTAACAAAATGATTCTCATTGTAGCAACATCCCGGTATGAGTAGTAAGCACACCGCAAAGAACACTCTGCTTGGCAAAATAAGTTCATATAATATCAAATAAGTGAAAAAAGAAGAGAAGAAACAACAACACCTAAATCTGATTTAAGGTGACAGATTATTAATATGGAATATTGAAATTTATTATAGATTACTGGAATTTTGGAAACATGATAGATTATTACTCACTAATTATTGTCAAGTATTAACGCATCTATTGCAAATACAATTTAACTTTATGTTAATAAAATGTTGAGTTCTGATTTCATTTTACAATTATCTCTCAGGTATTAATTAAGTGTATTTGTACAACTTATGAACATGTTATTCAATTTGTATTCATTAAGAGTAAAGCAATTAACCGATACTTAAAAGTATTCAATTATCAAGTAGTTAAATATTGTGAAAATACCCAAAGTTTTCACACACTTTTCTGTAACCGCAAATGGATGCTGGGAATACTAAACAAAAATCTTTAACGTCAAAAAATATATTTAATGGTTAATCTCTAAGTTTTCACTTATTTTTACGTATACTGTATTTGTCTGTTGATTTGGGGCATGAATTTTCCTATTAGTATATTTGAGGGTAAAGAGGTGAACGATAAAACGTATCAAACACAGAGCCAGATGATCAATTCTAAGAGATGAAAGAATAGAGTTATGTTATCAGATCAAACAAATGTTATTCTGGAGATGTATGTCCTTCCAGCGATTCCAATATTTTCTGATGTTCAACACTTTAAAGAAGTTCCTGTTGACATGAGCAACGGAGCTCCTCTTCTGCTATCTGCAAATAAATATTTACATCTAGAAGGATGTTGGGGCCAAGGACGCCCGCCCCCACATCCACCCTGCCTACGAAACCACAATTGCAGTGTTGTAGATGTCTAACGTAGAAAACAAAGTTGTTCCCCAAGTTGTTCCCAAAGTTGTTCAGACCATCTGTACTAGGTATGTTGATGGCATATTTACTATGATTGAAATCTGACTGATCAACAAGCAGGTCGTTTTAAAGATGATCTCCAATATTATTCCATCGTTATATTCATTATTCATCACAGCAACAGCACTAATTATGACTATTTTAATACCATTCCGTTCTTAGGCTTAAATTTAGGAATTAGGAATAACGCATATATTACACAATTATCAAATATACATAAACACAGACACACACACACATGCACACATACACACACATACACACACATACACACATACATATATATAATACATACATACATACATATATACATACATACAAAGTTTGGTTAAATTCACATTTCCATTTGTCGAACACGTGTGTTTCGCTGGGGAAGCAGTTAGACATTCGAAGAAGGGGTGTTCTTTTTTCTGTTATTGGTGTGTTAGAAAGATATTATAAAGGGAAACGTTTTATAAGGAGAGGCGGGAATGAGTTTGGAGTCCTAGGTGTGGTTCGTGGTTGTCTAGATGTTATCAAGGAGGCGGGAATGGGTTTGGAGTCCTAGGTGTGTTTCGTGGCTGTCTAGATGTTATCAAGGGTTCTTCCAATTATGTAGGCTGTATTTAAGTTGCGGCAAGGATTGAAAAAGTCGACCTTCGTATTTAGGTATGCTTTCATAGTATGTAGTCGCCTTAAGATGTTCTATCGTTTATTGTTGAACAATTTACATGCGTTCTTACTGCAGCGGTAAGGACTTGATTTTTCCAGGGTTTTCCAGTTAATGGAGAAGTCTGCAGCGGTAGCAGAGAGAAAATAGTCGACAATTGTTTCGGAGGTTTTGCGTCTTATCAAGACTATATATCCTCCCGACACTGCTACCCGATGGAACTGCTGACAACACATAGTTTTCTCAAAGGTATACATCAACTGATTACCGCTGTAACTAAAGGCTGACGTCAGTCATCTAAAATCACACGTGGTCTTATGAGGCTGTTTGCTTGCAAACAAACGGAATATTAATAATATTATCATTATTCACTCACGTATAGGAATCCATCATGCTAGAGCGAAAACAAATTTTGTTTTTAATTTTCGGCAAAGTCGGCCGTAAATCGCTCGGTATGCAAATTAGGCTAATCAGCAGATGTATACCAGTTCCAGCGGGTAGCAGCGACGAAAGAATATATAGTCTTGATAAGGATCAATAACTCCGAAACAATTGTCGACTATTTACTTTCTGCTACTGCTGGAACAAAAGGATGACGTTAGTTATCAAGAAAACACATGGCGTGATGCAGCTGTTTGCCTGCAAACGACCCGAATATTAATAACGTTATTATAACATTATTATTATTCACTCGCGAATACACACACACACATATATATATGAAGAGAGAGAGAGAGAGAGAGAGAGAGAGAGAGAGAGAGAGAGAGAGAGAGAGAGAGAGAGAGAGAGAGAGAGAGTGAGAGAGAGAGAGAGGCATATACGAATACACACATGCATGCGTATGTGTATATTAATTAATTACATTTTGGGGCTCATTACATTATGTATGTTAGTACTTACTTACCTATCTCTTTTTGTTATACACTAAGCATCCCCCACCCACTCGCAGAAGTCATTCATCTCACATTTCTAGAACCGACTGAATAAATTTCAGTTTATTTCTTATATTAATTCTAATAAAAACCAGGGTGGATGGGTGATCTGGTGGTCTGATGGATGAAAAGTAATTTAGAAGTAATTTGAGATTGAATGAAGGAAAATGTAAATGATTTCTGTGAACTGATTGACCTCTTTTGCAATCTTCATCATTCGTTGCCGTGAAATGCTGACGTCATTCTATAGAAGGTAATCACATCATATATTAACGTACACACTTCTTTTGTATGAACTAATTGGAGAGCCCTTGCGTATTTGCTTGATATGCTAGATTTAGCAGTCAATTCCCTCACAATTTACAATCCATGACCATTAAAATATTGAATAAAAGATTAGATTGGAACGCTTTTGATCATAGTTTTGCTCGATAATTGATGATTTGGAACTAAATGATAATTTTTAATTTAGGAACCAAGCTCGCAATGTGGTGGTAGTGGTGGTGGTAGGGGTATCGATTATATCGGCCCTAGTTCTTTACTGGTATTTTATTTTATCGATCCTGGAAGTACGAAAGGCAAAATTGCCCTCGGCGGGATTTGAGACTTGGAACAAATAATGGTTTCTTATATAGGCACAAGGCCAGCCATTTTGGGGGAGGGGAAAGTCGATTAAATCGACCCCAGTGTGTGACTGGTACTTTGTTTTATCGACCCCATAAGGATGAAAGGCAAAGTTAACCTCGGCGGGATTTGAACTCAGATCATAAAGGGCCGTAACTCTATGCTGCAAAGCATGGCGTTCGACCCTCTACCGATACTGCCAATCCACCGCGCTCCTTGGAACTAAATAATTGTTTCTTCTTTTGGCACAAAGCCAGCAATTACCCAATACATTACTGGTACTTTATTTTATCGACCCCGTAAGGATGAAAGGCAAAGTTAACCTCGACGGGATTTGAACTCAGACCGTAAAGGGACGTAACTATGCTAGAAAGCATGGCGTCCAACCCTCTACCGTGGCGTCCAACAACAACATATCACTGAAATACAGACGTAGCATAGCCAAATAGCTAAGAAGTTCGCTTCGCTATCCTAAGATCCCGAGTTCAATCCCACTACAAAGTATCTTGGATATCATTTACTAAAGTATCGGAGCGATCCAAGCTTTGTGTGTGAAATTGGATAAGTGAGAACTGTTTGGAAACTCGTTGAATGGGCTGTGTCTGCAATTCAAAGGCCATCCTTATCACACACTGTGTCATGCTGATTCACCCTGAGAAATACGTTAATGGCACACATATCTGTAGAATGCTCAGTCAGTCACATTAATTTCATGAGCAGGGCGGTGAATTGGCAGTATCGGTAGAGGGTTGGACGCCATGCTTTCTAGCATAGTTACGTCCCTTTACAGTCTGAGTTCAAATCCCGCCGAGGTTAACTTTGCCTTTCATCCTTACGGGGTCGATAAAATAAAGTACCAGTAATGTACTAGGTAATTGCTGGCCTTGTGCCTCAAGTAGAAACAATTAATTTCATGAGCAGGCTGTTCTGTAAATCGAACAACTGGAACATCGATGTCAAATGGACCTCCATCGGTTTCGACATGGATGTTCCAGTTGATCAATTTACATAACAGACTGCTCATGAAATTAATGTATTAGCTGAGGCTGAGCTGTCCAGCCGCAGGTGTGAGCCTCGCGAGCTGGAATGGCTTTTCCAGCGCGTCTTTCTTGCCGTCCTCCGAGGAAACGCCTTCTCCATTCTGTCAGCCGGGGCAGCGGGGAGGCCACCAATATGATTGACTAACTTGTCATTTTATCAGTCAGATGTTTTTAGACATCACCCAGTTAAATATGATTCGTTTTCCCTGTCTTATTGATGTTTTCGTTTTATGTTTCTGTTGTATCTTCAACTGGAATCTAACCAAAACACAAACAATGCTGACATGAAATTCATTCATCTTATTCATTTGTTCAGGTATCGGCATTATTGCTCCTTCCAGTAGGACCAATCTTTCATTCCGACAACGTTGGACCCTTGGTCATCCATCTCTGCTCATGTTCCAGCCGGCAACTTGCTATTATTTTAAAGGAATATTACGAAGAATTACCGATGTAATATTCACCTTACGCTCGATCAACCTGCTAGAAATAGCAGCCCAATGTCCTTCATCTTGCTTGACTTAAAAAGGATATACGTATTGTACATTACTATCTACTGCCTGCTAAAATATACTATGGTCATAGCTGGAATGCTTTTGATTATATGTTTCTTTTTATAGGGCTGGCATAGAGGTTAAACAGCTATAATCACAAAGCCAACATATATAACCATGTCTATCCCAGCTTCAAATTACTGATTAATTCGCCATACAAACTAGTTGGTTTCAATTTAGACCGTTTTGTTTTTACATGGATGGATCCTCCATCGCTTTCAACGACGAGCATTCAGTCGTTCAATCATCCGAACGTTCGACTTGTGAATTAATGTTTTAGTGGTTGCGTATTCTCCAGAGACGTTTATTTTTAACATAGTTCTCCAACAAAATCAACGTGACACAACATGTGACAAGACTGGACTTATAGATTCCAGATATAATCCATCCGACGGGCTTTCACTCAGTTTCCGTCTACTAATGCCATTCCCACGGTTTGGATCGACTCTAGATCATTTTGCCATATATAGCTGTGACAAATTTACAATGGCATTTTCGCGCTTCTGATCATTGGCCATCATTTTATTTTTTCTTGTGCTTGACAATATTAACCTCTACAGACATCTATTTTACCAGAAACCGACCACAAAATGAAGTTAGAGATTTTCAAATTTTTCAACAGTGCTCCACTGTTGGAAATTGATTTCGTAGATAGACACAAAATCAAATATTCAAACGCAGTTATAGTCAATTAAATCGACTTCAGCACATGATTGCTACTTTGTTCCACCAACAACGGAAGGATCAAAGGCAACGTTACCTTGATTCTGTGTCACACTCTCGATCGATCTCATCATCTCCTGTTCCATAATAATTGCAATGTTTGTCAAGCCAAGGGCACTCAACTCCTGATAGAATCGTAGAGACGCAGTCTTTCACATTTATACCTGGCAGAGTCCACTCATCTCAAATTCGGAACAAAGCCGATTTCTTTCGAAGAAATAGAGAGAACGGCAAGAAATAAGTGAGAAAAAAATATAGAGAAAGAATCGATCCCAATATGAAACTGGTACTTTATTTATCGACCTCGAAAGAACGAAAGACTAAATTGAGTTCGACGGTATTTGAATAAAGCACAGAAAGCCGGAACAAACACACCAACGTTCTAACGACTTACCCACCTTATTTGTAATGCTTATTGATATAAAAATTTTAACGAAACATTTTCCTTTATAAATTTTGATAATTTCTATTTCTGAATTTCTTTAGAAACGGATTGTTTTAATTGCATAAACTTTGTACAGAAACGCATTTTGGATTTTGTAATCCATTTATTTCCGTTCTGAAGCTGTAATAAAAGACAATAGGATATGAATATATTAGGGGACTGTATTCTTCTTTCCTATTTTGCACATTTGCTTATAAAATTCATCCTAATTGTGTGTGTTTGTATATATATATATACATGTATGTGTCTGTATGGGTGTGTCAGTGTGTGTATTCAATTTGATTGTCGTCCATATGTAAATCAGTTTTCCGTTGTTTCATTATTCAACTGTACAAATAGAAAGAATATATTTTAAAGGGATTGAATAACAACAGAATATATTTAAAAAGCATAAAGGATTGAATTAAAAATTAGGCCCACAAAGAATGGCATTATTTAGTGTATGTTGGTAAGTATTGGAAAGACAGGAGAATAGGAAGATAGATGGAAAGGTAATGAGAAAAAGAAGGAAAACAAGAAAAGAAAGAACTAAGAATAGTGAGAAAGACGGAAAGGCAAAAAAATTAGGAAAATGAGAAATAAATAAAAAAAAGGAAAAAGAAAGAAAAGGGAGAACAACATAAATAAATATTTGAAGATTAAGAAGGTTGGTAATAGAGCAACAACAACAACAACAACAACAACAACAACAACAACAAAACAACAATAAAAACACACACATGCACAAAAGAAAAGAGAAGACAGGCAGAAAAGAGAAAGAAAGGGAGTAGAAGGTAATAATTTCTTCTTTTAAGACCATGACAGAGAACTGTGGACGATATGACATGTATCGAAGTGTAAAGCTACTACAGGTGATATCGAACGAAGCAAATTATGATTCATTCAAAACGAATCCACGTTGATGAGTTGTTACTGTTTAACACCAGGTTAGCCAAGATACACCAGAAATGGTATCAAACACAGCAAATTATGACCCATTCACATCAAATTTACATGACAAGTTGCTGTTAAATAGCTCCAGCTTAGTCGTATTCCAGTTTCTAGGGGTAATAACGAATACAACAAATTTCTATCCATTCACTACATCAGAGGTTCTGAAAGTGGGCGCTACCGCCCCCAAGGAGGGTGATGGGGCCTAAGGGGGAGATGATATAATAGTATATTAAATGTCAAATGATACATATTTTATATAAATATAGTAAAACCAAAAAATATGAAATGTTTATTTATACAAAGTATATTGGCAGTATCGGTAGAGCGTCGGACAACATCCTTTGAGGCATAGAGTTATGGCCCTTTACGTTCCGAGTTCAAATCCCGCCGAGGTTAACTTTACCTTTCACCCTTACGGGGTCGATAAAATAAAGTACCAGTAATGCACTGAGGTAATTGCTGGTCTTGTACCTAAAGTAGAAGCAATTATTTATTATATATAAATTAACGATTTTATTTGTTACTAGCAGTGGAACCCGGCGTTGCACGGGATAAGGTATTTTGGAACGCGGACCGCCAACAGACCTAATTGTGGAAAAACTGCATGTCTGGACAATATGTAAAGAAAATAAACCGATTACTCTGATGGCTGGATAATTTTAAAGATTTTCCTCGATGAAGGAGGAAAAGTGCAGGTTTTCACCTAATGCGGGCCTTAGGGGATCAAGAAAATGAATTTTTTATGTGCATAATATGCCTTGAAATTTCGGGAAAATCGGATAGACGTAGCGCCTCAAAAAAGCCCTAAAAAGCTGAAAAAATGAAGTTTTTCACCTAATGTGGGCCCTAGGGCATAAAAAAGTTGGATTTTCTTTGCTCACGGTATGAAGAAGTCACTAATTAATACATAGTTACATTTTCAAGGAAATCAGTCTGACGTAACGCCTCAAAAAAACTCCTAAAAACCTGAAAAAAACGCAGTTTTTCACCTAATACCTAGGGTATCAAAAAGCTGAAACATAAGTAATACACATGTAAAGTTTGAAAAAAGTCGGTTGGGTACTTCCCGAGTTTTAGGGATTCAAACTTACAGACACACACACACATCCTCAGGGAAGTGACGTATTGCAGACATCAGACATACAGACATACAGACATACAGACATACAGACATACAGACATACAGACATACAGACAGATATTATAAGGGCGCGACGTTATATATATGTATCTATCTAAAAAGAGAAAGACTAAGAATTATAGAGAGAGATCGCTAAATCGCCTAATGCAGTTCTTAGGGCATTGAAAATTTGAATTCTTTTTGTTCAAAACACTCCCTGAAACACAAGTATTACATGTGTAAAGTTTGAAAACAGTCGGTTGGGTGGTTCTCGAGTTTTAGGGAATCAAACTCACACACACACAGACAGACATGAGGGGGGGGGGGGGGGGGGGCTGAGGTTATTACGTGATTGTAAGGGGGCGGTGGCCCCAAAAAGTTTGAGAACATCTGAACTACATTGATAAGTTGCCGTTGTTGTTTAATCCCACGTCAGCCCTGATCTAGTTTCTAGTGATGGTATCAAACACACCAAATTGTGATCCATTCACAACAAATTCCCATTGATGTGTTGTTGTTGTTTAGTTGTTTGTGGTTCACGCATACATACATTCACACACGCACACATAAGACACACACACACACACACACACACACACACACACACACACACACACACACACACACACACACACACACACACACACACATGTATGTATGTATGTATGTATGTTACTTGGGGAGGAAGGTGATTTTGGACACCCTGCAGGACAAAAAACAAAACCTGACAAATGGCGCAAGAACTCATAAGAGTCAACGGCTATCCAAAAGTGTGTAAATATGTATGTATATGTATATGTGTATATACATGGGTGCATGTGTATGTATATGCGCGGGGACATAGAAATAGTTGGGCTGGACAACCGATCGCGCGGTTAAACCACTGGGAGTGAAGGACCCCTAGACTTTGTCAGGGCATTCTTCTAGGAGAAGGCAACTCAGGAAACTGGGATAACTCCGATATAGAACCTGCGGCTCAGTAGTTACCGATGATGTTGATCTTTTCTTCTTTTCGGGTTATAGCTACTGTCGCTCAGAGAGTGGGATTGGCTCAGTGCACAGTCTTTCCTCACTTAAAAAAAATATCTTCACGCACAGGCATTGCACGATAGAATTAATTAATAATTATGAATAATGGTATATCGTACAATGGCCATACTCGATAACGAGGGGGCAGCCATCATGTATGTATGTATGTATATATGTTCTTCTGGTTTTATAATTTCACAAATTTTTGCCAATAGAGAGAGAGAGTCGGTTTCTAACATAGACACAATACTGTTTCATTGGAATTTACACAACATCAACTAGGTAGATATGTCTGCATGCATGCTTAAGTGTATGTGCAGTTATGGATGTTATTGTATGTGTGGATGTGGATGTTTTAAGCTGTATGTGTGCATGTATATATACTTTGTATTTGTACATGTATATATGCAGTTATTAGATGCAGAATTTTTGGAATGTTTTACATATTTTTACTATTCTATTAATGGATTGTACCTGTAATTTCCTAACTAGTTGTGTTCTTTCTGTTCCTGTGAAGCCTAGCTTCTCAAGATTTGTATTGAAGCAGTTACTAACATATCCCAGTGCCCCAATAATCACATATATGTATGTATGTATGTATGTATGTATGTATGTATGTATGTATGTATGTATGTATGTATGTATGTATGTATGTCGGGTCGTATGCGACTAAACTGGCAACCCCACCAAGGTTTCTTGGTGAGGAGGGTGACTTTGGACATCCTGCAGGACTAAAAACAAAACCTGTCAAAGGGCAAATGGAACTCTTAAGAGTCAATGGCCATCCAAAATCACCGGGAGAGATGACCCATTAGCCTTTGTCAAGGCAGAATTCTAGGAGAAGGAAAACTCTGATATAACACCTGCAACCCTGATGATATCCAATGATGTTGACTTGTTCTTCTTTTTGGTAAATATCATCTTGGTTAAGAGAGTGGGACTGGCTTTGTGCAGTGCCTTTGCTCACTATAAAAGCTTCACGGCACAGGCATTACTTTATATCTGGAGATCTCTCTGCACTTGTCGTCACATGGTACCATGGGCCCAGCACTATGTGTCAATAATTGTCACAAGTGTAGTGTTTGTACCAAAGTTTTCAAGTCGCTGGCCGGACTGAAAAGTCACACTCGTTCAGCGCATCGGTAGGGGTTCTCCTACATGGATATAAAGTAGTGGCCGTACTCGAAAACGAGTTGGCAGCCACCATGTATGTATGTATGTTCTTCTGGTTTTATAATTTCACAATTTTTTCCCAATAGAGAGAGAGTCGGTTTCTAACATAGACACAAGACTCTCTCATTGGATGTACACAACATCAACTAGGTAGATATGTATGCATGTCTGCATGCATGTGTAGATATGGATGTTATTGTATGTGTGGATGTGTATGTTTTGAGTTGTATGTGTGCATGTGTATATGCTTCGCATCTTTACAAGTGTATATGCAGTTATTAGATGCAAAAATTTTGGAATGTTTTACATATTTTTACTGTTCCATTAATAGATTGTACTTGTAGTTTCCTAACTAGTTGTGCTATTTCTGTTCCTGTGAAGCCTAGCTTCTCAAGATTTGTACTGAGGCAGTTACTAACATACCCCAGTGCCCTAATAATCACAGGCATAAATCTGAAGGTGTAATCAGGGTGGAGTATCTGCAGATTTCTCATCACTTCTGCATAAATATTCTCCTTTACGCTAATCTTTGATATTATATTGGCATCTGCTGGGCAGCTAATTTCCACTACTGTGCATACTTTCTTCTCCCTGTCCCATATCGTAATATCTGGTCTGTTATGCCTGCATTTTATTGGGGTTTTTACTGGAACATTCCACCAGTACTCTTTCATATTATGTACATGGATGTCTTCCACATTGCTGTAGCTTTTAATAGGTTTATTATCGGGGCTATCTTTTTTACCACTACATCATAACTCATAGGTAGATAGTACCGCGATGACATCTTTGGACAGCTGCTGATGACATGGGTGATATCCTCGATGTTAGTTCTGAAGAGTTTGCACTTGTTATCACATCTAGGTGTTTTGCCTGCATCCCTATCTCTTTTGTGAATCAGGTATTTCGTGTTAATCTCCTGTTCTTGGATTTCAAAAGCGTATCCTTCAAAGTGGGAGCCAATATAACGGTTGTTGGTCCAAGATAGACTACTTTCTTTATCTATATTACTCTCACTCTGGAGCTTCCTGGCAACATATCCATGCATGATTTTTTGCTGATAAGCATGCAGTTTTTCATCCATGGATTCACTGCGATACTGCTGAGCGACTTCCCTGCGTGGGAGTTTTTGATTATCACACAGGGAATATCTCTCGAGGAGTTCCTTCCCAACTCTCATGATCTTATCTGTTTCATGCAGATAGACTTGATAGAGAGACGGGCTCCTACGCTTCGAGGTTCGTAGATGTTGTTGGAGGGATATGATGCGACATTCAAATGCTGTCTGGGCTGATGTTAGGCCTCTGCCTCCCTGCTTATGTTTCAAGTAAAGGCGGTCTATGTCATTATTGATGTGGAAGTTTCCGGTGTTGTTTAGTATTTTTCGAGTTCCAACATCAATTGCTCGGATTTCGTCTATCGTCCAATTGAGTATTCCAAACGTCGATTTTAGGACAGGCACAGCAAACACATTGCGAGCCACTGTTTTGTTTTGCGCAGAGAGTTCCGATGACCAAATCTTCCTTAACCGGGTGTAGTATTCTCTGGTTACGCGTTCCTTATTACAGATACCATTATAGGATATGTTCTCATCTATCCTCAGGTATGGGTGAAACAGTTAGGCCATTGATGACAATGTTGCTAGATTGGGTTGTTGTTTTTCCCCGCTTTACAGTCATGTATGAGCATTTATCTTGGCCAAACTCCATTCCTATATCCTTTGATAACGTTGTAACCAGGTCAAGAGTTTTCTTCATCCCATCCATGTTCTTGGCATAGAGTTTCAGATCGTCCACAAAGAAATTATGGGTTAGGTTCGTATTTCTGTCCTCCTGTGAGCCAATGATGTATCCCTCACATTTTTTAGCAGAAAGGACAAGGGGTTTAATGACAAGATGAATAATATCACAGAGAGACTGTCCCCCTGAAATATACCCCTGCAATATTTTATTTTATCAGTGAAAATAGAGTCCTCCCTCTCTGTCTTTAACCTTCGGATAGTAGCCCAAGAATAGCTTCTCTATGGTTCTGACAATAATATCTGGGACTTTAGCAAGTTGGAGGGCCTCTATCATCCAAGAGTGGGGAACAAAATCGAAAGCTTTTCTGTAGTCCAGCCAGACTGTAGCCATATTCCTCCTAAGATGTCTCACCTCCGACATCGCAATTTTGTTGATTAGGAGTTGTTCAGCACATCCCCAAACCCCTTTCTTTCCAGCTGCTTGTTCATCTGTGATGATGTTATTATTTTCACAGTGATCTTGGAGGAATAGGATCAGGCAGGCTGTATACATCTTATACATCAGGTTCTGGCATGCAATTGGTCGGTAGTTTTTTGCCAAGTGGGTGTCTTTGTTCTTGGGGACCAGTAATGTTTGTGCTAATGTCATCCATTCTGATATAAGTGTATCTCCCTTAATAACTTGTTGGTAGAGGTCAGTATATCAGTTTTTTGTCCCAGTAGCCAACAATCATGTCTCTTCCTGGTGTTTTCTTATCTTGGAGTTTTCCTATCACAGTCTGAAGGGTACCCTCACTTATTTCGTATGTTTTTGTTGTAGTGTAGGAGCAATAGTTCTTTCAGATTTCTCTTAGTCACACTGCATCTTGGTTGAAATTCTTCTTTTCACCCCATATTTTGCTCCAAAAGGAATCTGTCTTTCTGGGATGTGTCCTCAGTGACACTTATTTTTTTGTTCTTCATATCTCTATAGACTGATGTTTGGTTTTGTCTGAATCTTTTATTAAGCACTTTTCTCTCATCCACCTTCTTCAGGTATCGGCGTTTTTCGCTAACAGCTCTCAATTCTTGTTTGAGGGTAATCAGCTTATATTGAAGAGTTCTGGTTCTACTGTTACCAAACATCGTCTCTATTTTATTTTTCACTCTTTGTTGGTGAGGAGTGAGGTTATTTTGTGTTTGTTTGCATGTAAGGAGCATTGTCACATATCCTATGGTTTTTCGTAGGTCACCAATCTTTTTTTCTATTTTAGTTATATATGATGGTATTTTTATTGGTGTTCTGTTCTTGTTAATATCTCTGCTATCACCAAGATAATGCTTCACTGTCGTTGCTAAGGCATATAAACAGGCGTTGATTTGCCAAAATGTTGGGGTTTTTATCTGTCGTAAATATTCATCCCCTATTTCGTCAATAACACGTAGTATTTCATTATTTGGCTTTTTATTAAACATTGTCGTTTTAACACGTTCAGCCAGAGAGATATTTATACATGAGTTAATTTCTCTCTGGAAGATTTCGTTGAGGGAAATTTTCAATTGTTTATACTTTTGATTATTATCATTATCGATAGTATTTTCCACAACAGTCGAGGTAGACTCGGATGGTACACGTGGTGTCAAATTTCTTCGATTATTATTATTATCGATAGTGTTTTTCCCAGCATTCGAGGTAAACTTAGATGGTACAGGTGGTGTCAAGTTTCTTACAGGCATAGTTGTTTCAAGGCACTGTTTGACCTGGCTACTAGGAAGTCTAGTAGCATGGCGACCTGTAGCACATGTTGTTGATCCCATGTTTGTTGTGGGGGACTTACAATTAATACTACTTATCTTATTTTTACGTTCAACAAACGTCGCTTGTTGGCGTAATTGTTTCGCTGTGAAGTGATTTAGCTCTGGATGCATTTGAACCCAGTGTAGGTTCATTCTATTCATATAGCCAATGGAGAGATTGTTTGTTGCCATTTTATAACAATTAAATAAATCATTAAGTTCGCAACTCCAAGGGAAATGCGATTTATAATTTCGGTTTCTTCTGTAGCTACAACTGAATAAAGTTTGTTTACCTTTCTTGTTGTTTGTCTTCGATACTTCCTTAATTTTGTGTATGTATGTATGTATATATGTATGTATTATATTATTGCATGTGTGGATCTATGTTTTGATTTATGTATATATACAACAATTGAGTTAAACATCTAGAAACAAATTTTAAGTATTTTAAAAGTTCCATTAATTGCAACTTCATAATCAGCCGTGTCCTTCCTTGGTTTGGGAAGTTCAACTTCTCAAAAATTGTGTAGAGGCAATAGTTTTTTGTTTTTGATTTGAGACAATACCGTATAGTTTTAGTATATCTAGTTTATTTAAGAATTCATTACGTTATAGAACTGTTACTTTTGTCAGTCTCTGTGGCTTTGAGAAGTATAATGTTTGATCCAAAAATAAGACGAAAGTATTATTTTAATTTTTGCCTTGCGTTACTTGAAGAACCATTGTTACATCTATGTATTTGAACTGCACTTTACAAAGAAAGTTAGAACTGCACTGTACACATTGTCAAAAGAAAATATAATTATATATATATATATATATATATATACTGATAGACAATCGATAATTATGAAAATACAGAATATAAATTAAATCTTATAATTGAGACCTTATTAAATCTGCACGCAGCATAGGAAAATAAAATGAACGCCTCATTTTCCTGAAATTATTTAGCTATAATAACTCAATTTAACTGAAATTATTAAGCAGTAATAACTCAATTACTCGATAGAAGATAATATATATATCATGATATGAGAATATGACGTGATAATAATACAATAATTTAAACACATCTTCCCTACATGAACACCAGCTTCTCTTATAGATTGTAATAATAAAATGTAAATAATACTTTTCCTTCATGAAAAATAATGCATGATACATGTTCTATAGTGAACAATACAGTGCATATAACATGCCAGTAAAATACTTTGACGTAATAATGTGATTTAGATAGTAAAATATTATATTCCTGTATAAAACGTTGCATCGTTTTTGCAGTTAGGCTATTTGATGAAATAACATCCCCACACAGACAATCTTTCCATGGAATGTAGTTATAAGTTAGTAAGTTTAGATATATATTCAGAAAAAGGGGAAATACTTAGGGAGAAAAGTTTACAACTAGCCTTTGGCGATAAGCGAATAATACAAATTGTAATTTATTGGACATTGAAGAATAAAACTAGTGATAATGCAGTTCTTTCACTGATGATTATATCAACATGATCAATAACGGGGAGTATATCTTTTCAATTGACATCAGGATAAATGTCTCTACATGATCAGAATTCAAAGTACTCATCAACCTATTCTTGTGGAGTTTCAATGACCTTTCATACAAGCTTGCTGAATGTTAGTCAGTGTTAATGCAATATAAACGTGAACTGCACAGTTGCAGCATCATTTGCACATATAAATGTGGTCATAGGATTCTAATTCAATGTTTTATTTCACTCTGAGGTCTGTCATCTCAGTGGCAATGCATAAAGGAAGCCGTACTTCTCAAGCTATTCCAATAATTTGCCAAACATATAAATTCAGTTTGTAATTGCGCGCAAGTTAATTCTTCCGCAATTTCATAAGTAATTCCTTTAATTGTTGAAGTGCAACATGAAGCAAGTATGTCTTTAGCTCTCTAAACTGTGCAGGTGATAAATCAGGTCCATATATAAAGCCCCATGTGTCTAAAATCCTGACTTTAAGTTGTCAATAGTAATGACTAATATTATGCACATACATGCATGGTCCCATAACTCCTGAATGAATAGGGTATGTTTAAACCCGGTGGAGCCCAATTCTTTCCAGGTCTGAATACAGTAGAGAAGGATAGAATGAGAGAATATATGTGAGAGTGAAGGATATAGAGGAATAACCGAACCAGTACTTGATTAGTACTTTTTTTATCGACCTCGAATGGAGGAAAGGCAAAGTTGACCTCGGCGGGATTTGAACTCAGGGGGCAGAGAGCTGAAACGAATACCGTAAAGTATTGTATCCAATGTTCTAACGACTCTGCTAACTCGCCGCCTCATATTATCCACACAAAACTCAAATTCTTTATGAATATAAAATGTTGTTTTTCATTTGTACCTTCTCTGACTGCTTGCTTTTCTTCCCCAAAAATCTCTTGAATTACAATCTTATTTAGTGGGTTTCGTTTTTTAAGTCCATTGAAATCAATTATTCTTTTCACCAATTCACAGATCCGTTGAATTTCACAAGTTGATTTAAAGTAGCAATTTCCAACTAATGTATTTTAATAGATTTATCCCAACATTGTGTAAGTACTTGGAAAGAGAATTTAATTAAAAACGCGAAAATACATGAATGCTGTCATTATTATTTCGTATTTCAGAAGAACTTTATATCGAATATATTAAATGAAAAAGATTTTTATTTCTGGAATATTATTGCAGGGCACTTGATATATTTCTTAAAGAAACAAATCTTTTGGTAAAATCTACATCTTTTTCGAAGCCATGTATTACTGAAATGGCTTATAATCGACAATGGTTGCTTTAATTTAATTTAACTAAATAAATGATAAAAGATGAATAGTAAATTGGCAGAAAGAGGCGATGGACTTGTATCACTAATTACACAAATTTATTTTAAGACAAAAACATCAAACACGAATTTGTCCACATGACTCACTCATTAGCCAGGTTGAAAAGCTATTGTAAACTTTTTTCATATTTATTCGCCTAATTTATTGTCCTTATTTGTGCCCAATTTATTATCCCTTAACAAAGTTTAGAGGCTTAAGGGAATATTTTACTGTAGATTCAATAGTATTTATAGCCTTTCCTGAATGTCCCCGTTGTTCACAAACCGAATAAGAACAGAAAATTGTCCTCTCATTATCATATCTTGTTACATCACTTATAAGCCTTTTTAATTAATGATAACACTGACATTATGGAATTATCCTCTATTGTTTTGGGTACCAATACTAAAGAATTATTACGAATACTTCCAGGCGTGTGTGTGTGTGCCATCTGTATTTTTATTTACAACTTTCTCTAAATGTTCCCTCAATAGCAGATCATATTTACTTTGTAGAATGAGAAATTCTAAAAGAATTCCATGATTTATCTATCCATCATTTATTACATAGACTGATAAGCCGTACTAACTGTCCTGCATTCATCATATCTGCACCGTTAAGCCTTAAAAGCCTCTCAATAACTACGTCAGCTGTTTATTAACAAGGTGTTGGCAGAGGAGAAGTGACATATGAGCATTTGCACAATGCCTAGAGTGACTGCTGGGGTGATGTAAAAAAAAGCCTCTGTAGCTTAGCTTTCTTTTACCAAATAAGTTATTACTTCCAAATTTCTATCTGTGATTTTAATTTCCTTCTCTCCCGAACTTCTAGGAAATAATTGTGGTGTTTGTTGTTTTCATGTTCATTAAGCCTTTGGTATATATGCCCCTAGGTTTTCGTAGTCTCACAAACGAATTGCTTTCACCTTTTTACGAGACATTTTTCAGTAAAGTGAAATATTATATTGTATGATAACCATTAACGTTGAGAACCATTTCTCATAGATATAATTCTCGATGGAAAGGAGTTATTTTGGATACAATTGAAAAAAAAAGAACTTACCTATTCTTGGCTTAGTGAAACGATCAGTATCTTAATCCTATTGTATATGAAATTTCCGTTTAGAAAACCTAGTTTCAGCGCCTGACTTGTTACACTGATTTTTCTCAGACTGGACCTCATACTTTTCACCGTGAGAATCTTGTGCTGAAAAATCATATTACATTTAAGAGTTTAGTTATTGATACTTTAGTTTCATTTTCTACTTCATGATACTTCAGCACAGAAGATATCAGCACCAACTTTAAATATGTTAGCTAGCATCGAACACTTTTCTCTCTGCTTTTCACGGAGTTTTTCAACCTTTCTTTGTGCTCCTTTTTCAGCTAAAAATAGTTAATACTAACATTCAATCAATTTTGATTCTATCAAATATTTTATGGTTAGTGTTCAAATTAATTAACTCAAACCTTAACTATATTGTGAGCTTTTTCGCTGAAAGATATATTTAAGCAACATTTGGGGTTGGGTTGGCTAATTTTGTATTACCGATTAGGAATTTTCTTATAGAAACAAAATTACCTAAATATTAGTATTAATCTTTTCTTACTTAACATTTTTAAAATAAAAAAAAAACTTCATTTCAAGTATATGTACTTTTAAGGTGTTATTGGAAAATGTTGACATTTAAAAACAAACTTTTATGAAGTTGAAAGACACAAGTTCTCGAGAAACATTACTATCAATTGGTTGAATATAAAGCGACCAGAACGTAACGTACAAGAGGAACGAAACAAATGTGTTTATTCACTAGAGTAGTGAAAATAACTCCAAGGTGCTCTACTAGGAAATACTTAAATTAGAAAACAATATACATGGGAGTGATTTATGACACAAATGAACCCCACAAAGTACATCTTAATTCGTCTAATCGAAAAACCTATTCGCTGAGAGTGATCTACAATTAATTTGAAATTAGTTATGAAGACGATCAACATTTATGTGAAATAAGTTGGAAAGAATCAATTCGACTATGTCTATATTAAGAAAAGTAACGTTTGGGGATATCTAGATGATGCTGCAACTACTAGATTCTTCAGCCGCTTCTGTCGGATTCCAGAGGAGCGTTACTATAAACATAAATTAATCACAAAGTGTTGAATATGAATCAATGTTTGCAAACACGTTTATGTACCGAAAAATCCTGAGATTTGGGGTAGTAGATTTAATCCATCACCCGGTTTAAGTTCACCATCTGGTCATTGAGTAACTTTAGTTTTCCCCACTGGAAGTATTTAGGATAGGTATAAAGGGTGATTCGGTGTTTCCTTTCCACCTCATATTAAACAGTTTATCACCATTATCCTCCACTAAAAATCCCTGCTTGACCTGCTACAAATAACAGTCAAATGTCCCAGAGATCACAAACTAACAATCTTATGAAAAGGAAAGTGACATTTGATAATTATTCTTATAGATGCACCATGACTAAAACAGTTGGAACGTCTTTCTTTGACCACAAGTCTGCTTGATCAAACAATTGCAAGCCACTACCACCATCAACATCAACACTAACACCACCAGTGCTCTTAGAATTAAGTATGAAATCATACTGATGCCAAAACTATCCTTCCTTAAAAATGTCACGTCACGTTAGATAAGATTGTCGTAGATAAGCTATGCTTGAAACTAAAAGACGAAATGACTACGGAAGGAAAGTTATCTGTTCATATGTTAGTTCGGCCTGGACTGACTATGATCTAAACAAGAGCAACATTTGTTTTTATCATATAGACACTTTGATGTATATCAGGCATTGCCTATACTGAAGCAGTTTAGGTAGCGCCTGATGAAATTAACTGAACTGATAA
The DNA here is from genome assembly GCA_964016885.1 of Eledone cirrhosa. NCBI lineage: Eukaryota > Metazoa > Mollusca > Cephalopoda > Octopoda > Eledonidae > Eledone > Eledone cirrhosa. The sequence continues at coordinate 52,158,872 of OZ024740.1, forward strand.
ATTCATTGTCTTCATATGGAATGGAATACATTCTTTTAATTGACGGAAGAATTAACCAATAGTTAATAATAGAATATTCTTGGATGATGAAGCGGAAAAATCTCAAATATTAATCAATTTTAAAATATCTCATTCTTACAGATTAACCATCAATTAATATAGAAAATTAGGTTAGTAGTAGCTAAAATTAACATATAATGCTTCTAATGTCTACATTCTGGAAGAGTATATATATATATATATATATTATATATATATTTCGTTTCTGAATTTGTTTAGCAAGATTCTTTATCTGAAAACGTGTGTTGAAACCGATATTGTTATGCTTTGGGAGGGTCATGTTGCCAATAAGAAACACACGCACCAGTTGCTTTCACTCCAATTTATTATAAGTTAAATTTATAAATTTAACTTATAATAAATTGGAGTGAAAGCAACTGGTGCGTGTGTTTCTTATTGGCAACATGACCCTCCAAAAGCATAACAATATATATATATATATATACATATATATATATATATATATATATATATATATATATATATATATATATATATATATATATATATATATATATATATATATATATATATATATATATATAAAACAAATAGTTGACAAATAATTTTTTCGCTCTACATGGCTGAATATATTGCATCATAGTTTTAACAATAGCCATCCCTTGGCCTTTTTCTCATTCATGGGTGGCTTGACCATGACTTTTTAGTCCTGCGAAGGACTTAGATTCTTTTCTGCATATGCTACAGCGAAAGAAAAACTAAAAAGGCCATGCTCACGAAAAACACGTGAAAGTTATTTTGATCAAATGATGCCCGTGCTTGAAGCCTTTTTAAGTGAAGTTTGCACTGAACCAAACCCACTCTCTAAACAACGGCGACAGTCATAAAAAAAGAACACGTCAACATCATGGTCCCCTATCGAGTCGCAGGTTATATAACCGAGTTTTCCATCCTTCTCCTAGAATGATATCCTAACAAGAACTATGGGATTCTCACTCCCGGTGGGTTAACCGCGCGTTTGGTAACCAAATCGAGTATTTCTATCTCCCTGCACATATATATGTTAATGAAGTAGAGATAGACCGTACACTCAGGCGGTTTATTACCTTTTATAGCCTAAGCTAGGAAAGCGTCTCGAGTATAAGGGAAATGAGAAGAAGAAGAAGAAGAAGAAGAAGAAGAAGAAGAAGAAGAAGAAGAAGAAGAACTGAGTGGCGAGAAAGTGTGGGGGGGGGGGGGGAGAAGAGAAGAAAAATATTTAAAAGGAAAGTGGATGTGTAGGATAGGCCCACATTGGCAGGTCGCATGGCTATGGCTAGCCTGGATTGAAGGTCAGTCAGGGTCTATAACTTCATAGCAAAGGAGGAAGGAAGTAGAGGATGGTGGTCAGAGAGGAGGGTATCCACTTGTTCGTCACGCACATATATACACGTATCACCTGCCCCCCCCCCAATACACACATATACGTGCACATGGAAAGAAGTTGAAAGGGAGGATGGAGAGTTGGTATCAAAAGGGTTAAATCAAGAGAATGACTACAGTCATTTGTTAAGTAGAGAGTTCCGTGTAGTAGATATAGAGAGGAGGAGAGAGCTGTTACAATAGTAATAATTATATAATACTTATATATATATATATATATATATATATATATATATAATACTTATACATATATATATATATATATATATATATATATATATATATATATATATAGGAACGAGTAGGACTCCGACGGCTGAGCTCAAGCCGTTTCGACGGCTAATTCTGGACTATATGAACATTTTTATCCTGGTATATGAATAGCCGAGCTTCTCAGGGGGTAATTCCATATATGGTAAAAGTCATTGTCACAAGGATTGGTCAAAAGTTTGTTGTTGAGACAATAATTCTATCATGGCAATTTGTGGAGGGAAGGGGTAGCTGAACCTGCCAGTAGAAGAAAGAGGGAGAGGGGGTGGAAGAAACCCAGTCGTGCGTTGATAGTGCCAACTACGGCTGGGCAGGAGGTCAAAGAAGATACTAGGGGGGGGGGAGGAAGTCGAAACAATAAGTAAAACAATATGGGGTAAATATATAGAAAAATACCGGGAGTGTTACAAAACAATTAAGTGTAAAGAAAAAAACAATTTCTGGTTACTATAACCTAAGGACAGCTATCAAGTCTCTCACTGGTACTGCTAGACTAAAGAAAGGTTTACTAGGTGGGACGGAATTATAATGAGACCCTTTTAAGAGGTATAAGTAAACAACCGAATATAGCTTACGGTGACGGGTCAACAAGTGGGGGGCCAACATACTAAAGAAACTACCACGAAATAATAAATCAGAGTCCCGAGACCAGTACGAAATAAAGGTTTCTACCCCAGGCACAAGGCCAGCAACCACCCAGTGCAAAAAAAAAAAAACTAATACGAAATAATAATTCAGAATCCCGAAAAAGAATACTAATACTATCTCTAAGGGTGCCGCCACGCTACAAAAATTCTAGTGCAAACTACATAAATGCTCGTACGAAGTATATGTAAAATTTGATACGGAAAATTAATTCAGAATCCCCCCCCCCCCCCCCAAAAAAAAATACTGATATACGAGAAATTAAAGCAAAGATACCACTAAGAAATATAGAAAGCACGGAAAAGGTGCGGCCATCGGATAAGAGGGCTAGTATCCGGGGTCTAACACATCTGCTATAAAAAGCGGAGTCGGCCAAATCTATCATAGATTAGGGGAAGGGGGTGGTGGTACTGAGGCTACAAGGGACCGAGGGGCTGCCTCGGGTGGGCGAGAAAGTAAAAGGACGACGACAAAGAAAGAGGACTGGGGTGGAAGGACTAGGGAGGGATGGGGGGAAGAAGGAAATATAGAGGAAGTGATAAAAAGATATAGAAGAAGATATTAGGTCTACCTTTGCAAGCAGGGGTTACCCGATACAAAATCGGCAAGTGGGGTGTTATAGCCCTAGTCTACCCCCCCCCCGGGTCATTATGGGGTTTGAGGGCGAGGTAAGTCCTACGCAATCGGTGTTTACATGCAGTTACCAGTTCATCTTTCTTGTTTAGGAGTTGGTCCGTCGAGAACAGCATTTGTAAAGTTTCCTCCGAGCATAAATTGCACGGACGGCGTCCTCCCGTGTAAGTGTTGGCTCTGGATAGTAAGCTCCAAGTGAGATCATAGGTAATATTGTTTACCTTGAGGTCCCATATGTGGCCCGAAAGTGTAGTGGCGTGACGCTGGGCCAGGTTTCGGAAGGTATGTCTGTGTTGGTATAGCCGGGTCTTGAAGTCACATGCGGTTAATCCTATATAGGCTTTGTTGGAGGTGTCCGTCCTCACGTTGCACTGGTAGATCACATTACGATCTCTGCGTCTGTTGTCGAGGGGGAAAATGGATCCATCAGGACAGTTGCACCTCCTGGTCGGCTCTCCACTGCTATTTCGGTTATTTCTTCCATGGGGGTTGAATTTTTTGTTGTTAGAGGAGACGATGTTTTGTGCAAAGTTTGGTGTGGTGCTGTAGGAGAGTTTGATGGTATTTTTGTTAATTATGTTGTGGTAGCGGTGTTGTAGTGGGAAGTGTTTTTCAATGAACCTAAAGAAGATTTTCCTTATAGGAGTTGTCACCTCGGCGTTGTGGGGGAGGATTGAACCATGTTACGTTGCGTGAGCGACGGTGTCGCTTGCTGGTTCCGCTAATAGAAGCTGGACAGTAGGATATTTCCTCCCGGAAACCACTCCGCTTGAGGGCCTGGTTGTAGTAAGGCGCATGTTCCTCGAATATCTGCTCATTAGCTGACAAACGAGATATGCGGAGTGGTTTCCGGGAGGTAGACTAGGGGGTAAACTAGGGCTATAACACCCCACTTGCCGATTTTGTATCGGGTAACCCCTGCTTGCAAAGGTAGACCTAATATCTTCTTCTATATCTTTTTATCACTTCCTCTATATTTCCTTCTTCCCCCATCCCTCCCTAGTCCTTCCACCCCAGTCCTCTTTCTTTGTCGTCGTCCTTTTACTTTCTCGCCCACCCGAGGCAGCCCCTCGGTCCCTTGTAGCCTCAGTACCACCACCCCCTTCCCCTAATCTATGATAGATTTGGCCGACTCCGCTTTTTATAGCAGATGTGTTAGACCCCGGATACTAGCCCTCTTATCCGATGGCCGCACCTTTTCCGTGCTTTCTATATTTCTTAGTGGTATCTTTGCTTTAATTTCTCGTATATCAGTATTTTTTTTTGGGGGGGGGGGATTCTGAATTAATTTTCCGTATCAAATTTTACATATACTTCGTACGAGCATTTATGTAGTTTGCACTAGAATTTTTGTAGCGTGGCGGCACCCTTAGAGATAGTATTAATATTCTTTTTCGGGATTCTGAATTATTATTTCGTATTAGTTTTTTTTTTTTTGCACTGGGTGGTTGCTGGCCTTGTGCCTGGGGTAGAAACCTTTATTTCGTACTGGTCTCGGGACTCTGATTTATTATTTCGTGGTGGTTTCTTTAGTATTTTGGCTCCCCACTTGTTGACCCGTCACCGTAAGATATATTCGGTTGTTTATTTATACCTCTTAAAAGGGTCTCATTATAATTCCGTCCCACCTAGTAAACCTTTCTTTAGTCTAGCAGTACCAGTGAGAGACTTGATAGCTGTCCTTAGGTAACCAGAAATTGTTTTTTTCTTTACACTTAATTGTTTTTTAACACTCCCGGTATTTTTCTATATATTTACTCCATATTGTTTTACTTATTGTTTCGAGTCCCCCCCTCCTAGTATCTTCTTTGACCTCCTGCCCAACCGTAGTTGGCACTATCAACGCACTACTGGGTTTCTTCCACCCTCTCCCTCTTTCTTCTACTGGCAGGTTCAGCTATCCCTTCCCTCCACAAATTGCCATGATAGAATTATTGTCTCAACAACAAACTTTTGACCAATCCTTGTGACAATCACTTTTACCATATATGAAATTACCCCCTGAGAAGCTCGGCTATTCAAATACCAAGATAAAAATGTTCATATAGTCCAGAATTAGCCGTCGAAACGGCTTGAGCTCAGCCGTCGGGGTCCTACTCGTTCCTATTACCCACTCTACTACCCTAAGTATTGAGTACTTTGGTGCGTTATGGTCCACCTGGTTCCTTACTACATATCCTTCGTTATATATATATATATATATATATATATATATATATATATATATATATATATATATATATATATACAGTGAGTCCTCGATATACGGTATATATGCGTTCCTGAAACCCTTGCCGTATATCGAATTACCGTATAAAGAACACATTATAACATGAAATAGATAGAGATGCGTTCCAGCACATCGACAAAAGTCATCCGTACAGAAAAGAAATAATGTTTTTTTTTATTTACTGTACCTTACACATGCCGCGTAGTCCATCAGATGATGTGCCTCTTCATTTGTCCCTCCCGAGGCTAAGGGACAGTATGGGTTTCAGCCCTTACTCATCTTGGGCTGAGTTGGTAGGGGAGCATAAGGGTGATGTGGCAGGCTCAAAACCAACAAACTCGTTGACTGCAGTGGATGTTGAAGGGCCAGCTGTAGCACGGTTGGCAGGTGTGACTGGCTTGAAGAAAGAGTCGATGGAGGACTGTTTGGCGGTGATTCCTTTGGCTTCATACATTTCTTGGTAAATCTTGACGCTTTTCTCGACATCTTGAGCCACTTTGCTGCTCCTAGCAGGGTTGGGGTCACACTTCAGGTTTTCTAAGATTGTTTCGATACTCCCGAGACATTCTCTTAGAGTCCAAGCCACACACAGGTTCTTCTTCCTCCTCTTCTTCTTTTTCTCTCTCCTTTATCGCCTTGTCTAGTTCTATGAGTTCATCATTGGAGAGTGGTTCCGCGTGGCTTTCCAAAAGTCTTGCACATCATCATCATTAACACCATCGAAGCCAGCTCTATGGCAGAGATTTACAATATCTTTTTTTATCGCACTAATGTCCTCAGCAAAGCCTTGGAAGTCATTCACACATGCTGGCCATAATTTCTTCCAGGCCAAGTTCATGGTAGACTGCTTCACTTCTTCCCGAGATGCCTTGATGTTGTCTAAGCCGTGCTTGATGTTGTACAATTTCCACCATTCCCTGATCGTGGGCTTGTCAGGCCCATCTGTGCCCTTTATCAGCTGCTGCAAGGTTCTCCGCTGGTAGTATGCCTTAAATGTTTTTATGACTGTTTGATCCATCGGCTGGTTGAGAGCTGTGGTGTTTGGGGGGAGAAAGAAAACCTCAATATTTTCTGACCACTCTTCCAATGCCCGTGGGTGGCTGGGGCGTTGTCCACTAATAGCAGAAAACGGTTGGCAATGTTGTTAGCTAATGCATATTCCTTAAGGGTTGGTGACAGATATGAGGTGAAAAAATCCTGGTGAATTGAAATGATCAGCCATGCCTTCTTATTAGACTTCCATATCACTGGTAGGTATTGCTTAAGTAACCCCTTGAGTGCTCTTGGAGTTTCAGAATGGTAGGTAATGAGTGGCTTTAGCCTTAAATCTCATTCTGCATTCCCTCCAAGTAACAGAGTAACGCCGTTCTTTGAGGCTTTGAACCCCTTCGCACTTTTCTCCTCCTTGTCAATATAAGTATTACTGGTCATCCTTTTCCAATAAAGTCCTGTTTCATCATAATTAATAACCGGTTTTTGCTGTACCCCTTCTCTGCAATGCATTTCTCTAACTCTGCCATGAATTTTTCAGCACTCTCTTTGTCGGAACTGGGAGCCTCACCTGTAACTTTTATGTTGTGAAGACTCGAACGTCGTTTGAACTTATCAAACCAGCCTTTGCTTGCCTTGAATACAAGTCCTCCACCCCCATTTCAGCCTTGAGCCTGTCAATAATGGACAATGCTTTCTCACTGATTACATTTAAAGACAGAGGCATATTGTGACGATTTTGGTCGTCGATCCAAATTTTGAGCAACCTTTCCATCCTATCCATAATCGGCTCATGATGTTTGGTCAACAATTTACTCTGTAGACTCGTAGCATTCTCCCCAGCTTTTTTGACAGCCTCACTATTTTTTTAAAACAGTCCAGACTGTAGACTGGGCTAGGCCTAAGTTACGACTTATGGCGGTCGTACCTTGCTCCTGTTCCTTCCTTTTCAAAATGTCCAGCTTTATCTCCAAAGTCAGGCTCTTCCTCATGCGTTTGGCCTTTCCATCTACATCAGCAATATTCGCAGGACGTTTTGGGGCCATGAGATATGGAGTTATAAGATATGCCGTGATAATTATGCTCCAAAAACACGCCGTCGGGTTTTCTCTTACTTTGAATGATGTCATAACTCTTAACTGATCACTTCAGTTCGGCAAAAATTCTCTCACTGAGAGGCACGCTAGTTTGCCAAACTGAAGTGATCAGTTAAGATTATGACGTCATCGACCGATACCTGAACTCGCTCATGATTGGCTAGTTTCTTGGAAAGGTCAGTTAGTACGATAGCAGTAGTAACACAATTTTCCTAGAATTCGAATAGCAGTCAGTTTCCACGAATTTACTCTAGAGATATATCTACTTTACCATGCAAACAGCTATACGGTATTACATAGCTTACCATATACTGGGTAGACAGCAATCTAGCAAAACCTTTGATATATTTTGGGAGGGTAGACTGTATCTAAGATTAAATTAATATAAATATATAAGACTTTGTATGGGAAATTCAATTATGGCACTTTATAATACTTGATAGGCAACTTTATAATGATACCTTAATGTATTAGAAGAGAGTAGACTGGGTTTAAAATTAAATTAAATATAAATATATAGTTTCTATATTAGGCCCTCAATTATAATACTGTATAAAGTCCCTTAGAACAATGAGTGTAATTATTATTATAATGAGCTAGTTACCTCTCCTTACGCATTAGCTCCCCTTATTTCCATTCCCACTTCCGTGTAGTAAATTCTCCCAGCTCTACGATTGTAGTATACGATACGGACTAAATAACACTAAGTTACTTTACTTTACAAGCCATTACTATAACAGACACTCAACACAAATACATCGTGACAAATGTAATGGATGTGAAACCTGGAACTTTCTTATTCTACACACACATATTTGATCTACACAGAAAATATCTCAGCATTGCAACCACCATAATATAATAACACACCCGCTTTAAGTGCTTGTATTCTGTATGCAACACCCAGCATTCATATATGCTTGATACTTTTGCTTGTTCAATTGCTTTATATATGAATAACGCACGTACTGTCTCTTTAATTTTATTTATTTACTAGACGCTCTTGTATTATCTGTCACATGTGCTCCACCAAAAGCTTTTAATTTTAATTTTGAATCTAATTGTACAATTATAGTTTAACATAATATATGTCGCATCCATCCCACAATATGTATCTGTATGATTCTTCAGCGGAATAGGAGGCTGATTATATGTACAAACATTATTAGTAATGCTCCGAAGATTCCAAGCCTAGGCTTAGAAGAAACAATTGTCAGCAATGAAATGTTCTAGCATAGCTTAGAATCAAAGCTATATATATATATATTAGAAAATGGTTTTTTTTTCAAAAATGAAAAAAAACGAGATGTCCTACACGAGTGAAAGTATAAGGAAAAAAGATGAAATCGAAAATACAACTGCAGTCTTTTTAAGAATATTTATTTGGTTCCTTTACCGGTGGCATTTCGATTTCATCTTTTCCCCCCTATATATATATATATATATATATATATATATATTAGAATTGAATAATAAAAACCGTAGCGGTATGTCGCATATCCAATCTTATATTTTATCTGATGAAAACGTACTTAAACACCATTGTACCTTTGAAATATGTATAATAAAATATATATTTTGATTTCGAGAATATTTTTCATTTATTAATATTTTGAATAATATATATATATAGATACAAATTTGGCTGTATTGTGCTGTGCTTTCTAGCAAAAAACCACCAGCCGTAAGCAACTACCACACTCCTTCCAACCTGACCGCTGCTACGTCACGATTCTTAGCCATTTTTTAATGTATTCTTGGCACGATCACTTTGGAAAATTTATTGTCTAGATTAGAGCAAACTCCTGAAGAGTCCGATGCTCGAGTTTCCAAAGTTATTGGAAATCTCAAAATGCGGATGAAACCATGGTAGAGGTAAATAAATGTATTCTCTTTTCTCCTAGTTTATTTTACACATAATTCTGTTTAATTAACTGTATATCTGGGCGATTACGCTGTCGAAATATTCGATAAATATTCCGTCGCTGCCGACGCGAAGGGCTAGTTTCGGTTAATTGTTGGAGATTTTTTCATAGAAGCCTTATTCTTATAGCCTGGTCTATTCGATTTTTTTTATATAGTTGATTATGCTAATTAGGAGAGAAAATGGTATATATTTTATCTGGTGATTCTATAGACATGTTTTATGATATATATACAGTTGTCTGTAAGGAGGTAGTGATTCACATATGTGTGTATATATAATTGAATATAAAAGAGTGGTAAACACAAATATATACATATATGTGTTCAAATCGTAAGAGACTAGATTCGCTAGGGTGAAAAAAATACTAACTACGAACAATAGGGTTTGCCAGACTCAATTTAAAAGAATAATTTAAGAAAAAGAATACAAACCGAAATTGTGACAACTGTCAGAAGAATATATATATATATATATATATATATATATATATATATATATATATATATATATATATATACGTGTATATATTTATCGAATATTTAGACAGCGTAATCGCCCAGATATACAGTTAATTAAACAGAATTAGGTGTAAAATAAACTAGGAGAAAAGAGAATACATTTATTTACCTCTACCATGGTTTCGTCCGCATTTTGAAATTTCCAATAACTTTGGAAACTCGAGCATCGGACTCTTCAGGAGTTTGCTCTAATCTAGACAATAAATTTTCCAAAGTGATCGCGCCAAGAATACATTCAAAAATTGCTAAGAATCGTGACGTAGCAGCGGTCAGGTTGGAAGGAGTGTGGTAGTTGCTTACGGCTGGTGGTTCTTTGCTAGAAAGCACAGCACAATACAGCCAAATTTGTATCTCAACCTAATGGGAGATTATTACATATAAAGGTTTACATATATATATACATACATATACGTGTTTTGCAACGGGTCACTTTGTGGCTCAATGAGAAGTTAATAAATTAAATAATCAGAGCTATATATCATAAAACATGTCTATAGAATTACCAGATAAAATATATACCATTTTCTCTCCCAATTAGCATAATCAACTATATAAAAAATCGAATAGACCAGGCTATAAGAATAAGGCTTCTATGAATAAATCTCCAACAAATAACCGAAACTAGCCCTTCGCGTATATATATATATACACATATATATATATATATATACATATGTGAATCACTACCTCCTCACGGACAACTGACGCTGCACACCAGGTCCGAACACAGAAGTGACGAATTCCCACTGTCATCGCCTCCATCTCTCCCGCCCCATCTCTCTGTATTATGAGCAAATGAGGTCTCACGTGCTGGCAGCCCCATGGCCCCAGCAGACAGAATGGGGGAGGCGTTTCCCCGGAGAATGATAAGGGAGATGTGCTGGAGATGGACAGTGTCAAAGGATGAAATGAGAATGGGTGGAGAAAGAACGGAAGAAGCGAAACAGTCTGGAACCCCTATCTTGCTCAGTACATTGACCTCCTGGAAACTGTTCAGAGACGTGCAACCAAGCGAATACCCTCCATCAGGCATCTACCATACTCTGAACGCCTTGCTTCCCTGGCCATGGATACATTGAAGCTCCGACGTCTGGCAACTGACTTGGTAAACACCCACAAAATTATTAACCCTCTTGCCAACAACAACCCTGAGCACCTTTTTGATTTCCATGTGTCTAACACACGTGGGCATGCCCACAAAGTCAGAAAACAGCGCAGCTCCCATGACTTTCGGTTACATTTTATCACACTCAGAGTTGCTGAAGCATGGAACAAACTACCTGCATCAGTTATTAGCTGTCAAGACACTGCATCCTTTAAAACCCCCATGCTTCCTAAGATTAGCCAACACTACATGTATATCATGACTCATACACTATTCACTTCCCTGACATTTGTATATTATTCTATGTACTATACATGCACCTTTGACGAGTTGTAGTGCACCTGAGTACTGTACACAATAATTTCATTATCATTATCAGAATAAAATAATTGGTTCTACTTTAGGCACAAGGCCAGCAATTATATCAGTACATTACTGGTACTTTATTTTATCGACCCCGTAAGGATGAAAGACAAAGTTAACCTCGGCGGGATTTGAACTCAGACTGTAAAGGGGCATAACTCTATTCTGCAAAGCATGGCGTCCGACCCTCTACCGATACTGCCTGACAGATTAATGGGAGAAAGTCAAAAGTTGGGAAGACAAAAGGAAATGTCGGGTAGATGTGTAGAATAGGGTCATAATGGCTGGTGTCACTATGATTGCATCTATATATAAATTTCTGCGATTCTCTCACAACACGTAAGAGAGAGAGGAGTAGTTTGACTACCCCATGCTACTCCTCTCTCTTTGCGTCTCTCACCCAGGCAGCAGACGTAAATAGAGAGGAGTAGTATGAGGCAGTCAAACTACTCCTCTCTCTTTACGTGTTGTGACAGAATTGCATTGTAAATGTTTGTGTGTGTGTTTGTGTGAATGTATGTGTGTGAGTGTGTATTTTTGTAAGTGTGTCTGTGTTTGCACGTTTATATTTATATACTCATACATATAAATGTATGCATATGCACACATATATACACATACGCGTCAGCATGTTGAAAAAAATCCTAGTCGTTTAAAATTGTTCCAAAAGACTGAATCTGTTTAGGTTCAGGAGTTGTTCTCTCTTACATGCTTCTCTGAACACCTTTAACGTTTCGCTTTTGGAATTTCGAGGTTAATCTCAGTTGAATGAAGTTTTTTTTTTCTCAGAGAACTGCACTACTTCACGTTGACATAGTTCACATTCTCCTTCTCTCTCTCTCTCTCTCTCTCTCTCTCTCTCTCTCTCTCTCTCTCTCTCTCTCTCTCTATTCAGAACTTACAATATTAGATTGGTTTGTGAGGAAAATAGTAGTATGAAGGTATACATTCTGCGAACAATTGGCCTGTGGACCTGACTTAACCGTTCGACTGATTGCTTACGTGTTACATAGATCCAGACGGTTAGGGAATGATCTGAGATTAAACAATAATTAAATTCTCAAAGACAAGCAATCTATATAATCAGCGTGGAAGTTTGTCGTGAAACAACTTCATTTTTCAACGAATCATTACGAAATTTGGCACGGAGATCCTGATCCATTTTAGAATAATAGACGAAGAAAAAATACTGGTTCTAATCTTCTGTTAAAATGAAATATGGAGGAATAACAGAAGATGGAGAAACATGAAGACTTTTAATGGAGTGCTAGTGAGAAAAATATAGAAACATAGACAATTGAGTAGGAGTGTTAGTGGAATGTACAGAATCATTCTAAAATACACTTTCATGTTGTGATGTTAAATACCTCATTTCTCCTTTTTGTACCATGTTTCACTCTATTCTCTGTCTCTTTCTCCATCTCCCAACGGTTACAAGTATTTGGTGGCTTAAATAACTAATCGTCAACTATATAAATGTATGAATTGATTAATTAGTTGATATCATGGTGGTCTAAGTTCTAAAACACAAAACAGTATTTTTGTTAATTCACAAAATTGAAATGAACAATAAACAATAAACGCTGTCTCAAGAGCTTCTCACATCATAGAAGCCGGAACATAATTCATTTTTAGAAATGCATCTCCATTAGAACAAAAATTAAAAAAATATATTAAGATATTACGTAAAAAATAATTGCATACAAAGGTGTTATTAATTAAGTCATTTAAAGCTTGAAATTTACATATTAGACACCAAAGCAACGCCGGGTACTACTGGTAACTCCGATAAATAATGGTTTCTTACTTTGTAATAAAGTCACACATTATTGTAGTTGATATTATTAAACCAGTATATTACAGGTACATATGTTATAGTCACCTGAGATATTTGTCTTCACAGTACAAATGGACGTTACTACTTTAATTAAAATGGCGAGTAATTTTCCTTGTTGTCAAGACTTAGTTTTCGTACAGTGGTCTTAAAAACTAGCATTAAAAGTCCGATTCCCACACAACTAAATTTCACTATTTAATTTTTCACCAATAAAAATTGCGGAGGTTTCTTCCATGTCTTCCCTGACAAGACTTGCCATAAACACTAATGACTTTTCTTCTCATTGCTGATTTAATTTCTAGTGATTAGTGATTTGGCTCACTACATTAAGTATGTCAGATTGTATTAAACTAAACAACATTTGCATGTTCAGTTCTTCAAACGAACCATATGTTGATTATACAGTGAACCCGTCGCATGCAGCAGTGAGTGCTACCTAGACATGGTATTTACTCTTAATGTCCCGCACTTCATGAAACCCAACTAGCAAACAGGTTCTTGAACAAATATAAAACAGAACTATGACTACATCACAAAAATTGAAGCTCTGACTCATTACAAATATTTATAACAATCTGTCCATTAGTGAAAACTTTAAATATTTGAATTAAAAAATCTATTTTTAGATATTTTTTGCTAAACCATTACAAGATGTTAAGAGTTAATTAAAGCTAGGGAGACTATGCCAGGGAAACTTAAGTGAGATATCTTTGGTTAGAATATGATTACATTTAGCCATATCGATAGAAAAGGAAGCAGACAAGCAGTCGGTAGGTGGGTAGCTGGAATCCTGTAACTAGCATTGCTTGGTCTCCGTGTCTGAGATAGTCAACACTCAACATGTCCTGCTAGTTGTAAAAGAATACTACCGGTTGGCAGTATATTTCTAGTTGATGCAGACAACAGGATACGAAATGATCATTTGCTTGTCCAATTATCGCTTCACAACTGACTTATTATATTAAACGAAAATTGAACCCCTGCCATGGCGAAAATTCAGAGACACATTGGCATGGGAAAATAACAACTACAAAACACTGTCATGTGAGTATCTTATATTGCAATCAATAGCATCAAGTTAAGATATATAACATTTGTGGCTTAAACAGAGATGTACTTGTGTATTGTATTACTATCAAGGAACAAATATAATACGTAAGGTTCATTCAAAGTAATACGAACATCAACAATGTTGTAATCTTGCAATGTTACTGTATTATATGAAAACAGAATACGAATATTTTCCCGAAGGAAATCGCAGCAAATAACACACACACACTCACACACAAATACACATTTACATATACACACAGCTGTTTTTACAATAGAGTAACATGTTATTATATATATATAAGCACACCATGCCCACACGTAAATACATACGTATATATATATACAACCATTAGAAACAACCATTAGAAGTTGGTATTTTAACATTGTTTACGGAGAACAATAAGCGCGCAATAAAGTGGCTTGAAGACAAAATTTCCATCCGGTTACAGTTTAACATGTCACAACATTTCACACACACACTTATATACTTTTAACGACTGATTATTTTCTCCGAGTTGATGTAGTTGTTCAGAGAATGATAGCTGATATTGAATGTCAATTGCGTGGACAATAAGAATACTACCGTCAGCCTAGAGGCGACATAGGGTTTGATAAAGTATTAGTTAGCATCATTGGTTCTATCTTTTGCTCATTATCAAGTAATAAATTTGGCGGTGGATTGGCAGTATCGGTAGAGGGTCGGACGCCATGCTTTGATGCATAGAGTTACGGTCCTTGCCATTCTGAGTTCAAATCCCGCCGAGGTTTACTTTGCCTTTCATCCTTACGGGGTCGATAAAATAAAGTACCAGTAATGCACTGGATAATTACTGGCCTTGTGCCAAAAGTAGAAACAATTATCAAGTAATAAATTTATTATCAGTCAATCCTTCGAAAATATATAATATGGTCAGCTTTGTATATATGTATATATATATATATATATATATATATATAAAATATCTCGCGCAAAGATACGTGATGCCGGTAATGGAGCTCAGAACCGTACAAATATAAGCCGAACAACTACGTCCAGTTCCCACTGATAAGAAACCATAATATCAAGTTACCACCGGACATCAGAAATATGTGTCACTTCAGCTTGTATAGTTCCAGTTCAGAGTAAATCAACAAGCTATGGTAGAGATCAAAATAAAATACGGTATAAAATAAAATATAAAAATAAAATGTTTGTATGAACTTGTAACTCCCGATATAGTCGTTGGGTACCATAAGACATATAAAGTAACTAGAGCATTTAAAAACCTGGTGGAGGTCGTCCACTGTTTAGATTTGAACTTAGCCAATTCCTTTCAGAGAAGGAGAAGGAGAGAGGAAGTGAGAAAGAGATATAAATCGGTCCTATTGTTGGACTGGTACATTTTCATCGACCATGAAAAGATGACAGGTAATGTTGAACTCAGTGGGTTTTGAACTTAGAGCGTAGAGAGCTGGAAGGAATACTGCAAAGCATTTTATCCGGTGTTCTAACGACGACGCCTGTTCGCTGCCTCCCTATATATATATAATTGTTTCTACTTTTGGCACAAGGCCAGCAATTATCTCGGTGCATAACACCATATAAATACATACATAGTTACATGTATGCCTATGGGATGAAGTAGTTAGCTTTACAACCACATGGTTCTCAGTTCAGACCCGCTAATTGGAAGCTTGGGCAAATGTTTAAAATTATAGCCTTAGTCTATTCCAGTTGCGAGTGGAATTTGGTTGAGGTGGGAGACGCACGCACGCACGCACGCACGCACGCACGCACGCACGCACACAAAATAGGTACTACGCTCGATAAAATTTATTAAATCGATGATCGGTACTTTATTTTATCAACCATGTAATTCAAATGTAATTCAAAGTTGACATCGGAGGGATTTGAACTTAAAATCTAAAGCTCCGGAACATATGTCGCAAACCATTTTATCTGGTGCTCTATTGAATTTGCTCGTCCATCACATTTTTCGTCCGACAACAACAATAACGGTTTCTGATTTAGGAGCAAGGCCAACAATTTTGAGATTAGGGGAAAGTCGATTAAATCGAATCCAGTTCGTTACTGCTACTATATTTTATCGACTCCTTAAGGATGAAAGACAAAGCTAAGCTCGGCGGGATTTGAAGTCAGAACGTAATGGCCGTAACTCTATGCTGCAAAGCAGGGCGTCCGATGCTCTATCGATACTGTCTTTCCACCGCATAATTATAATAATAATAATAGCAATAATTTCTTTATTGACCACGAGGCCCGACTTATAGGAGACAATACAAACGACTGGGACAGTGGGGGGTTTACATATATAACGTGTAAAAAGTATATATAACAATACCAAAATAGCAATAAAAATATAACAATGAAAATTCCCCAATAGGGGGGAATCATCACCCAGAGTCGACTCATGTACCCCACCAAACCTGAACCAGCCGACGCTTCGAGGGCACACGGAAAGTATACCACTCTCCTCCTCAAATTAACTAGCCTACATGCGCATGCTCACAAAAGGCCCGTTCACACGGGCCATTCTCACCACATTCACCAACCTTTAAGAAAATACTGGGGGCGGCAGCATTTCTCTCTCCGCCCTCGTCTTCCTTTCCAAGTGAAAAAGTCGATGAGAGTTGACCGAAGAGAAAAGCGTCTGTCTTCAGTCCTTTCAACCTGGTCCACCATACAACCTCCTTCGCTACTGCCACCAGACAAAGGAAATCTGCCTGCCCTTCCCAGCCAAAATATGGCGGCGGGGCGATCTTCATTATGGACTTGGTCGATAACCGGATCCATTTTACACGCGACAACAGCTGTTCAACATAACAAGTCAGCAGTACATGGACACGGGACGAGTGCGAGCAGAACAGTTTCGTCGCTCTGCGAGCGTGTCCAGCAGGTCCGGCTGACAGGACTTCGGTACTTCTGAAAGCACTGCGAGAGATTTTTGGAAGTTATCCATAGTCCCCGGCTCGAAAATCCTCCGGAGCAAACAAGTCAGTTCGACCAACCAACGCGACCTGACCCCCCCCCCTCCGAAGTTGAAGAGGAACCGCTCCAGTTTGTTGAGGCGCGAATAGGAGCAAGGCACGACGGTTGGCGGTAGTAGATGACGGACACGGTATACGCGTTACCTACTTTCACCTGACCTTTCAGGGACAGCTTTCTCTCGGCCCATTGCTGGGTGAGAATGGCTTCACTGATCGTAACCTCGTCCACTTCTTATCCACCTGGAGGTCTGGTCCGAACCAAACTCCAAGCAACTTTATTGGTCCGTCTGTCCTGCTCCCGGCGACGCTGTTGGACGGCATGGACTTGCCTCTCCAGGTGCTGAGCTCCAAATCCACCGACTTTTCCTGGTTAAGCTTCGCTCCCGTCAACTTTTCATATTCCTCCAAGAAGGTGCCGACCACCTCGATTGGCTATAATTCTCCTTTTAAAGTATATGCCGACACAGCCTTTCCGCGTCCTGCTTCGAGCGGGATGTCCTGCAAGAGCTCCAGCTTCCGCAGAAAATGCTCGAGAGTCAATACGTACAGAAGGGAGGGGAGAGGGCAGCCTTGACGGACCTATCAGGATATCTGAAACGGTTCCGAAAGATGGCCATTAACTTTGACCACTAAGCAGATGCCGCTGTGCAATGCAGCGATCCAGCCTCTGAAGACGGGACCGAAGTCAACTGCATTGAAGACAGCCTCCAGGTACCGATAGTCAACCCTATCGAAAGCTTTCGATTGATCTAAATTGATTAGAGCCCCACCGAAGCAAGGTTTACACCCTACCCTCTCTATGATGTATCGCATGAGGTGGAGGTTGTCGGGTATGGACCTGGTCGCGATTGCGCAAGTTTGTGCCTCCCCTAACGCTAACGAAAAGCTTCATATATCTGCCTGGAATCGTTCAGCTCGCGATCGTTTCGTTCCGTCAACGACCGAATTGTGGTTTTGTTGCCACGCGGGCTCATCGAACAGCTTAGGTTCCCTCGTTTCTTAGAACACGCGCCTTAGCTCTGACAATGCAACCTTCGCGTTTCGCATTGAAGAAATTGACTAATGTCATTCACGTCGCTAGCACGTCAGTTGTAAGGCCACTACAAATAGCCTCGTCTAACTTATCTACCAACTCCACACTCCTTTCTATTTTTCTCTAACGCTACTTCTTTGCTAAACCCTATCGGCATTACACTAATCTCTCTTTTGAGAGCATACCACCACCTGTTATTGACTCGCCTCCTGTCAACGTTTGCTTAACTAAAATTGTTGACCCGGTACCTGTAAGCCTTACGTGCCGGGAATGACATGTTCAGCTTCCAGTAACAAGGTGCTAACCTGCACGTCTTATCTAGGTCGACAATGCAGATCGCAAATTTGTGTTCTGAATAGGCGATCGTTTGAAAGTGTGGACAACCTACACCATTCTTATCTATTGACCTAATGAAAAAAACTATCTATATACGATCTAGTTGATCCTATGCGCTTGGTTCAGGTCCACACTGGCGCTTTAAGGAAATCTAGTCGGTACTTGCCAGACAGTTGTTACTGGCTGATCAGGTTCTTGAGGCTTTTGCATCTGGCGCTCCTATCAGCTACTCCCACACAATCCCTGCGTGCGTCTAAGATGTCATTCCAGTCCGCCGCTAACAGTAAAGAGTGAGACGTTTCCAGAAAAGCTTCCAGGCGCCTAATGAAGTCCACCCGTCCAACCCCGGTCGGTGCGCAGAGAGCCACCAGTCTAAAGACATGTTCGCTATTGTTCACGTCCAGGACCACCAACTTACCGCCCAGTCCCGGAAGATCGACCTTGCCTCGAGATCCAGGCCTTTCCTAAACAACACTGCCACCCCACCTCGCATTTCCGGCCGACAAAGAGATGCAAAGATCTGATAGTCGTCGAAAATACGGCTACTGCGCGCGTATCGGAAATCTTGATCTCGCTGAAGCCAATCACAACGATATCTAGCAAAGGCAATTCCGCGGACAATGACCAGCGACTTATTAAATTTCTTTCAAATTTGCAGCAGAAAATCTGTTTGTGAAACTTAATTTTCCATTCGTGTTTCTTCCATTTTCAAATTAGGTATTACTTATAGCCATTATTAATACATCTCTGTTTTCTAAATATCTTCCACTGAAAACTTTAACAATTTATTTTGATATACTGACCAATATACAATTTCATGCTTATTCATACATTTTGCCTCGCCCACTTTCAATGTTTTACTCTTTGTTGGCTGTGAAGTATTCTGGAAAGCTTTGGATCATCTAATATAAGGATTGCTTACATTAGCTGAATAACAAACACTTTAAAAGGAGAATTATAGCCCATTAAATCGACTTGGAATATGACTGCTTATTTTATCGACCGTATATAATTGGAAAACAACTTAACCCTGTCGTGGTTTGAATCTAAAAAGTAACACTACACAAGAAAAATATAGCAAAGCAATTTGTACGACATTTTTACTTTCTGCCTCACATATCTCTAGATCACTAGTGGATTGACCTGATAAAGAAAGCTACCAAATTCACTCGAATCACACTTCTTTTGTCGTAAAACGGGAAATACAAATTTGAGAATGTAGTCGTAAGTACAAAAAGAACAACAAACACACAAAACAAAATATAACAGATAATCAAGGAGACAATGCCTCTGATTATAATTTTTTCTGTTCGATCAGGACCAATATGATGTTAAAAAACCTAATATGATAAATAGCGTGCGTAAACTTTCGATACAAACTAGCGTGACATCATGGCTATTGTTTCGGTGACATCTATTTCATGCAAGTTGTGAGCTAAAGTTTGACACAACACCAGAGATTTTGTTGGGGTGGATAGTCAATATATTCATATATATTGAAATTATTGCATTCGATTACTTTTTGTAGTTGATAGGAAATGTAAATTAGATATTTAGAAACCGAAGAAAAGATGAAGAAATAGATTGAACAAGGTGATAGGCAGCATGAAACAACACTTATGTTCTATAGAGGATTAGTGAAAGATATGAGCGACGACGACTTTGGAGCGGAGGCCAGTGAGTTGACTAGGGCAGTCAGAATAGGCTCTTCTATAGGACTTTCAGGTACGGGATTACGGACAATTTCGAAAAGTCCTTGGCATGGCAGTGCTACAGAAGGAGACAAACAGTTCAAGACAAGCTCTACAGGTACGGAAATGCTAACAGTCGGACTTGTACGAGATGCATGCAGGGCGAACAAACTGTCCTGTATTCTGTGTAGTAGATATAACGAAAGAGGCAGTATAGTGGACGAGATTAAAACAGGGACGAGAACAAGGATTTGCTTTATTTTTCTATTTTGTTCATTAAATATAAGTCTTTGTATAATTTCTTTCTCCTTTTGTTTCGCTAGTTTGTCTGTCGAATGACTGACTCTTAAGATAAACCTAGTTTCCCTTAATATTAATGCAGCTACTAAATAAATTAAATCATTCAGTCTAGTTTATTTCTAAGGCCAAAGTTTCTTGCTTGGCTTCTTTACATTTATTTATTCCTTCGTGGAGTTGTTTATGTAGTTTAGACTGGTGTTTACCTTGATCCGTTCAATGCTACCTTTTTTTCTATAAGGCCTGCTTCAAAGTTTACTTTCGTTGATCTGTTCTTATTGCATTTATAGTTAAACTGCTGTGGATGCATACTTCCTTGAATATGTTCCTTGGGAAGATTTATGATAATAATCTGCGAAATATCAGCCTTTTAGCTTTCACGCCAACTCCATATCGAGTCAATGAGAGACTCTCCATCCCTTCATATTCACTCAAGCTGCTAAAGTAACCAAATCTCCTTTAAATCACTCGAAAATAAAAATCCTTTACATTTCGTAAAGTTGGCTGATGCCTTTTCTACTTAACCAACTGCCAGCACTTGTTAAATCATATATATTGAAATATTTCATACTATTATATCGAATGTAGTTTAGCATTTCACAAATATTTAGGACACAACTGGTGCCCGTATTGAAACACCATATTCTGCATTTAGATATTTTACAACGTTTATCACATACATTGAAATATTTCACAATTTATATATTCTGTGTTTAAATATTTTACAATGTATATCATATACTGAATCATTTCACAGTATACTGTATATCGTGGATAGTTAAACATTTCACCGTGTATATGGTGTATATATAACCATTTTATAAAATAAATCATTTGTGTTATTATTTAAGTCCAGATCAGAACTGATTGAACAGATCTATCATCAAAGACTTTTCAGCTGTAGCTACTCTATATTGGCTTTAGGAGAGTCTATTTAGGAATACTATAGTCAATGCTACCTTTGATTTCTCAAGCCTGTAGTGTGCGCATTTCGCTGATTTTAGCAGGTTGAATGACCAAGGAAATACTCTCACCTCATTAATTTTCGTCACTATCTGAGTATATTGTTTTTATTCAGTTAATCGAAATTCCAAAGCCAGGAGTCCTAAATCGCGATTTCCACCCTATTTCCACTATCTGTTCTGTGAGACCTCTCGAGCTTTTCGGGCTCGATCTCACTGCACAGCACCTTGTGTAAAAATCTAGAGCCAAAGCCCCAACACACTAAAGTAGCTAAAATTTGGTAGTCGGTAACTGTGTGGACCCACGTTCGAGGTACCCTTTCTAATTAATACAGGCATCTGGCTTTTGGGTGCCTTTAAATTCTGTGGCAATCATTCGGGTTGATCATTGGTTTGAGATTAACTCCATATTTCTAAAGTCAAAGGCCACAAAAGGGTCATTATTCTTTTGAGTAAACGATAAGAATTAAAATAAAAACAAAGTAAAATGAAGTATTGTAAAATAGTTTTCTCAAGTTAAAATAGTTTTCAAGAAAAGAATAAAACTAAAACGTTAAATATGATAACTTTACTGGACTTGATCGATTATTAAACACATATTTACGCAGAAAGTTCTTATTGTTTGTAAATGTATGCACATTCAATTTATATATATATATATATATATAGGGAGAGGAAATGGTATATATTTTATCTGGTGATTCTATAGACATGTTTTATGATATATAGCTCTGATTATTTAATTTATTAACTCTTCATTGAGCCACAAAGTGACCCGTTGCAAAACACACATATATATATATATATGTAAACCTTTATATGTAATAATCTCCCGTAAGGTTGAGATAAAATTTTGGCTGTATTGTGCTGCGCTTTCTAGCAAAAAGCCACCAGCCGTAAGCAACTATTCACATCCTTTCTAACCTGACCGCTGCAATGTCACGATTCTTAGCCATTTTTGAATGTATTCTTGGCGCGATCACTTTGGAAAACTTATTGTCTAAATTTGAGCTAACTTCCTGAAGAGTCCGGTGCTCTAGGTGTCCAATGCTATCGGATATCTTAAAATGCGGACGAAACCATGGTAGAGGTAACTAAATATGTTCACTTTTCTCGTAGTTTATTTTACACCTAATTCTGTTTAATTGACTGTATATCTGGTCGATTTATACACGCTGTCGAAATACTCGATAAATATTCCGTCGCAACTGACGCGAAGGGCTGCTTTCGGTTATTTGTCGGAGATTTCTTCATAGAAGCCTTTATTCTTATAGCTTGGTCTAACCGATTTTTTATATAGTTAGTTATGCTAATTGGGAGAGGAAATGGTATATATTTTATCTGGTGATTCTATAGACATGTTTTATGATTGATATATATATATATATATATATATATATATATATATATATATATATATATATATATATATATATATATGTGTGTGTGTGTGTGTGTGTGTGTGTGTGTGTGTGTGTGTGTGTGTGTGTGAGAGAGCGTCCGTATGTGTATGTATGTATGTATATATATATATATATAAATTTACAAAATTATTATTTAAAACATCACACACACACACATGTATATATATATACACACACATACGCATATATATACATATATATATACACACACACTTATATAAATATGCATATATACATACATGATGGCTGCGCCCTCGTTATCGAGTATGGCCATTGCACGAGAAAAAAAAACCATAATAATAATAACTGTTTCTACTTTTGGCACAAGGCCAGCAATTACCCAGTACATTACTGGTACTTTATTTTATCGACCCCGGGATTTGAACTCAGATCGTAAAGGGCCGTAACTCTATGTGTCAAAGCATGGCGTCCGACCCTCTACCAATACTGCCAATTCACCGCCCTAATAATAATAATAATAACAACAATAATAATAATGACAACAACAACAATAATAATATATATATATATACACACACGCACACATAAACATATCTATACACACACACACGATAGCAATTAACAGCGCTGCGATCGAATGTGGCTTTTTAGCCCAGCCAATGATCTAAAATGTCTTGCACAGAGTTGGCAACCAAAACATTCACTGGGAATAGCCGGCTGTGGTTGGAGTTCGTGTACTTTTGCATGTCGCTTGAGCCCTCCTGCTGATTTACATTCTCTACCACATGCTTGGCAAGCATGATGAATAGCATCTCCAACAGCAGCCTGGTAGTCAACCACTGGTCTTACTTTATGACTGCGAAGATGACTTTCGAGTCCAGCTTTGCTTAGGCAGAGTCTCGCACAGACGCTGAATATCAGCGCCATAGGAGGACCCTCGCCGTCCGGAAGTGCAACAGCAATGCCCTTCCTCACATCCCGCTTTACTTTCTCGTATGCGATTCGAGAGGCCTCAAAGGCAACTTTCCCCTCATATACAGTCTTTCTCCATTTATTACGATCAGCAGCAACATTTTCTCATGTATCAGCAGAGATGTTAGCGTCTTTCAAAGAGGCTTTCAAGGAATCCTTATACCTCTTTTTTGGTTTATGTGGCGGTCGTTTTCCTTTAACTAACTCTCCATAAAAGAGTTGTTTTGGTATTCTAGAATCCTTCATCCTGGCAAGGTGACCACTCCAACGGAGTCGTTGCTTAAGCACAAGAGCTTCTATACTGTCACACAGAGAGCTTTTCAAGATCTCGACATCACTGATGTGGTCCCTCCTGTAAACGCCATGGATCAGTCTGAGACACATCTAATGGAAACGCTCCAATTGCTTAAGGTGGTGTCGATATGTGACCCAGGTTTCGCAGGCATAAAGAAGAGAAGAGAGCACACATACCTTGTACACCTTTACCTTTGTCTTCTTGCATATGTCTCGACGATCCCAGAGTTGCCTTTCTAGCTTTCCGAAAGCATCACTTGCTTTCCTAATCCTGAGTGGGATTTCATTATCAAGGTTGCTGTATCGATTGACAGTGCTTCCCAGGTAGACAAACTGATCAACCACTCCAAGTCGTTTACCATACACATAGATATTTGGTTCACTGTACTGCATACCAGGGGCAGGTTGGTACATAACGACGGTTTTCTTGAGACTGACAGTCAATCCTAGGGCAGTGCAAGCATCAGCAAATGCATTCAAAATGTGCTGCATATCACTCTCTGTGTGCTACAAGATCGCAATCATCTGCATACAAGAGATCTCTTATGATTGATGTAAATACTTTTGTTTTTGCAGCAAAGCGCCTGATGTTAAATATGCTGCCTGAGGTTCGATATCGGATGTAAACACCATGCTCGCAATGCCTGAATGCAATATAGAAAACCATTGCAAGGTATATGGCAAAGAGAGTCGGTGCTGGAATATCCCCCTCTTTCATTCCATTTTTTACTGAGATAGGCTCCGACATGTTACCTCCGACATTAACCTAAGCCTTCATGTCGTCATGGAAAGAACTAACTAAAGCAAGGAACTTATCATCAGGGCAACCAAGTTTCTGGAGAACCTTCCATAATGCATTTCTGTTAACAGTATCGAAAGCTTTGGTCAGATCGACAAAAACCTGCTACAGATCCAAACCTTGTTCCATGCACTTCTTCTGGAGCTGTCTCGCTGAGAAGATCATATCAGTAGTGCCGCGTCCAGCACGAAAACCAGATTGACTTTCAGGAATAACACAATCTGCAATGTGTGTCAGCAGACGGTCCAGAAGCACCCTACATAAAACTTTCCCTACGACAGAAAGCAATGATATACCTCTGTAGTTCCCTCAATCATGTTACCCTTTCCCTTGTACAAGACTACCATTATTGCATCTCTCCAGTCCTCAGGTACGGATTCATTAGCCATATCCTGCCAAACAAAGAGTGAAGATGTTGCAGGAGTCCCTCACCACCATATTGTAGGAGCTCTGCATGTATGCCATCCATACCTGGAGACCTTCCACTGTTCAGCTTCGAGATAGCCACTGCAACGTCTACAAGTGTCGGAGGTTCTGCGAGAGCTACTTTCACAGGACTTTCTAGAATGAGATTGAGGAAATCTTCATTGACGACAGATGGCTGATTCAAAAGCTCCTGAAAGTGCTCTCGCCACCTTCGTAGAATTCCTTGTGAGTCACGAAGAAGTTCTTTGCCATCCTTGCTGCAAAGCGGCGTCACCAGAGAAGAAGACGGTCCATAAACTTCACGCTTGAGACTGTACAACAGCTTTGTGTTATTGGAATTTGACGCAGTTTGTATCTCATCAGGCTTCTCACTCCACCACTGATCCTTCATCTGAGAAAGACTCCGCCTAACACGTGATTTCAAATCCTTGAGTTCATTATGCAACATATTCTTCTCCTGTGGTTTTGACGTCAAGTAGCGTGACAGAGCACGCCTCTTATCAACTAACAAGTCTTCTATATGTTCATCATTCTCATTAAACCAGTCTTGATGTTTTCTCTGCACCAATTCCAGAACACGCCTGCCTACATCATAAACCAACTTTTTAAGGGTCGGCCAACCCTAACCAAGATCTGCAACCTGCATCTCTTCTCGCAATGTCCTCTTCATATTTTTATCCCTAAGACGAGCAGCATTCAATCTTCTGGGCAGGGCAACACCAGGAGCCCGGAGTTTACGTTTAGTGATTAGTTTCACTTTTGCGCGTACCAGGGGTGGTCCGTCCAGTACTCAGCTCCACGAAGAGCACGAACGCACTGCACATCCCGTCTGCCACGCATCCTGACTAGGACGTAGTCCAAAAGATGCCATTCCTTAGATGCAGGATGCATCTATGTAGTCTTAAATTTGTTCTTTTGTTGGAACATGGTGTTGGTAACACACATATGCAGCTCTTCATACATCTGCAGCAGGAGCATACCATTGTTGTTACACTTTCCCACCCCATGCCTTCCGATTACATTCCATGTGTTAAAATCCCTACCCACTCTAGCATTAAAGTCACCAAGCACGATGACTTTGTCTGTCTGAGGGATATTTCTTAAAACACCTTTCAAGGCATGGTAAAAGGACACTTTTTCTTCATCGACAGAATTCATAGTTGGAGCATACACACTCACCAGGGTCGCATATCTTCCTTTGTCCAGCGGAATTCTCATGGACATAAGACGCTCACTAATCCCTACTGGGAATTCTTCTAATTTATTCACAAGAACAGCTTTAACAGCAAATGCTACCCAGCCTCTCTTCTGGTACCTTTATCTCTACCATTCCAGAAGAATGTATATTCTCCACAAAATTCTGTAAGATGACCTTCTCCAGCTAACCTCGTCTCAGATAAAGCTACGATGTCAAGATCGTAACGTCGCAGCCCCTTTGCAACAAGAGCGGTCCTTCGTTCAGGACGTTCCCTGTCAAGCAGCGTCCGTACGTTCCAGCAGCCAACACTAAATGCCTTGTTTGGCTCTATTACAGTGGCACGATGACGAGCGGGCCCAGGCTGTGATAACCTGGGGCCCCTGCCCTTATTGCTAATTCTCTCTTTTGTTCCAGAACCCTTATTGCCAATTATCTCTTTTATATTGTTTTGGAACATCATTGAATTGGGAAAAGAAAAAAAAGTAATAATAATAGTAACAATAATAATAATAATAATAATACACTATTAATAATTATTAATTAATGCAATCGCGCAATGCTTGTGCGTGAAGAATATTTTTAAAGTGAGGAAAGACTGTGCATTGAGCCAATCCCACTCTCTGAGCGACAGTAGCTATAACCCGAAAAGAAAAGATGAACATCATCGGTAACTACTGAGCCGCAGGTTTTATGTCGAAGTTAACCCAGTTTCCTGAGATGCCTTCTCCTAGAAGAATACCCTGACAAGGGCTAGGGGTTCTTCACTCCCAGTGGTTTAACTGCGCGATCGGGTATCCAGCCCGACTATTTCTATGTCCCCGCGCATAAAAAAAAACACACACTTATTGACTCTCATACGTACGACATACACACACGCGCACACACATACATACATACGCGCGCACACACCAACACTCATGCATACAAACAAACACACATACGCTACTCACTTACACACACACACACACACATATATATATATATACATATATATATATATATACTAGCTAAACTACCCGTCCTTTGGACGGTTCAAGTAGCTTTCGATGTAGCTCATTAAACTAAACAAAGTAAATTTGAATACATAGAAGAAAAACGTACTTTATGTAAACATGAAAACCTAAGGCACTATTCCAGCGAAATAATTAATATGTGAGCTCGGTGTTTTTTTTTTGACAACAGTAAAAACACACCATGAAATAGAGAAGTGAAGTGAATAATAGACACTATTATGTACAAAGCATAATATTGTAAAAGTTATGACATCACTTAATGTATGGACATCAAGCTTGAAACGATAAATTATACAATGTCAAATCTATAACTTAATTTAGTAATCTGTTAGACATTGCTGGTTGTGAAATATAAAAAATGATATTGTTAGTCTCAAGGAAGCGTACCTTTTGTTTCAAGTACAAAGAGTAAAATTAAAATCCGAATGAGCCGAATTATGAAAGATAACTCTTGTCTTACTTAATCACGAAAATTCACACAAATAACCGAAACTTTTTTAATGTCTCCAAAGGTCCCAATATCGATTTTTGAAAGCCTTTGTAGATCATGTACAGGTTTTGTGCAAGGAGAAGCTCTGTAAAAAATTTCAACGAAATCGCATGAATGGTTTAGAATGTATGAGCTCTCATTAAAAATTGTCCACACACACATACAGAAAACTTCGTCTTTATATATATACAGATTACCGTTATTACTGATACAAGATTACAAGATTATGTCAACTGTTGACTTTCGAAAGAGTTCGTATAGTTGAAGCCGTTCGTGTTACCGTTCAGTGGCAGTATCGGTAGAGGGTCGGACGTCATGCTTTGACGCATAGAGTTATGGCCCTTTCCGTTCTGAGTTCAAATCCCGCCGAGGTCAACTTTGCCTTTCATCCTTACGGGGTCGATAAAATAAAGTACCAGTAATGTACTGGGTTATTGCTGACCTTGTGCCAAAAGTAGAAACAATTATTATAATTGCTTTACAACATAGAGCTATGGCCCTCGACGCCCCGAGCTCAAATCCCGCCGAGGTCAACCTTGCCTTTCATCCCCACGGAGTCAACAAAAGAGAGCACCGGTAATGCGCTGGAACAATTGCTGGCTCCGTGCCCAAAGCAGAAAAATTATTATTATTAAAGTTGTTGTTTTCTTAAGGCCCGATCGCTGGTGATGGTGATGGCGGCGGTGGATGGTGGTGATGGCAGTTGATGGTGTTGTGTTGTGTGTGTGTGTATGTTTTTTTTTCCTTTTTCTTTTTTTGTGTTTTTCTATATCGTTTGATGTCGCTGTTGTTGTAAATGTTCATTTCATTTCATTCTGAAGCTGTTGTTGCTGTAAACATTAGTGCCGGTGTTGTTGTAGATTTTGGGGTTGAAATCTGGTCGTTTGACTGAGTGATGTATACACGCACACATACATACATACATATATATATATATATATATATATATATATATATATATATACACACATATACATTCAACACAGAGTAGAGAGTTTGGCAACAGGTCAGTGACTTTAGTCTACAAGGGTAATGACATGTGTAAATGTAAATGTGATGGTGTGGAGAGAGTATAGACGTTATTGTGGGTGGTGGAGGGCAGTGAGATGTATCTAGTTCATTTGTCCGTTTTCTTCTCTTTGCAAAATTTGAATTTTAGCCATGTTATATTGAGGTGTAAGTAAATGTAAAATGTAAAATATAAATAAGGATTGCTCTGGCAAAATATACGAAAATATTTGTGTAACTTCCACAATCTTCTGTCATGATATTCCCGAGTCCAGTGAGCAAAAAATTGTTGTATTTTGATGTTTCAGAATACAAAAATTAATTAAAAACTTACCCCACGAAAAGACAGCGTGTGTTGTCATATCTATAAGCTCCATACATACATACATACATACATATATGGTGGCTGCCAACTCGTTTTCGAGTACGGCCACTACTTTATATCCATGTAGGAGAACCCCTACCGATGCGCTGAACGAGTGTGACTTTTTAGTCCAGCCAGCGACTTGAAAACTCTGGTACAAACACTACACTTGTGACAATTGTTGACAGATAGTGCTGGGCCCATGGTACCATGTGACGACAAGTGCAGAGAGATCTCCAGATATAAAGCAATGCCTGTGCCGTGAAGCTTTTATAGTGAGCAAAGGCACTGCACAAAGCCAGTCCCACTCTCTTAACCAAGATGATATTTACCAAAACGAAGAACAAGTCAACATCATTGGATACCATCAGAGTTGCAGGTGTTATATCAGAGTTTTCCTTCTCCTGGAATTTTGCCTTGACAAAGGCTAAGGGGTCATCTCTCCCGGTGATTTTGGATGGCCATTGACTCTTAAGAGTTCCTTTGACCTTTGACAGGTTTTGTTTTTAGTCCTGCAGGATGTCCAAAGTCACCCTCCTCACCAAGAAACCTTGGTGGGGTTGCCAGTTTAGTCGCCAACGACCCGACCATGAGACAGGTTGTACTGGGATACATGTTACCAGTAGCACCAACTGGTGACCTGACTGGTGACATACATACATACATACATACATACATACATACATACATACATACATACATACATACATACATACATACATATGTAGCGACATGGTTAGTCAGTCTGGTCACTACTTCCGATCAGATCCGAGAATAGCTCTTAAAAGGACTGTTATCGCATACGGTCTGATCGTATCTGAAGATAGCCCTTAAAACAACTGTTGTCACATACGGTAAGGATGAACAGACGAAAGCACAAGTTGAAAGGACGAAGCAAGGAGAGAGATGTAATTTCGATCAGCTATTTATTTTCACATGAAGCGACGATAAAAGGTACAAGGCGTGTGTGAGTGACAAAGCGTGACAGAGGCGAGGAACAACGATACGCGAGTTGACTCTGCCATAATAATCGTTTGATGTTTAGCCGCTGTGTAGGCGTTTATTCTGATGGTTTTTTAAGGGCTGTTTGTTTCACGGTGAGGTAGCTAGCTAACAGGTAGATGGCGCTGTATATTTCACAGATGTTATTTCCGGTGGCTGTACACATACATACAATATTGATATAATGATTTTAAGCATCTGTTACTCATATTCCTATTTATGTTACGTTGGCTTAGAACTCATATTTCTATTCACTCATATTTCTATTTACTTAGAAGTTGGCTTAGGACAAATATAGAGAATTGATATTTCAGTTACCACTAAACAGAAATCGCTCAAATGTCTTTATCCTTATCAAATATCAAATTTTGGAATACAAATAGAAGTAAGAACAGGATTTTATAACTTAAACGTAGGGTATTGTTATTATCATGACAATTATTACCAGAAGACCACAAACATGGGAGCCAATCTCACTCAGAAAGCTGTCTCTGAAAGATGGGGTGGAGGTATCTAACATCTACATCACCTAACCGTTCAGTCATTCTCTGCAAGGCACCTTATCTGGTTAGAACACACGCACTTTCATTTTTTGTGAAACGGACAAGTCTCGCTGGTCAGAGAATCCATCTGCTACTAATACCTATTCTGTTGTAGCCTGCCATGGTTAATGATGCGTAGGCATGTGTTGTAAATAATGCACCAGCGGAATTACTTCGGATATTACTATGGCCATCACAACATAAACGAAGTTCAAACAGCGTGGATGCCTTTTGTGTGACACGTCTCTCTGCAGCTCGTCTACCTGACTGAGCTACAGTCCTGGGCCAAGCGCAGATCAAGGCTGGACGTCTGGCATCTAGCGAGCTGTCCAGTGCTCACGGCACTTTACCAGCTGGACATCAAAATCGGTGACCTAAAACAACGATTGTTTTCTATAGTTTATTTGTAGAAGGTATTGGCGACGATTGCCTGGGAGCAGCTCTGGGTGTCGACGAGGACAGTCTGAGCAGA
>OZ024740.1:52195254-52200254 GCA_964016885.1 Eledone cirrhosa
ATTCAATTTAGAATATAAATAAGTACACGCCATTTAATTGTAGAGAATATTCGCGAAAAACTATAGATAATGTAAAATACTAATACTGTATATATTACACACATAATCCTGGAATGGGTTGTGTGTTGTGTTCTTGAGCAAAACACTTCATTTCATGTTGCTCCAATATACACAACTGAAAATAAGTACCATCAATAGCTGGAAGTATAACTCTGCGATGGACTGGTGTCCTGTCCAGTAGGAGTATTGTACTCTCAGACGCTTAACGTCATGGAAACTGGGATAAGCACTGGCCTGATGAACCTCCGAGCTTCAGACAGTCTTTAGACTTAGATGTATTACCCATGATGCATTTCATACACTACTGGGTTATTTGAATCATTCTATACTATGCTATAATACACTATAGGACAAATCTATAGATTTTAGCCGTGTAAACCATTTATAATTAATTAGATACACTAGACAGGCATAAACAGTTGCTTGTTTGTTCATACAATTTAATCGTGAACAAACGCTGGAGTATAGTTTTAAAATATTATACTTGTATAATATATCTAGGATAAGTCGATTGGGTGAGTCCATCCTTCACCAGGCTATACTATGAATTGCAAGATAACGATAATTTTATAGCCATCCTATTTTTTACTGAGACAAACTCTTTAATTTTGTGCTACCCAGTTAAGTCGAGATGTACTGAGCATGTTATATCTATGGTGTTTTATAGTTTAGAAAGAGAAGGAAAAGCAGGGCTAAAAGAATTTGCATGACCTCCAAAAATCACGGGGTCAAGGAGTCAGGGAGAAACAAAGACTCGTGAGTTAGTCTCAGCTTGTGGATGAGGACAGAATTTTTTCAACAGAGTTGACTGTTAAAAAAGTACAACAGCCAGGTTGTAGTGTTAAACCTGGAGATCGATTAAGACTACCAATCAAGAAAAGCAGATACAATCTATCCGATAGGATTTCATTTAGTTTCTGACTACCAAATTTCATTCACAAAGTTTGAAGCTTTGGTAGGAGATACTTGTCTAAGGTAACGCAAATTAAGATCAGTCATGGACCATGTGATTTCGGATGGAACGTCTTAAACATTTGGTTAAGCTTGTTCGCATTTGGCATCAGTAAGGTGAACAACGGTAAGTAGATACGGACGACCACCCTTCCCAGTGATCTGATTATATGTTATTCATACTAATCATTCGCCCGGTTTAACACAACAATCTGATGTTTCGGTGATCTATAAGCATTTGGGACTGGTTCCCAGTCTGAGGATGACTTCCACCTTACCATCAATTTCAGAGTCCCTCAAGGGAGATGAGCATTGCCCTTCCTCTAATTAATTCATTAAAAAATGTAAATGATATTCTGTAGAAATCAGAAACTCCAAATATAAAGATCTGAAAATAAAAATAACTAGAACGTAGTGACTGAAAAACAGAAATAATCCTTATCGTCAAAGGCCTCTTATGTTTTATTTAAAAAAGATGCAGACAATATATAGTAATACGAAAACGAAAGATGGAGCAAAAGATGTTACGCAATATATTATCTCTATATATATATAAAACAGAGGATGTCTGTCTGTGTAAATCTCTAAAACTCGAGAAGTACCTGACCTATTTTTTTCAAACTTTACACATGCGTTACTTATATTTCTTGAAGTATAATAGACTAAAATATTTTAACTTTTTCTGCCCTAGGGCCCGCATTAGGCGAACACCCGCATTTAAAAGGCATTTTTAGGCTTTTTTTTTAGGCGTAACTTAAAGATAATCCAGCCGATTTCCTCGAAATTTGCAGCACACATTAGTTACTCACCTCGCATTGCTGTGGGCAAAAGAAAAAAAAAGATTTCTGATTCCATTAATCGTTTCTAGGAAATTTACGAATTTGCATTGGGCATTACATGCCATTTTCATTTTCAATATAAACGGTACGTAAACATCGTAAGTAGCGTATAATATTTCGTTAAAAATTTGGTTTATTTAACAGAGGACACAACACTTACTTACTTTTAAGCAGGACCATTTTCGGGAGATTGAGGAAATTTTTGTCGGCGCCCTGTTGACGCTTCATGCTTTCATCACGCGCAAATCCGAGCCCTGTGTACGTTGCCGTGTTATTGACACCGTAAAACTCACGTCTGTGCTACTTCTACTAAGACCCCTTTTGTTGCACCTACACCGCAGTATGAACGCCCTGGGCAAGTGCACCGAACAGCGGTTGTGCTAATTCCGCGGTGACCCCTTTTGTCGCACCTTCGTTGCTGTGTAAACGCAGTGAAACCAGTGCTGCCCAGCGTTTGTGCTAATTGCATTATGACCCCCTTCTGCTACAGCTGCGTTGCCATGCTGATTTCGTCATCTTAATATCCCTACTTAAACGTACATCCCTACTTGGTTTTCACACAATTGACTACGTCGCTCCTTCAAATTGACGTGTGTTCCCCATCCGTGACGTAATTCGCGAACAGACTTACGATATACATCGCCCCACAACACCTACTTACTCCTTTCGCATACAGGATTTCCGCAATCAGCCTTCTGACACTGCTACTATTAGAATCGGCCTGCTGGTGTTCTACGTTTCCAGTAGATGAACAATCATTCCCTGAGAATAAG
The DNA here is from genome assembly GCA_964016885.1 of Eledone cirrhosa. Classification (NCBI taxonomy): domain Eukaryota; kingdom Metazoa; phylum Mollusca; class Cephalopoda; order Octopoda; family Eledonidae; genus Eledone; species Eledone cirrhosa. The sequence continues at coordinate 52,197,878 of OZ024740.1, forward strand.
GGAATTCAAAAAATACTCAGCTACATTCCTCAATCTTTGCATATGCGTGTTGCTATTTCACGTTTCCTATCCCATGCAACGTTGGGTCCTGCTGCTAGTATCTAATATACGTCAAGAACCGTTGCTGAGCCAGTTGATGCCAGGCTATTATGGATATAGAAACACGTATTTTGGTGCATAATAAACTTGGGTGACATCATGACCCCTCTAGCTCGCAGTAATCCACCTAACTTATATTGTCAGAAACAAAGTCTGTTGATGACAGCCAACAAGTAACCTCGTCTATATTTTCACATTTTCCTAGAGCTGGATAATCCACAACGTTAGCAAAAGGTGAGCTTTTGTTGTTGGTACTATTGTTGTTGTCTTTTGCTGTTTTTGTGGCTTCACTTAACGTTTTCAGCACTATTGTTGCAAGTATCTCTTTGTTCACTTGCCACATTTTAAATCTGTGTTTTTCGATTCTCCTGTTTTAAAATTGTTGAGACGATTGAATCATTTTGCTTTTACTACCACCACTGGGATGTATATTTAGTCCCAGTACATTTGATGGGACTGTTTTATAACAAGAACAACATTTCAAATTAGTGGGCTTGTAGAAATATAGACAGTAAAAAATGACATTTCTCCACGACTTGAAAATGGAATGGTGGTGGTTAAATCATCCACGAAGTATTACTTGTAAGTAGTTTAGAATTAAAAGAGCAGAAAAAATACCTTTCGATCAGTTGAACATCTTTTTCGAAATATCTGTGAAACAGCCATTCATGGCAAAAAATAGTATTAACAATAAAAGGGTAAAGACCCCACCTTCAGTCACGAATGATGATGGGATTTGTATCTAGAAAGTTCCCCTCCGTGGCAGAAGTCCGGGCAACGTTGTTTGTGGAAGACCAGCTGTCGCCCACTCTAACCACAAAGCCATACACCTCCACAGTAATAATAATATCATAACAATAATAAGCATTTCTTTTCTTGGCTACAATGGCCCAAATTTTTAGGAACAAACATCATCATCATCATCATCTGATAAAACTTGCTTAGATTTGTTTGACTCGATGCAATACATTTCGATCTTGCATAGTGTTTGGAAGGTCAGCAGGACAACACCCTGTGTCCACACAGAGTTAGTTGATGAAGGTTTTTGCAAGATGGTCAACCCATGTATATCAATGTTGCTGTGTCGATAGACGAATTTCACTAATGAGTTCTAGCTTATCTCTCCAGCAATGTTCTGCAAAGTACATGTCCAACAGCTGATTGGTTTTTCCTGAATCTCTTTTGGTTTCTACGTAAGAGCATCCCAAATCATGGTTATATACGGTTCAGCACAATTTTCTGATGTCACCGTAGGGACTACCCATCTTTAAATGTTTGCATCACCTAAATTATCTTCATTTGGGAGTAAAAGAATACAACTTTCTGTCCACCTTTCAATTGGGTTTTGATTGTATATTGCATTAACAAAACCGAAGGAGAATATCATTGAATACCGCTGTCTTCCAGAATTATGTTTTGCATATATTCCAGTACATCAGCTGAATTCTGGTTGGACAGTATGCGATTATCATAGCTGATTCCTTCAAAGGAATTATATACGTCGCAGTTTAGAGCGCTGTCTTTTCTCGTTTTATTTATAAACATGATTCATGTTGAATCTTGATACCATTGCGATAGTTATGCATCTATAGCTTGGATCTCTCGTTTTGAAATGACTATTTATGTATAGTAAATTATTTCCATGAATAAAATTTAGCAGATTCTGATTATTTCGATTGATTGAATAGTGAAAAGGCAAATTTATCAATTCATGTCCAACAATCATTAGGACATGGTGTTTGGAGACTTGTCGAACAAGAAAGGACAGCTCGGTATCGAATTGGTTTGACTTTAGCATGAGATGACAGTGGTGCAAGGGTTGCCTTTGAATGTTGCGATATTCATTCTAGGGAAAAATTCTCTACACAGTTTAGAGATTTTAGGGTCTGAGCATTTCTACTTCTCTATTTGTTGCGTTTATTGTGTTTTTTCATTCTGAACCAGATATGACTGCCGTCGTTGTTGTTCTTGGTGCTGTGGATTCTGTTATTATTATTTTGGGGGTTTGGGGAGCAGCAGGGATCGTCGAAACCTTCTGTTTTGTTTCCTCTAGGGAAAAAGACATTGTGTTCTTCTCTCGTAGGCGTATCTTTTAGGATTCCACGTTTTCTCCTCAATACGTAACATATAGCATACCATTTATCGTTCAGGAACATCTATGCCAGGTGGTCATTTTAAATCGAGGGACAGATTAAGCCTACTTACTCAGAACAAGAATGTTTTCTATGGGGGATTCCTCACAATTGCTCCTCTTAAGGTTGAGTGCCAGAAACGAAAT
>OZ024740.1:52205254-52252754 GCA_964016885.1 Eledone cirrhosa
TTGGCCAATTTTTGCTCGACAAAATAATTTGGAGATAATTATAAAGAATTAGTACATCTACTGACATATATATACAGATGCATACCTATGCCAGCAAATATATAGGTTTTGTCTTAGTAACTTTGTGGTTCAATGCATGGGGATGCAGAACAATAATATGAGAGCCGTAAAATAAGAAAATTATAAAAATTAACTTACTTACTAAAATTTCACTCCAACTAATTAGTTTCTGAAAGGGAATAAACGTAGTTTCCGAAGAAGCGTACGGAGAAGCCTTTCGTCACCAGGGAAGTCTATTCTCAGCTAAGTTTCCAGGCAATACGTGGACACAGGGAACTTATACAAAAATAATTCAGTGCATGCATCCCCATGCATTGAACCGCAAAGTTACTAAGACAAAACCTATATATTTGCTGGCATAGGTATGCATCTGTATATATATGTCAGTAGATGTACTAATTCTTTATATATATATATAATAACGAGTAGGAACGAGATATCAATAAAGCATCAATATTTTTATTCACGTGTGAGGCGCGTTTCACGATCGATCAGTTCAATGTGCGATTGCTATTGATGCGGCGCGACTCTGGAACCATTAGCTCATCATACGTGAATAAACATAATGATGATTTTCTTTTTACATATTTGTAAGATAATATGATTAGACAGCTTACTCAACATACTAAATATACCGGTCAATAAATCTTCCTCAGACCAGACTCTATCGATGGAAAAATAAGCAAAAGGAACCATATATTAGATAATGTGATCATTAGATAATGTGATCATTGATATAATTGTTTCTACTTTTGGCATAAGGCCAGCAATTACCCAGTACATTACTGGTACTTTATTTTATCGACCCAGTAAGGATGAAAGGCAAAGTTAACCTCGGTGGGATTTGAACTTAGATCATAGATATAATGCATGAATAAACACCAAGATGATCATGGCTGGAACGACATTGACTATAGGTGTGTCCTGTTAAGGTTAACTCGGGGCTAATCAACAATAACAATTACAACAATGATAATATTATTATTTTCCACACTATTAAACTCATCTTTAGAGATGAACACAATTTTACATCTACGCAATGTTTCAATCGCTTTGATCTCAAAATGTAGTGTAGTAGATGTAAGAAATATTACACGATATGTCATCAGTAAATATGAAGTTAAAATGTTATATATTTCCCAGTGTGTGCGTGTATGTATGTGTGCGCGCGTGTGTGTGTGTATGTGTGTGCGCGCGCTTGTGTGCGCGCTTGTGTGCGTTGCGTGTGTGCTTGTGTGTGTGTGTGATATTTGCCTTCCGTGATGTTTTAGATATCTCTTCCTATTCCTCATCATAGTCTAATTTCTTTCCCTTATTTCTTTTGTATGTAGATATTGTCTGCCTCTTCATTGCCACTACTCTACTGAATCCCTACTCTCCACCATAGGCGCTGAACTGGTCAGCCGCAGGTGGAATGGCTTTTCCAGCGCGTCTCCCTTGTCGTCCTCCGGGGAAACGCCTTCTCCATTCTGTCCGCCGGGGCTGTAGGGAGGCCACCAATATGATTGACTGACTTGCATTTTATCAATCAGATGGTCACTTTCCCACTACTCAGATATCAGTCTAGTACGCTACCCACTGAATCCCTATGCTTTGCTTCTCTACCTCTTTCTGATTCTCATTGAAAACTTTACTGCGGCTGCCCTTATCATCCCTTTACTATACTGTCTCTAGTTTTCCTTTGCTATTGTCTTCAATTTAACTTTTCCTTATTGACACTCTGACTACAAACTCCTCTTACTTCCCTTCTCCCGCCCCTCCCTTTCCTTCACATTATTTGTCTTTCCTTACTCTTCTTTGCTCTCTATCTCTCCTACTTCGCATATACTCTATTCCTTTGATTTCGTTTATTCCGCGTTTATTTTTTTTACCTTTTTTTTAAATCTTTTACTACTCTAATACTATTAATACGTTTACTTCTATTAGTCTGCCTCTCTTATTTTTGTCCATACTCTGCCGGCCTCTTCTACTCATTCTTCCCCGCCCCAGTCTCTCTTACTCTATCTGTCTATATTTCGCCACATTTGCTACTTTAATATTGCTAGTATCTCTTACTTTCTCTCTTTGTATCCATCTCTTTCTGATTTCAGAAAAGGTTCCTAAACATTGCAGGGCAGCATGATATTGAGAAGAGAGGAATACTTCACTACTGATCAAGACATTGAATGCACGCATCAATGTTGAGGTCTGAATTCCATAAAGTCCATTAAATGTGCCTACAAATATATAAACAAGTTGTCTGACAGTGCAAAGTTTGCTCTAAAGCAGCGAAATAACCACTATGAAATTACTCACTTCAAACAAGAACAATAAACAGCGACAAAGAGACTTTCTGTTGCATTTTTCTGTTTTCTATTCATGAGAGCTATCCCATCATTCAAGAACTTGCTTCCTACTTGGAAAATAACCGGCGAAGTTACTTCATGCTAGTAACTACTGCACCGCAAGAGCAACAACAAATGGACACAATACTCTCGGCTGTTTCAAGCTGTACCAGCTTTGCAAAAATATTTCTGTACCATCTTGTTCCGTCCTAAAGTACATCTAACAACAAATAATTTTGACAAAAAAAGCAAGGTATCCCTATTGAAGGGCAACCTGGCGTAAGGTTTGACAATGCCCCAGTCAACGTGAATGCTTCGTTGGCCAGTATAAATATTTGAATGAATGGATTTTACCTGGGCACTCCGATTTGCACACATTATAGTAGTGATTATAATTTCATTAGTGGTTTACCTCCCAACACTCTACTTATCCATTCTTTTTAAAAGTTAAAAGTATTTTTTTTTAAATCTAGAACGAACGATAAAATATTGTTTTATTATAGTTTAAAGCGAAATAAATGATTTTCACTTCCACTTAATACTGTGTTCTTATTCAATATGCCCCAATTAGTTGCATTACATAAATGATTAAATATACTATTCACAATGATGCCGTATCTGTAGCACAATGCATTCGACACTGGATTAAACGTAGTAGAAAATCATTTCATTTCTTACATGAAAAAAAATCAATGGTGTTCTGTTAAACAGAACCTATATTCATTAAGAACAGTTTAAAATTACTACTACTTTGGGGTCTGAGCAACGCCGGGCATTCTTCAAATACGACTCATTTAAGATATTTAGACATTGGAAAAATTAAATAAAATTCTATCATCCACGGTCAAAAAGAAAAAAAAGAATAAATAAATTATAAAAATTACAAGCTTCCAAATCTGTCTACAACTGGTCCATAACCTGAACTGGTTCAAGTGGCACGAACGATTTTTGTAGCTGTTTAGTTGATGTTTAGCTCTAAATCATTTAAGTTAGTGGACCTATGATTAAAGGGTTTCCAGTATTGACAAACCTGTTGCGTTTTTAGTTATAGTATATTTAGGACTAAATTATACTACGGCTTCCGTGATCGGTTGAGTGAGAAGGAAAGAAAATTATCCTTAAACTGGAAGCCTCACCCTAAAGCTTGTAATAGAGAGGATTTCGATAAGGGAAAAGTAGTTTTTAATTCACCTAAAACAAAAATGGTCCCTTCAATGGGTTTCTGTACAGTTTCTGCCAACCAAATTTCATTCTTTTCACAAAACTTCGGTCAACATTAGGGAAGATGCCATGTAGCGAGATCGAACTCGAAAGTACGTATTTGAGAAGTGGACTTCTTAACCAATCAGCCATGCATGCACTCATGTGTCACATTTACCAATAAATCTTCCAGTCTACCATTAATTGTTGAAGCGAGAAACAAGTCAATATAAACTGCTGAAATATTAGTACAGTAATTACATTTCCTTTAACTTTACTTTGGAGCCTTTTCCCATTCCTTTGTCAGTCTGGTTCATTGACTAAACATAATCAACTAATGAACTATATTCATGTTAAACACAGTTTCCAGCTACAGTATTCCACATCGCTGAATAAATATTCTATATATCATTATTGCAAAACATTCTTTTAGCTTATCTTTAATATTATTGTTGATCATGTCTTTATTTATCTTTTCAAAATAGTTTAGATAAAATACCTACATATATTGACTAAATTCCTTGTTAAATATTAATCACGTTAAATATAAACAAGGTCAAGTTACGTACCCAACTGTAGCTAACTGATTCGTTAAATATATACATACCAGCAGAATATTAGATGGGTAAAATCCTGTTATTGACACATTACAATCTCGATGACTGAGATTTATCTAGCATTGGCTCTAACCATGGTAGCTGAAAATTGGTATCGTGGGATATGAATAGCAGGAGCACACTATAATAAGAAAATGTTTCACGATCTCTTGTGTCTGTCTATGAGTTGAAATAACGAAAATCAAATACTGTGTGTTCTCTCTGAAAGTCTGTTACACATTTAATCTTCAGAACACCCAATACCACCGCGCCCTAGGCCTAGAGCCCATCACCCGCACCCTCCCATTCTTCTGTGACCCTAGAGCCCTTGCCTTTCCCTTCCGTTTACGTTTTCATAACCTAAAAGATACATGGCAGAATAAAAATGACGTTTGTAGGCTAGAGTATGAAGACATTGTAAACATAAAAGGTGTCACTTGTCGCAACCAATTGTTCGAGACACGATGATAACAAAACTAAACTATTGCGTCATCTTCAGAATGATCAGGTTTTGTCTGCTACGTTAAGATGATCCTATCTTCATGTTTTTTATTGGATCTAAATAAATGAATGAACTACTTTACCTTAAATATCTTATAAAAAATAATAATATTCCAGAATTTCATAACATATTTTCCAAATATTGAGAAAATCATTGATGGGGTTTTATTTCATTTAGCCGTCATTGATCCCCTGCTGTATGAGGCCTCAGCATGCCACTGCCGACTCATCTTTGTTAGACCCGCCTCTCTACGCTGGCCAGTTCTGTGGTCAGTTAGTTAACTTTAACCATCGGCACTTAAGTGGAATTTTAATTCAGGACGCAAAAAGCCAGAACAGGTAACATAAGGCATCTTATCTAACGTTCAAATGATTCTGCCAATACACCAAACTGGTACTTTATCTATGAACCCCGAAAGGATAAAAGTCTTCGTGGACAGGTGGTATTCGAACACAGAGTGCAAGCAGTAGAAAAACATATAGCAAGACATCATATCCGATCCCCTAGTGACTACGACTACGAATGCACCGCATCTGTCATGATTAGTGGGAGACAGTATATTCTTGAAACTGGAAGGTGATGTATAATTTTTCGATTTCAATTTAACACCAGATAGAATTTCACTTCAATCCTGTGCTAAGTATCAATCTATGAAATTTGAATTATGTTTCAAAAGTATCTCTGCGTAGTATCAACCAAAGACTCTGATACCAGGCAGGAATTATTTATATATTTATAAATTGATGTATATCTTTATATATAAGTTTAATGTACTTGAACCTAATGTAGATTTACACAGTAACAGGATTTACTGGCTTCGAAATTTTGGAGAGGGATTAAAGAGATCTTGAAGCTTTAGAGTAACCAAGATGAGAATGATTATGGATATTCACTAGATGAAAAACAAAATAAGAACACCGAAAACCCGGCATATAGAAACCGAAATAATCGATACACCATTGCTCTACGTAACTGAATTATATAGCTCTTCTAGAACAACAAATACCATTTTAAATGCAATGAAAAGAGTCTAAATAACAGAAGTGGACAACTCGATAGATAAAGCCATTTATTTTATAGCTAGATCCAACAATATTTTCAATTGTGTGAATAAGCCATCTCCATTGAATACATCAAAACCTGTAGAAATTCCTTATGTCGTCAAAGCCATTATATTTTAGAGGTAACTAATAAGGGTTCAGAACGAGAACAGTGAGTTCAATAATGGTTTTAAAAAACATAAATTTAATGTGTTGTGAGAGAAACATTCCAAAGTTTAGGTTAGTACCTTTCTCACTAGAATGGTCCAGCTAGAAACATTAGATCTTTATTTTTACAGCATATTAAGCTTTGTTTCAAACGTAGACTACTTTACGTTAGACGCACTATGTTGTTACCGGACATACAAGAAATAGCTATCAAATATTCCTCAAATTGCAGCATACTGGCCTAAAGAAAAGCTGATCACATTGGTTAATGTTGCTTGAAAAAGAAATGACAGGATGGTCAGGCTACACGATATCCTTTTTTATCTGAGCTGACGTGACAGGGAGAGGGGTTAAACCACCACCACCACCTGTAACAACGACGTCAATAACAACAACAACGACAACGGCGGAGACAGCCATACTACATACAACAACCGCAACAGCAACAATAACAACAACAGCAACATCGATACCACTACCACATACAACAACTACATCACCACCACCTACAACAACGGCAACATCAACGATAACAACGACCCCCCCCCAACAACATATAAAAACAACAGCAGCAGCAACAACTACAACAACAACAACAATACCACAACCACTTACAACAACAACGACACCACTACTAGCAACAATTTTTTTACTAAATTCTAAATTGTAATATTTCACGTAAAATGAATGCATATTATTATGGTGAAGGGCGGTGGATTGGTAGTATCAGTGGAGGGTCGGACGCCATGCTTTGCAGCATAGTTACGTCCCTTTACGATCTGAGTTCAAATCCCACCGAGGTTAACTTTGCCTTTCATCCTTACGGGGTCGATAAAATAAAGCACCAGTAATGCACTGGGTTATTGCTGGCCTTGTGCCAAAAAGTAGAAACAATTATTATGGTTGAGTAAAAGAAAAAAAAGGTAGACAATAATTTTAGCAGGGTTACAAAGACTGTTGGGGAAAGGAAGGGATATACCAATAACTCAATTGTTGCCCACAGCCAGCATACTCGATGTGAATACTTGCAACAGATTGGACGTCACAAAAAAACGCCCCAAAATCCAGATGGTGTCTAAATTAGTTGCCACCCACCCTCAGTTTCAATCACAAAGCTTTGGTAGAAAACATTTGTTCGAGATGCCGCGCATGTAGGATCGATCTCAGAATCATATAATTTAGAAACGATACTCTGTTAGTTAAACGTTCCAAGGATAAGTGATATCTTTGAAGATAAGTGAGAAGAGATTTAGAATTATGACATAGGGCAAATTCCTGTTCTAAACCAACGGTTCTTCGCGTTATTTTAATTGTTATTATTTTGCCAGAGAGGAAATTAGAATGCTCATTGCCTGTTTCAGAATCTTTGAGACTGGTAGGAGGAAAGAAGGCATCTTCAAACCAAAGACTTGGTCCCAAAACTTGAAGCACAGTGGACTTTGCTAACGTCACCCCAAAGCCAGGTAGTTGTGTTTAACAGGACAACGGTTTATGTCCATCCTGGAAGTAGGCCCCAGCGGGATTTAGACCCAGAACACAAAGAGGTGGAAAGACTGCTGTCTGGCATACTGTCCGACGCACTAAAAATTCCACCAATTCTCCGCGTTGGATTAATAATTCATTTATCAACCACGCAACGATGAAAGGCACATTTTACCACGGCAATATTTGAACCCAGTGTGCAGAGAGCCAGAACAAATCGCTGCCTATGTTTAGCCCCAAATCAGTCCTGGTCAAAAGAGGTTAGCAAAGTGCAATGTGAGTAAGGAGGAAAGTTCATATGCCAAAGTTCCTTCTTAGTTTTTGTGTGCTAGTACAAAGCTAATCAAACGACGCTACGTTTGAAATAGACCTTCAATAAAGGACATTTTTCGTATTCAACACTCTCAAATTAATTAAAGAAGATAATCAACTTAAATTGCAAGCTTTCTAGTAATTACATAGTTTAAACAAGCAATTAGCTTCGCTTATGTAAAATTATAATGACTGATTTGTAAATCAAGATGTTGAGGTATTTCAGATCTTCAAGTTTTGCTGGTAATTATCCCCTCATATTAGCTACATGCATCCTTCATTAGAAATACTCTATCTCTCTTAAATATAAGAGTATCATATCACACACACACACACACACACATATATATATATATATTTATATATATATATATATATATATATATTTATATATATATATGTGTGTATACGTACATACATATATGTGTACAGACGCACAGTAGTATGTATATATATATATATACATGCACACGTATATATATATATATATATATATATATATATGAACATATATATATATATATATGGGGATTGTGTGTGTGTCAGTTCATTGGGACAGTTGATATTTCTCACATGCAATATGTCCACAGCTCGACTGCTATCCACACACCTTTCAAATACCACAAACCCTAATTGCAGTGGTGAGAAGAGAGAATTAAATGTTATTAATAGCTAGATGGCAGTAGTGAATACAACGGTAGTTGTAATAATTATCTCTAACAAATGTGCAAGGCCACAAATTATGTATGTTACGAGATCTTTGTTACTTGATTAATAATTGTTTTATCGACCCCAGAAATATGAATTATATAGTGGTCAATAATAATGGTTTCTTTATTGGCCACAAGGGCTGACACGAAGAAAAACACTAGAGACGGCACAGAACAGTACAGGACGATACAAAGTGGGTTTTGGTCATGTAAACAGGTTATAACAAAATTGGGTTAGAAATAAAAAAAATTCAAACAACAAAAATTCCCCCAAAAGGGGGAAACCTCCGAGGGTCACTCGTAGCGAAACCACACAAAAAGGCCACGGTCACCCTGACTACCAGGGTAAGTGCCCTCTCTCAGTTTTCCCACTCCTCAGTCTACAGGCGCATACTCGGACCAGACTCGCCACTTTCATCCACCTTTCAACAAACTTACTAGAAGACAGCACTTGCCTCTCCACCCTGATTTTCCTCTTCAAGTGAAACTTGAAAAAGTTAATCAGAGATTGGCCGGAGAGGAAAGTGTCCATCTTCAACCCTTTCAACCTTGTCCACCACACAATCTCTTTCGCCATGGCTACCAGGCAGATGAAAACTGCCTGCCGTTCCACCTCTTTAAAGGAGGATGGCGGGGCTATCTGCACAATGGACTCAGTCGATAACCGGATCCGTCCTACACGCGACAGCAGCTGTTCGACATAGCTCCACAAGTCAGCAATCCTCGGGCACTGAACGGATGCGTACAGGATTGTTTCGTCGCCCTGCTGTTATCGGCCTTTCGCAATACTGCGCTGCGGTTGTCGAGAGCTGCGACAGTCTGACGAGGTATGCACCGAAGTCCATACTCCAATCCGGCCCACCGCCGCTCTCGAACAATTGAACAAAGTGCTGTTGAAAAGCCGCACATATCTGCTCAGGTTCGAGGAGCATGCCCCCGTTTGATCAGGCAAAGACCGAATTGTGGAATTGTTGCCACGTTGCGCCTCCACCGCCGGGGCCCATTGAACAGTTTTCGTCCCCTCGTGTCTCAGAGCACGGGCTCTAGCTCTGACAACGCAGCCTTCATGCTTTGCGTTGAAGAATTGGTCGAGTGCCAATCTCACCGCAAGCACGTCGGTTGCGATGCCTGTCTTAAACGCCTCTTCTAGCTTTCTAACTCTCCCTCTACTCTATTTTCCTCAATCACTACTCCTTTGCTAAACCTTATCGATTCTACTCTAATAGCCCTTTTCAGGGTAAACCACCACCTGTTGTTAACGATCGCACCCGTCAACGCACGCTTAACTAATTCGCTAATCCGGTCTCTGTAAACTTTGCGCACTGGGAAAGCGCGTTCGGCTTTCAGTAACCGGGCCCTTGTTTATGGAGTCTATCTAAGTCGACTTCACAGATCACAAATTTGTGGTCCCTGTAGTTGACTACTTTAAATTGTGGAAAACCTACACTAGCCTTATCTGTTTCCCTACAGAATACCCTATCTAAATACGATCTGGATGATCCGATGCGGTTTTCCCATGTCCACATTGGCACATTCGGATAATCCAGTCTATACCTGTCAGACAGTTCAAAACCTCTGAGCAGGTTGTTGAGGCTTTTACACCCTCCTCCTCTGTCTACTAACCCCACATAATCCCAGCGTGCATCTAAGATACCGTTCCAGTCGCCCACTAACACTAAAGAGTGGGACGTTCCAAGAAAGGTCTCTAGACGTCTGAAGAAATCTGGCCGTCCTGCCCCTATTGAGGCGTAGACGGCTACTAACCTGAAAGCATTGCCTTCGCTGCTGGTCACGTTCAGCACCTCCGACTTACCTTCTGGGTCCAGGTAGATGGCCCGTATGGTGAGATCCAAGCCTCTCCGAAAAAGCACAGCAACTCCTCCTCCCGATCCCGGACGACTGAGAATGCGTATACATCGTAGCCGCCGAAGATGGTGCAAAGGCTCGTGCTTCGGAGATTCTGGTCTCGCTGATGGCCACCACATCTATGTTTAGTGACATGAGGTCGTTGAGCAGGTGACCCTGCTTCCAAGATGACCCCAGGCCACGTACATTTATACTGCCTATTCTAAGTACCGCAATGCTGGATGAGGAAACGGAGTGAGAAAGGATCACTTACCTTGATCGTGGGGGGAAGGGACAGTAGAACCGTCCCTTCGGCTGGTCATGGGTGTCTCCAAGATGATATCGGTATATATTGTTTTGGAGGGTGACCCCCTAAAATCTCTAACTGCGTTGGGGAATTTTTGCTTTAATTGTTTATAGTCTTCCAGTTTAATTTCGACAATTGTAATGTTTTTGGATAATGTTCTTGGTGTTGGTGGGGTGTGGTAATTTAAGTCTGTAATGTCTGTCTGTTGTTTTATATGTTCCATTAATCCTTTGTGTGTGATATTTATGGGTGTGTACTTTGGGGGCGGGGGGGGGGGGGGGTAATTTTGTTGCTGTGTGGTTTGTTGTGTTTACAATGTTTGTGTTTTGGTGGTGATGCTGGTGGTGGTATGGTTATTGTTGGTGGTGATGCTTGTGGTTGTGATGGTGATGGTGGTGGTGTTGCTGCAAGTCTCCTTGCAGCCTTTACCTCTCTTTCTTTGCCTTCGCTTTTGGAGGGAGAAACTGTGGTGTTTTTGCGTTTGTTCTTTTTGTTGACAACCGTTTTCCACTCATCAGCCGTAGGGTCCTCAGTGAGTGCGATTTTGCTTTTGGTAGCAAAAAGGACATCCACAGTAGTACATTTCTTGCCACGGGTGATGTAGGTTTTCCGTGCCCACACAGTTCCCAAGGCCTTCTGGATTTGGGCCTCCGAGGCTCTCTCCACACGACGCGATTTCGTGGCAATCGTGCGGTATGACACTGTGCGTTGCTCTTGTTCCTCCAGGAAGTCGGTTGGTGGTTTCAAGGACACAGAAAATTCAGTTCTGGTTACCATGTGTCTTGCGACTGCCATCTCCTCCCCTGTGATCAGGACTGTTTCTACGTTGCGAGCCACCTTTGCAAAAGAGATGGTCCCTTTTTCAGTGGCATCATTGTTGCCGCCGCTACTGCTGATACTACCAGACAGAGGAAGACCTCAAAATAGCAAAATAGCAAAATAGCAAAATAGCAAAATAGAAGATTGCAATGACTCAGTACAAGCATTTGAAGATGGATGAAACTGAAATTAGATGGATAGAAAAAAGAATGTATGAACAATTCCATAGAGATATTGAAGATATGATAGACAAAGAAAAAAGGTGGTTATGGATGGCTAAAAGTGATCTAAAATCGGAAACAGAAGCTTTAATCTGTGCTGCCCAAGAACAAGCACTAAGAACTAACTACATCAAACACAGAGTAGAACACATCAGAAAGTGATGAATGTAGAATTTGTGAGATGAATGGAGAAACTGTGTTTACATTACTAGTCAATGTACACCACTAGCTCAGAAACAATATAAGAGACGTCACGACAACATAGCAAGCACAACCCATTGGGCAGTTGTAGTCACTGTAATACCAATAATAGTTGGAGTCTTAGGAACAGTGAGTAAAGATTTTGAGAGGTTCATAAAACAAATAGGTATTGCAATACGGAGGGAACACTTACAAAAAATAGCATTGCTTGGAACAGCTCGAATACTCATGAGGGTACTCGAAAAATAAGAGGCGTTACCTCTGTTCACTGATAGTGAACAGCTAACACTATATTTCATCTCACAGAAATCTTTAGACATTATTTGCATTAGAGGGTCCATCTCTTATCCACCGCATCTTCTAAATCCTCCATGATACTATTTCTCTCTGTTACCTATCCACACACAAAAACATTGAACACTAAATAATAGTCTGTTGAAAGAGGGCTTAGTATTACAATATTACATTTCAACTCGAGGAACACACATTCAATCAACAATTTATAAAAAAATAATTACATATTCAGATTCAGCCAGCAGTCCTTTGAAGTCAACGGAATTTGAAACAGTACTGCGCCAGCTTAGACAATGAAAAGAAGAACAAATAGATTGACCCACCCATATTTGGGTTAGAAACTACCAGCTAAAGCGTATAATGGTGCCAGTGATCATTTCTGAGCTGGAGATGGCAAGTAGCATCCCTCATGTCCTGCACAAGCGATGTTGAAGGTTCGTTATTGTGATTTTCACTAATAGTCGATCATCTGAGTTTCTTTTAACATCTTCAAGCATTATTTCGGTCTCGCCAATTTGTAACTCCTCCTCGACATATTGCTTGGATTTTTCCATCAGTACCAATAAAACTACATCTTCTTGTAACCTTAAAATTCATATCTCAAACGAGGTCCGCCTCCTTGCTTCTGCTCTTTGCAATGTTCCTGAATGCTTTCAACTCCTGTTTACTTTCCAGCTTTCCAGTTCATGTAAAGGATTTATAATAACAATGGGGGCATATTTTTGTCATTGAAACGCTATTCAAGCCAGCGGTCCACATATATGATGTCTCAACAGCTAATATAAGTGAAAAGACTATATCAAGAAATGGTTTCACAAGACAGCCATCTCTGTATGGGGTATTGGAAAAGCACATCATGTTCTGCTTGACTGAAAATTTAAATTTATCTCAGATTTATTTTTCAGTAAAAATTGTAGTTTGCATGTATTTTAATAAAACCATTTGATTGTAAAATATTTTATGTAAAGGGATCTGAAATCTCACGTTGACGTATTATCACGATTGGAATGAATTATTAACACTGGCCCATGATGATGACTATTCTCCACCATTTAAAAAAAATTACGTGAAAACTTAATTGTAGACTGCCAATGATAATATATCTTGAACATTGAAAACCATTTTAATTAATATACTAAGTAAAATATTATCACTGAGAGTTTCTATAAGATAGATGAAAAATCAGTTTTTACAAGGTGGTTGAAACAATCATCATCATCATCATCATCATCATCATCATCATCATCATCATCATCATCACCATCATCATCATCATCATCATCATCATCATCATCATCATCATCATCATCATCATCATCGTCATCACGTTCTTTCAAATCATTATTATTGATATTCCGATTGTGATCATACATTGGCATATTGTACTTGAGATCTTTTTACATAAAATATTTCATAATCAAATGCGATTATCCGTAACATTCCTCTCATAACACCTACAAATCTTACCTTCGGTAAACCTCAGTTGTTTTTAGAAATATATTCCTGTGACCTTTGATCTCTAGATAAGTTCACCCGTCAAAACGGATGTATTAAATCTTTTTTTTTTTTTTTGTAAGCAATTGTCTGATAACTCAAAACACGTGGCTTGAATATTGAATATGTATTATTAGAAACTTTACGTGGTGAGTATGCTTTAAAACTTGCCATACTTTCCAGCCATTCCATGTAGTTTGGGATGATATGGAAGCATTTTCAGAAGCTTACATCCGTTCTTGTCAAGACATGTACACAATACATTATGTAGCTTCCTCGGCGTCATTATGGCTAATGGTTTAAAGATTATTTTATTCGCTGCTAAAATATTAAATTCACAATTACAAATTATACCTCAGATTTCTTGTAATTTTAAGCAACAGACTCCAGTTCGGTGTCGAAACTAGACCATTTTACTTGATACCATATTGATCAGATTGTGGGGAAAGAAAACCGTGTAAATATCATTAAGTTAAAGTAAATATCAATAAATATTTACATTTATATAATGACGTCGTAATGTTATGTAACAAAGATGGAGGTTTAACTATTTAACAGAAAATTACTTGCTTCGTGTTATTACAAGCAGTAGGAGATCCATTACGCAAAATTAGTAACCCTGCTAGCATGTCCCCTATCTCACAATTTAATGTAAAGTAAAGCGAAAATATCTATACATTTAAAGATTCAACAACATCTTAGTCATCTAATGAAGTACAGTTAGTATGGTGATTGTAGAAATGGTTCAGCATGTAAATTATCCTGAACAGATTTCATTTCAATAGACGAGATGGTAACGTTTAGAACGCCTGTGTTGATAGGTCAGTTTGATCCGGGAAGGCTTAAAGCTAGCCACCATCAGCTACAAAGATTAATCGGTAAAAGAGAATTTAGTTTGAATAGTTATTTTTTTAATAGTAATTATATGTATGTATGTATGTATGTATTTATGTGTACATATGTGTGTACGTATGTAGGTACAAACATATGTATGTATGTAAATATATATATGTATATATATATATATATATATATATATATATATATATATATATATATATATTAGGGTGTTCCAGAATCCCACATTTTACACAAAAGTGTTTCTTTCTTAACTCCCTATGCATTTCCTCGTGCTATTCTGTATATTATCAATTTATAATGTAATTTTGATTATTTCAGACTAATTTAAGCCTTGCCTAATAGTTGCAAATTGGCAGAATAATGGCGGAAACAAGTGGGCCTAGTTGTAGCTACTCGCCTCGTTGTGATAATCGATAAATATGGCTCCTGGGGCAATATGTTACATCCTTTTCATCAAACAAAATACCAACAAAGGGGAATGTTCTAAGATATTTCTTCTACCTGAAAGATGGTCCTATGAAACACGAAAAGCATGTGAGCTTCAATGGTACTATAGCGGCTTGTGATGGAAGTAGTTAGTCAGTGCGAAAAAGCTGGTGTGGCGACTCAACGAAAAGACAAAGTGAAACTGAAAATTATGAATTAAAACAAAATATAAAAAATATTAGAAATAACTATAATGGTAGTAATTTCTAATATTTTTTATATTTTGTTATCTACAGATACATTAATATAACTCTAGATTAATAAGAATAATATTAATAATAGTGGATGTGAATGTAAAATAGAAATAAATACATAATTAAGGTCAACTAAGCTGATTCAAACTAAATATGTCCTAAATCAAAACAAGAATTAGTCTTTCGTAAATGTTCCTCAAACTAATAAGTAAAAAACAATATATAAACGATTATAAAGACACTTAGTAAGTTAAGGTTTTTAGACAAGGAACATAAACAAAGTGACACCGTAAAATAACGTTTGGTTGAACTAGAAACGAAAGCAATCCATTTGAAATGTCTCTACAATATATAATTAATAACGCTCCCAACGCAAATTTTACTCTAGAACCTGATTAGAAAAACAATAGGTAACCTATATACATATATTTACATTATAATAAATTTTCGGTAAACCCATACGTGCATATGTATATGTGTACATGTATGTATATATATACATACTACTGTACGTCTCTGTACATATATGTATGTACGTGTACATACCTACATTTAAGTATCAGCCGTACTAAGAGAGAGAAATGAAATTTCGTTTCATCCTTCTCCATTTATCGTTTTCGGTATGCCCGGCCGACTAAACTCACTCGATATGCAAATTAGGCTGCTCAGCCGTTAATATACATAAGGAAAGTATATACTTTCAAACATTCAATCATCTGACAGGAAGGTATACGATGCTGACGATAGCTAATAAGCTTGAAACTAGTACATCGTTCCTGTGTCAGTGTTGAACAAAAAGGCGACGATAGTTGTCAAACACTGTACGGCGTAATTCGGGCTGTTTGTTTAAAACAAACCGAACATTATAATAAATGTTCGGTAAACCCATACGTGCATATATATATGTGTACATGTATGTATATATAGATACTACTGTACGTCTGTATACATATATGTATGTACGTGTACATACTTACATTTAAGTATCAGCTGTACTAAGAGTGAGAAATGAAATTTCGTTTCATCCTTTTCCACTTATATATATATATATATATATATATATATATATATATATATATATATATATATATATATATATATATATATATATATATATATATATATATATATATATATATATATATTGTTATACTTGGGGAGGGTCATATTTGTGTAATATTGCCAGAATTAATAACAGAACACACTCACTGTTTGGTTGGTTTTCGCTTCTCGTTTCTGTGTCTTTTATATCGGTAATCTAACTTACTCGGTCCTCAATGTTGCCATTGACTGACCGACGGTCAAAAATAATACAGATACAATATAGACACAAACACATATATATAGTTTATCATAAATCTTTCGTTGCACATCTGCAACATCGTCAGTGGTGTTATATTTTCCTCCTGTTGTGTTGTATGTCTACGCCATTTTTATTCAGTCTGTCTATATATTTATTTATTTATTTGCTTGTTTGTTTATTTTATTTTGTCTTCTATGCGTATGCGTTTGCGTGTGTGCATAGTGTTAGGTTTGCTGTGTGATGGGTGACTAGTGTGTGTTTATGTGCTTGCTGTTATTCTGCTTGTGTATGTATTTATTTATTTATCTTATTTTATTTACTTATTTATACTTCTCTTAGGTCAGTGTTGTTTGTTTGGGTGTTGTTGTTATTCCATTCATTCTTTCTGTTTAGCCTTGGTCTTCTAATTTCCATTTCACTGGCCTCTCTGATTTGCCTATCTGCTGGGTCATTTCTATGTTTAGATATTATTCTAATTTCTATGTTGTCTATGTTACCGTCATGTTGTTGTCTAGCATGTTCGTATAGTACTGACCCGTTTTTTCGTCCTTTTAGTTCCCCCCAGTGTTGGTCTATCCTTTCACCTATGCTACGAGCTGTCTCACCTATGTATGTTGTTGTCATGTCTCTGCAAGTACCCTCTGTACATCTTATGCTATAGACTACATTTCTAGTTTTACAGTTTATCCGGCGGTTCACCTTACATATGATACATTTCCTATTGGTACAGTGGGTTTTCTTAAAAGGGTAGGTTTTGCTGATCAGGGATTTTATGGTGGTTCCTGGCTTTTCTACCACCTTTATTTTTAAGCGAGTCTTTCTCAGGGCCTTTCTACACTGGTTAGCTAATTTCCCTCCAGGGGTGGCGTCCACGAACATGACACTCTGGTATCTCTGGTTGTCGTACCATGAGGTGGCTTTCCCTATCTTATGTCTAGCCCTATCTAAGCTATTCCATGATTTGCTCCTGTATAATGGGCAAATTCCTTTCATGTCCAGTTCTATGAGGGTCTTATACTTTTCCATGGCTCCTTCGTATACTCTGACTCTGTCTCTTTGGTTGTATCCAGAGAACTGCATGCGGTTGATGAAGTGTTGGATGTGTCTTTCCATTTCTGTTGGGTCGCACATGCGGGACACATTCTTCATCACTCGTACCAAATTTGCGATCAGAATATTAAACTTAGCACTACTGGACATTGCTGAGTTTTTGAGTATCAGGTATTTGGAGGCCATGGGTTTAGCATAGTGTGAGTGGAGAATTTGGGCTCTCTCGTCTATAGTGTTAATCCGGAGTTCTGTGTCTAATACAGGTAGTCTATTGTTAGGGTGTTTGGAAGGGAAGTCGATAGTTACAGTTATACTCTGGTGTATGGAATTAGCTATCTGCTGGATGCTTTCCATCGTGCTACGTTCTAAATCAAACTTGTTAGTGCTCTCTAGTGGGGGTGTTCTTATAACTATATTGATATCGTCTACATAACGAGAGTACATGATGAGGTCTATGGAGCTTTCATTAAGGAGATCTTTAAGTCTAACAATATTTGTTTCGCCACACGATTTCATATAAAAAACCTCGCAAAACTATATATATATATATATATATATATATATATATATATATATATATATATATATATATATATATATATATATATATATATATGTTGTTGTTTGTTGTGAGTGTGGTGTGTGAGTTTTAGTTTCTTTAAAATGTATATAGAAATGGCTTCTACTAAATATTAAAAATGTATACTCTGCTATATATTGAGTACCTTACTTACTGCGGTTACCCCCGATTAAACTCGGAACACACACACACACACACACACACACACACACATATATATATATATATATATATATATATATATATATATATATATATACAGTATTATTATGCCCTTTGTCGACTCTTATAAAGGATTTGAAAGTTTCAAAACCTTCTTATTTAAAAAACTTCGACCGATTTTGAATCAACGTCAAAACATATTGAGAAAAGATTAATTCATTCTCCGGTTAATTTAATGATCCGCGAAGGAGAAGGGTGAACTATTACTGAATCGTTATTTGAGCTCAGAACATTGCCAATGCAACACAATACATTAATATATTAAATACGTCACTTCAGAAAAGTCTTAATAACAACAACCACTTTTCCTATATCAATAATTACAACGAAATACCAATAAGTACACCACCACCACCACTACTACTACTACTACTACTACTACTACTACTACTACTACTACTATCCCCCCCTCCTCCTCCTCCTCCTACTACTACTACTAAAATTTAAACATTTGGCGTGCTTATATGACCCTAAAGGCTCCTTGAAAATAACTTGCGATGCTGTATAACATCATTTATTGAAAATGACAGAGCAGTTCAAGATTGAGTCTATATAAATATACACACTTCATGAAATATTCATGACTATTCGATCAGGCAAAAATAAAAATAGAAAATATCAACATTTTGTTCCTTGTACAATTTTGTTGTAAAGTACAATATTATGATAAGAATAATAATTATTGTTTATTTATTGTTCATTAGTTTTAATATTATTATTACTATAATCACAGTAATTCTATATATTATTTCTATACTTATTTCTTTATTACACCAATAACTCATTCTTTATTTTGCCACAGAGATTTTTCGCACACATATAGACACAAATACATACAAAAACACATGCATACACACAAATATGCATACAAACACGCACGGTGGCAGACATATATACGCATAGACAAAAGGTTCTATACAAAATGACTACAAACACTCATATTGGGATATACAAACAAGTGCAGGAATTGCAGTGTTGCTAAGGAGTTTGTTTAGCAGCCACATGGATCTGAATTCGATCTTGCTATGTGGCACCTAGAGTAAGTGTCGACAATAGCCTCAGGTTTACAAATGCTTTATAATTGGCAAACATTGACAGAAATGGAGTACAAAGCAACAGGGAGCACATAGCTGGTCATACACGGCAACAAGTCAACAGTCACCGTATATATATATATATATATATATATATATATATATATATATATATATATATATATATATAAACGTTTGTATATGTATAATAAAGCCAAAACAATGCAGGTATGGACATAGAATAAATAATGCAAATGCAAAAGATATTGTTGACAATTAGTCTTTTACCTTAGATTTATTTAAATGTCCTCAATTTTCGAGATAATATCTCTTCTTCAGAGGGAAGTAAAGTTGTCAAACCAGTGTTCTAAATAGCTTGCCAAGTCATGCTGACAGGAGATGGTATAGAGTATCTGTTCTATCTCTAACGTCAAAGAGTTAAGATTAGGTGGATAAAGAGTAGTCTCCCTTTAAGAGGGTTTTTTTTTTGGGGGGGGGGCGGTTTATACATGCCTGTTTAAGTGTGTGGGAGAATGCATGAAGGTGTAAGTATGTGAGTGTGTGTGTGTGAGTGTGAGAAGATATGTCTATACGTAAATATGGGGGATAGATGTTATCTCGTGTTAGAACTGGTTTTGTGTGTGTATGTGTGAGAGAGAATAAGTGGAGGTGTAAGCGTGTGTGTGGGGGGGGGGGTGTAAATATGGGGCTAGGAGCTCTATCAAGTTATAAATTGGGTGTTGAGTTCTAGTCTATTATTAATTGGTGGTTGTGTTTTGTCTATAATTAGTGCTTCCTTAATTCTAAGATTGCCGGGGTTTCTTTCCTTAGTTTCTATCCTAACTGTTATGGTTTTGTCGGTGTTTTTGCATTTAACTAGGTGTTTCTTAAATGAGGAAGCGTTAGTATTGAGGTGTTCTTTTATTCTTATGTGGAGTGGTCTGGTGGTGCTACCTACGTAGAAGTTGTTGCATTTGTCACACTCTAGTCTGTATACGACGTAAGTCTGGTGGTATAGGTCTGTGTCGTTGATGGGGCAGTTGGCTAGTCTGCAGCAGTTGTCATGTCTGGTGGAGTGTCTTTTGGTTAGCTGACCGCGTAGAGAAGGACCTGAGTGGGCCAGTTGGATATCTAGTCCCTCTCGTCTGATAGCTCTGCGGATGGCTGTTGTTGTTTCTTCACTGAAGTGTGGGAGCTTCAGGAAGCAAGTGTTAGTGCCTCGGGTGTGGTGTCCTCGGTTCTTTCTGGCACGGTTTGTAGTGGATGTCGTGTATCCGTTCAGTTTGAGTACAAATGAGTGGGAGGGCCGATCTGAAATGTACGAACAGGTCCCTTCCTAAAGCGATGCCTGAATAACAACATCATCCCCAAAACTATCAAAAATGTGCACCTACCAACATGCTTCAAATCACCAGGCCTCAAACGATCACTTAGTTACATACAAAAATTCTGCCTAAGAAAACTCATACAACACCTACACCGCACGCTAAAACAACACATACGGACTATTTCCAGCCTTGTACCACAACTCGCTGAAACCCCAGAACCTCTGTCCAGAGTCATCTCCGCCGCTATAGACAGGTCATACCACCATCGCCGAGACTACGAGAAAATACGTCTAACGCAAAAATTTCTCAAAATCAGGACGGCCAACTGTCTTAACAACATCCCAACTCTAAACACCAACAGAGGCGAACAAGACGGTACCAACACCGAACCTAGCGGCGCCCCGACCAACAACACACCTGACGCAAAATACCTCGTCACAGACTTGACAGGATCCCTCTCCCGAAAGGAATTAGACCTCCTCAGCCTGGGTCCCAAGTTCATATTGAAACAGAGACTGGACGACAAACTATGGCTCGACATAGAAACGAATTTCTGTCGGGCTGCCTGTCAACTAAAATGGATATCGACTCTCGGCAACAACACCACGGAATCTATCAAACCCAGATTTCCGATATACCAACTGGATCGCCCACTCTGTCCACCGCCTGCCAACCGCGAGCTTGAAGAAAAACTCTCGAGGCTAAAACATTCCGTATTTAACATCTTACGGAAACAAAAGAAGATAGCCCCTAACCTCTCCAGGACACAACAACTCGCCCTGAAGAACCTACGGAATAGGGAACTTATATACTTACCATCCGACAAAGGTAAAGAGTTTTGCGTCATCTCTCAAGCCACATACAACAAACTAGCCTTTGAACACATAAGCGACAATGAATTATACACAGAGATCCCAGACATGACTGCAGCCCAGATCGAAAAACAGACCAACTCCATCTGGTTTGATATCTGTATGAGAAGACAACTCCCAAATAAAGTTAAGCTCAACTACGCCACTAGAAATAGCAGACTGCCCACTTTCTACCACCTCATCAAGACCCACAAGAATAGCACTAATACGCAAATAAGACCCATCGTCTCTAGCATAGAAGGACCCCTATACAAAATTTCCTGGCTCCTCTCCCAGGTCCTCAAGCCTCTACTCTCCACCTTTCCCGGGCATGTCAGTAGCTCCGACGAAGTTATACGTAGACTACACCAACTCCAGCCACAACAACTTAAACTAAATAGTTACACCTTTAGCCTCGACGTTGTCTCCCTCTACACTAGTCCCCGCTCATCCAGCTGTCGATTTATTGACGGACTGCGTGGTCGCAGAGGACATCCACTGCTACGGCCTCCACCCGACGGACATACACCAGCTTTTGTCCTTCACAGTAGACAACACGTACTTCACCTTCCACCACCACACATACAGACAGACAACAGGATTACCCATGGGATCCAGCCTATCGGGCCTGCTGGCCATCAATCACCTACATGAACCAGCTAGAATGCCGAGCCCTCAACACCTGCCATTCCCATACCTTCTTCACCCGATATGTAGATGACATACTCATCCTTACATCATCCCGTGAGGAGGCAGATAAAATATACACAACATTCTCCAGCATGGACGCCAGTATAAAGTTCAGCATGGAACACCCCGATGACCTCGGATCCCTATCCCTACTGGACTTCCAACTCTGGGTAACAGAGGAAGGCAACATCCACACCTGCTTCTATAAAAAAGCCGCCAGCAGGGACCTGTTCGTACATTTCAGATCGGCCCTCCCACTCGGTGCCAAGTTCGGATACATAAGGAACCAACTGACACGTATCCGGAACAAATGCACCGACGCTAGAGACCTAGACACACACACCACACATTTCCTGGAAGTACTCAAACTGAACGGATACACGACATCCACTACAAACCGTGCCAGAAAGAACCGAGGACACCACACCCGAGGCACTAACACTTGCTTCCTGAAGCTCCCACACTTCAGTGAAGAAACAACAGCCATCCGCAGAGCTATCAGACGAGAGGGACTAGATATCCAACTGGCCCACTCAGGTCCTTCTCTACGCGGTCAGCTAACCAAAAGACACTCCACCAGACATGACAACTGCTGCAGACTAGCCAACTGCCCCATCAACGACACAGACCTATACCACCAGACTTACGTCGTATACAGACTAGAGTGTGACAAATGCAACAACTTCTACGTAGGTAGCACCACCAGACCACTCCACATAAGAATAAAAGAACACCTCAATACTAACGCTTCCTCATTTGAGAAACACCTAGTTAAATGCAAAAACACCGACAAAACCATAACAGTTAGGATAGAAACTAAGGAAAGAAACCCCGGCAATCTTAGAATTAAGGAAGCACTAATTATAGACAAAACACAACCACCAATTAATAATAGACTAGAACTCAACACCCAATTTATAACTTGATAGAGCTCCCAGCCCCATATTTACACCCCCCCCCCACACACACGCACACACGCACGCACACACACACACACACGCTTACACCTCCACTTATTCTCTCTCACACATACACACACAAAACCAGTTCTACACGAGATAACATCATCCCCCACATTTACGTATAGACATATCTTCTCACACTCACACACACACACTCACATACTTACACCTTCATGCATTCTCCCACACACTTAAACAGGCATGTATACCCCCCCCCCTCCCAACAAAAAACCCTCTTAAAGGGAGACTACTCTTTATCCACCTAATCTTAACTCTTTGACGTTAGAGATAGAACAGATACTCTATACCATTTCCTGTCAGCATGACTTGGCAAGCTATTTAGAACACTGGTTTGACAACTTTACTTCCCTCTGAAGAAGAGATATTATCTCGAAAATTTAGGACATTTAAATAAATCTAAGGTAAAAGACTAATTGTCAACAATATCTTTTGCATTTGCATTCTTTATTCTATGTTCATACCTGCATTGTTTTGGCTTTATTATACATATACAAACGTTTATACCTCATTACACAATGCTTCAAGTGAACTATAACCTCCTCCATATATATATATGTATTTATTAAAATAAAAGATTAAAGTTTAAGCAAAGAATCGCTGCTTTCACCCTTAAAGGGATCTTCTGAAACTAAAAAAATCAATCTGTGAACGCAGAAGTAAATATTTCGAAAAACGTTGCAACCGAAGGAAGACAGGAAGACGCTACTTTGGTTCGTGGAGACGTTCCCTGGCTGAAAGGGTGAAAGCAGCGATTCTTTGCTTAAACTTTAATCTGTTATTTTAATAAATATTTGCCCTACAGTTCTTATATATTTGATATATATTTATCCTTATCGAGCCCTCTTTGGATTTTAGTCTTCAAATTTATTATTATTAATATATATATATATATATATAAAGTTGTAGTTCCTGTCTGTTTTTTTGTTTGTTTGTTAACGAACTCCTCCTATGGTTTTGTGCCCAGGGCACTCGGATAAGTATATTTTATTTTAATCAAAGCATTCCTCGGGGGCCCAAACCCCCGCTGAAATTTTTTTCCATTCGATTTATATGAAATTTAAACCATAGGTAAATGACAAGATATGATGCCTATTCACAAAAGTTTTGAATTGATATTTTGAAAAAAATTATTTACAAGAAACAAAATAAGAATAAGATTTAATAATGTAATTTTAATTTGATATATTACAAAAAATAATGTTTTCCAATTTTTTATGCATTACATTTTACATATCCGTAATATTGAAATGCAGAGTTTTTCTCCATAAATTATATCACTGATTTAAAATCAATCATCATTTTCTTACAAAAAAAAAAAAAAAAAATGTGTGAAACGCAGCAAGGCGTGGGTAATTCGGCTAGTATATATATATATATATATATATATATATATATATATATATATATATATATTATAACGGCGATGAATTAGTTTTGCGAGGTTTTTGATATGAAATCGTGTGTCGAAACAAATATTGTTATACTTGGGGAGGATCATATTTGTGTAATAATATTGCCAGAATTAATAACAGAACACACTCACTGTTTCGTTGGTTTTCGCTTCTGTGTCTTTTATATCGGTTAATTTAATTTATTCGGTCCTCAATGTTACCATTGACTGACCAACGGTAAAAAATACAGATATAATATAGACACAAACACATATATATAGTCTAACAAAGTTCTTTCGTTGCACATCTGCAACACCGTCAGTGGTGTTATTATGTTTCCTCCTGTTGTATTGTATGCCTACGCCATCTTTATTTAGGCTGTTTATTTATTTATTTATTTATTTTTTTGTCTTCTCTGCGCATGCGTTTGCGTGTGTGTATAGTGTTTGATGTGTGTTCGTGTTTGGGTGACTTTATTTATTTATACTTCTCTTAGGTCAGTATTGTTTGTTTGGGTGTTGTTATTCCATTCATTTTTTTTCTGTTTAGCCTTGGCCTTCTAAGTTCTATTTCGCTGGCCTTTCTGATTTGCCTATCTGCTGGGTCATTTCTATGTTTAGATATTATTCTAATTTCTATGATGTCTATGTTACCGTTGTGTTGTTGTCTGGCATGTTCGTATAGTACTGAAAAAAAAATGAATGGAATAACAACAACACCCAAACAAACAAAACTGACCTAAGAGAAGTATAAATAAATAAATAAATACATACACAAGCACAATAACAACAAACACATATAAACACACACTAGAAAACTACAATAACCAATACACAGTCACCCAAACACGAACACACATCAAACACTATACACACACGCAAACGCATGCGCAGAGAAGACAATAAATAAATAAATAAACAGACTAAATAAAGATGGCGTAGGCATACAATACAACAGGAGGAAACATAATTGCACCATTGACGATGTTGCAGATGTGCAACGAAAGAACTTTGTTAGACTATATATATGTGTTTGTGTCTTTATTATATCTGTATTTTTTACCGCGGTCAGTCAATGGTAACATTGAGGACCGAATAAATTAAATTAACCGATATAAAAGACACAGAAGCGAAAACCAACGAAACAGTGAGTGTGTCTGTTATTAATTCTGGCAATATTATTACACAAATATGAACCTCCCCAAGTATAACAATATATATATATAAGGAATTTATATCTAGTAACATCTATATACACACAGATGCATATCAATGCTAGCAAATATATAGGTTTTGTCTTATTAACAATGTGGTTCAATGCATGGGGTTGCAGAACAATAATATGAGAGACGTAAAATAAGAAAATTATAAAATTAACTTACTTACTAAAAAATCACTTCCAACTAATTAGTTTCTGGAATGGAGTAAATATATTTTCCG
Organism: Eledone cirrhosa; assembly: GCA_964016885.1. Taxonomy (NCBI): domain Eukaryota; kingdom Metazoa; phylum Mollusca; class Cephalopoda; order Octopoda; family Eledonidae; genus Eledone; species Eledone cirrhosa. The sequence goes on from OZ024740.1 coordinate 52,231,242, forward strand.
AAGAAATTTATAGAAAATCATTCCGTCATCAGGAAAGTCTTTTTCCGTATAGGTCTCCAGGCATAGCGAGGACACTGGAAACTTATTAACAATATAATATTGCCTCGTCTGACGAACCAATGAAGACGTTTCTTTCGTATTCGCCTCATTCGGGAAACCTCTGGTAATGAGGTAATTATATTGTATTGATTTTTATACATTATATATATATATATATATATATATATATATATATATATATATATATATATGTATATATATGTATATATATATATATTTGTGTGTGTCTATGTGTGTGTGTATGTATATATATATATATATATATATGTGTGTGTGTATGTATATATATATATATATATATATATATATATATATATATATATATATATATATATATATGTGTGTGTGTGTGTGTGCGTGTGTGTGTGTGTATATTTATGTATAAATCCTGCCACATCAATGGGTGGCAGTTGTTCCAGGTTCACGCATCGAAAGACTGGTGTAGTGGTTCTGAGAACAATGTGGTTTTGCAGATGATCAATACAAATTGACAATGGAAAGGCGCTCCCGCTCAAGTTAGAAGAGAACTATTGACCTTCAGGAGATGCAGCGACCGCTGATTGTATTCAGCAACCGAAACAAATATGAAGTACACCAAATCCAATGCTCCTTGGGGCGGCCCTGGTTTTTCTTATTTGCGAGTGTAAACTCGGTCAGATTAGATTAGATGAAATTATATATAATTGGCAGTAGCACTAAGACAGCGTTTAAGCATAAACATATGCATATGAAAAAATATATAAACACATACTATATGTTTATTGTATACAAGCAGTATAGTATGTGTTATATATTTTCATAAACACCCCTATTATGATTAAACGCTGTCTTAGTCCTACTGCCAATTGATTACAATCAGCCAGGTTCACACTCAATGAAAACGAGCATTTCCAACCGATTTATTTCTATTTCCGACATGCAAATGAACATCTGCAGTATATGTTCATCACGCAAAATTCTATATAGACTTTAGTCTATTTCCATATCAGTACCAATTGCATGAGTCAGACTGATCAAAACTTAACAAATTCTTGAAACACCGCTGCCTGTCGTTCTTGACCGTACAAACAAAGAAAAGTAGAGAAAAATGTGTTTACACACACACACACACACACACACACACACACACACACACACACACACACACACACACACACACACATATATATATATATATATATATATATATATTTATAAGTAGAAGGGGTATTAAATTTGTTGGAAGTCCGACAAATATAAATGTTTATAACTGATTTAGAGCACTCAACATTTTACTGGAGTAAATATTCAATGATATTAAATAAATGGAAACTATATTATATATATATATAAATTAATAAAATAATGAATAAACAAAGAAACAGTTCCTTATATTAAAAAGTTTCATCATTTTACGATCGTTTCTAGGATATATATGTGTTAGAGTTGTTATGCATATTCTATAGATCTATGTACAATATTTATACAAACTATCAGAGGGAATATACATACCTACATATACATACCTACATATACATACCTACATATATATATGCTGTCTTCAGAAATATTATATAAACGATCGTAAAATGATGAATTTTTTTTAATATAAGGAACTGTTTCTTTGTTTATTCATTATTTATTAATTTATCTTGACTCTGTTTTCCATTTATTTTTCACCGAAAGTAGTTTTTGAATGCATCTTCTCTTTTCATGATATCCGGATTACATTGAGTTCTTCATACGGATTGGACACTACCGTAAACTTTTGGTAAATTTATCTACATTATATATATATATAAATAAATATATATATATATAATAAATGTAATCTGAGATTTTCGAATATTAATAGTAACATTCGATTCGTTTGCAATTATGCAAACAAGCCTCAATTTTATAGCCATGTCAGTAGAATGAACCCTTCATTCTTGCTTTTGCAGTTCTGTTCACATGCCAACACAAGAGCGAGAATGAAGGGTTCATTCTACTGACATAGCTATAGAATTGAGGCTTGTTTGCATAATTGCAAACGAATCGAATATTATTGGCAGTATCGGTAGAGGGTCTGACGCCATGCTTTGCAGCAAAGAGTTACGGCCCTTTATGGTCTGAGTTCAAATCCCGCCGAGGTTAACTTTGCCTTTCATCCTTACGGGGTCGATAAAATAAAGTACCAGTAATACACTGGGATAATTGCTGGCCTTGTGCCAAAAGTAGAAAATATTATTAATATTCGAAAAACTCAGATTACAGTTATTGTATTCAGCCATGTAGAGCGAACATTTTCTTTATATATATATATATATATATATATATATATATATATATATATATATATATATATATATATAAATAATTACAACAGTGACATAAACAGGTACTCAAGTTTCGTTGGATTCTGGGCCCCATTTTCTTCAGCCTGTTATAAGAAAAATAAAAAACGGTTTTTTATTTTTTTTTTATTATTATTTTTTTATTTTTATTTTTATTTTTATTTCTCGACAGGCTGAAACAATTGGGGCCCAGAATCCAACGAAACTTGAGTACCTGTTTACTTCACTGTTGTAATTATTTATACTAAGCTCGTCCTATGGCCTGAGTGCTCTTACTCTTGGATATTTCCACTTAACTTTTATTCCACTATATATATATATATATATATATGTGTGTGTGTGTGTGTGCGCGCGCGCGTACGCACCACCAAATACATATAAAAATTTATAAAAATACTCATCGCTAGAACAGCCGTTTGTTGAAACAGTCATATGCTGTCAAAGACAGTTATGGGCAAAAATGCCTCAAGGAACCGAGACCAGCAGCCATCTGCTTGTCATCCACCTTGTGGATTGGATTGTCTCTCTGTTGACCACTGGCTCCTGGCCTCCCTCGTCAGAGGCACTTTTTCCATCGCTGTCTTTGACAACATTTAGCTGTTTTAACGGCTGTTCTCGGGATGAGTTTTCTCATGTTTATATGTATTTAAATACACCCTCCCTTCGTCTCGTTAAGAGCCAACAATGTTTCTCATATATGTATATATATATATTGTGTTTCATTCTTTCAGCTGGATAGTCATTAAATTTATAGTTTCTACTATAGGCACAGAGCGAGCTTTTTAAGGGAGTGGGTGTCGATTAATTCGCTTTCATTACTTGACTGGTACTTCATTTTATCGACCCCGGTATGATGAAAGGCAAATAACGTAAAGAGCCGGAAAAATACTGCTACGCATTTGCACGATGCTCTAACGACTCTGCTTATCAACCACCCTGTTAGTTATTGAATTTATCATTACACATATACATTGCTCTTTGCTAAGCCTATCCTAAATAGTTTTTTACTATAGAATCCTTAATATACCAAATGAATTATTCAATATTTTGTGTTCATAATATATAATTTTTTGATATTTTATATTCTGTATTACTCAAAAATCTGGGAAAAATACTTTTTAATTTCTAATCTATCTAAGTTTTCTGCCCCACTGTAATTAAATTTTTAACCTTAATCTAATAATCTATCCGGATCGACCCATTTGTGCACTCATATTAAATATAACTTTATTCCTTTTGGGCTTGTTTTTCACTAGGTCATTCTTTATCTTTCTACGACGTCTGACAATGTACGGTATTAAGATCATATTTAGCAATGTTCAATATATACGATTTTGTTTCTTTGTTTACTATATTGACTTAGCTTAAGTTTGGGTTTAATTATTCGTATTGAAACATTTGTAAGGTATTAAATGATTTAAGAAATCTATTCTATGATCTCTATTATTATTTATTAGTTCAATAAATAAAGCAAAACAAACACAAGGATCCAAATATACATTCTTATTTGAGTCACGTCATGTTATATATATATATATATATATATGTGTGTGTGTGTGTGTGTGTGTGTGTGTGTGTGTGTGTGTGTGTGTGTGTGTGTGTGTGTGTGTGTGTGTGTGTGTGTGTCTGTGTGTGTATACACACACACATAAACATATCTGAATGTATTAAAAACAAATATATATGTACCCACTATATATATATATACACACACACACACACAAACATATATATACACATACATATCTCTCTCTCTCTCTCTCTCTCTCTCTCATATATATATATATATATATATATATATATATATATATATATATATTGTTATACTTGGGGAGGGTCATATTTGTGTAATATTGCCAGAATTAATAACAGAACACACTCACTGTTTGGTTGGTTTTCGCTTCTCGCTGTCTTTTATATCGGTAATCTAACTTACTCGGTCCTCAATGTTGCTATTGACTGACCGACGGTCAAAAATAATACAGATACAATATAGACATAAACACATATATATAGTTTATCATAAATCTTTCGTTGCACATCTGCAACATCGTCAGTGGTGTTATATTTTCCTCCTGTTGTGTTGTATGGCTACGCCATTTTTATTCAGTCTGTCTATATATTTATTTATTTATTTGCTTGTTTGTTTATTTTATTTTATTTTGTCTTCTTTGCGCATGCGTTTGCGTGTGTGTATAGTGTTGTTTGCTGTGTGATGGGTGACTAGTGTGTGTTTATGTGCTTGTTGTTATTGTGCTTGTGTATGTATTTATTTATTTATTTATCTTATTTTATTTACTTATTTATACTTCTCTTAGGTCAGTGTTGTTTGTTTGGGTGTTCTTGTTATTCCATTCATTCTTTCTGTTTAGCCTTGGTCTTCTAATTTCTATTTCACTGGCCTCTCTGATTTGCCTATCTGCTGGGTCATTTCTATGTTTAGATATTATTCTAATTTCTATGTTGTCTATGTTACCGTCATGTTGTTGTCTAGCATGTTCGTATAGTACTGACCCGTTTTTTCGTCCTTTTAGTTCCCCCCAGTGTTGGTCTATCCTTTCACCTATGCTACGAGCTGTCTCACCTATGTATGTTGTTGTCATGTTTCTGCAAGTACCCTCTGTACATCTTATGCTATAGACTACGTTTCTAGTTTTACAGTTTATCCGGCGGTTCACCTTACATATGATACATTTCGTATTGGTACAGTGGGTTTTCTTAAAAGGGTAGGTTTTGCTGATCAGGGATTTTATGGTGGTTCCTGGCTTTTCTACCACCTTTATTTTTAAGTGAGTCTTTCTCAGGGCCTTTCTACACTGGTTAGCTAATTTCCCTCCAGGGGTGGCGTCCACGAACATGACACTCTGGTATCTCTGGTTGTCGTACCATGAGGTGGCTTTCCCTATCTTATGTCTAGCCCTATCTAAGCTATTCCATGATTTGCTCCTGTATAATGGGAAAATTCCTTTCATGTCCAGTTCTATGAGGGTCTTATACTTTTCCATGGCTCCTTCGTATACTCTGACTCTGTCTCTTTGGTTGTAGCCAGAGAACTGCATGCGGTTGATGAAGTGTTGGATGTGTCTTTCCATTTCTGTTGGGTCGCACATGCGGGACACATTCTTCATCACTCGTACCAAATTTGCGATCAGAATATTAACCTTAGCACTACTGGACATTGCTGAGTTTTTGAGTATCAGGTATTTGGAGGCCATGGGTTTAGCATAGTGTGAGTGGAGAATTTGGGCTCTCTCGTCTATAGTGTTAATCCAGAGTTCTGTGTCTAATACAGGTAGTCTATTGTTAGGGTGTTTGGAAGGGAAGTCGATAGTTACAGTTATACTCTGGTGTATGGAATTAGCTATCTGCTGGATGCTTTCCATCGTGCTACGTTCTAAATCAAACTTGTTAGTGCTCTCTAGTGGGGGTGTTCTTATAACTATATTGATATCGTCTACATAACGAGAGTACATGATGAGGACTATGGAGCTTTCATTAAGGAGATCTTTAAGTCTCCTTTCCCAGCATACCATGAAAAGGTTGGCAACATCACCAGCTATGCTGACGCCGATGTTTGGGTGTAGATTTTCTCGCTGTCTTTTATATCGCAAAGAAGACCAAATAAAATAAAATAAACAAACAAGCAAATAAATAAATAAATATATAGACAGACTGAATAAAAATGGCGTAGACATACAACACAACAGGAGGAAAATATAACACCACTGACGATGTTGCAGATGTGCAACGAAAGATTTATGATAAACTATATATATGTATTTGTGTCTATATTGTATCTGTATTATTTTTAACCGTCGGTCAGTCAATGGCAACATTGAGGACCGAGTAAGTTAGATTACCGATATAAAAGACAGCGAGAAGCGAAAACCAACCAAACAGTGAGTGTGTTCTGTTATTAATTCTGGCAATATTACACAAATATGACCCCCCCCAAGTATAACAATATTTGTTTCGACACACGATTTCATATAAAAAACCTCGCAAAACTAATTCATCGCCGCTATATATATATATATATATATATATATATATATATATATATATATATATATATATATATATATATATATATATATATATATATATATATATATAATATATAAATATATATAACAAAGGAATTGTGGTAAGGAACCAGATGGACCATAACGCACCGGAGTAATCAATACTTAGGGTAGTACAGTGGGAAATAGGAAAAAGTTTTTTTCCTATATATATATATATATAGCTCTGATTCATCTGAATTATTGAGCCCTCTGCCGCTCATATCGAATTTCGTTTATCGTGAACTCGTGCGCCGATTTTTCGATACTCGATCTTTCTAATATATTTAGCTCTGGACATAGCTATCCACCAGTTAATTTTATTGCTCATTTTTTGTCGATTCTATTGAGTGATGAATAGCTTTTGTTTTATTTTAACATGTCTATTGAGCACTCTAATTCGATATGTGTATTTCCACATTCACTCGAATTGTTTTCGCGGATATAGGGGTCATCTCCCTTGTCTAATGCCATGTGCGTTTTTCACTGGTAGTTGGCTCCTCTGCCGCCAGGAAAAAACTCGTTGAGAAAGTAAACCTCCGTTCCGCTTACTCTAGTAGGCTTTTATATTTATATGTGAGCTGATAGAGTACAGTCTAAGGATTTACAGAAACCCATGAAGCTAGATTTAACACCTGTCTAGTGGGTCCGGGTATGATTTTACATTCATTTAAATTATTGACGTATTGTTTTATTGATATTTTTTATCTGTTTGGCCCGAATCTTCCTCTATCGATTTTAAATCGTATGGTTGATTGTAGACTTGTTCTATATGTGACGGTATTTTAACGATAGTTATAGCTCTGATTCATCTGAATTATTGAGCCCTCTGCCGCTCATATCGAATTTCGTTTATCGTGAACTCGTGCGCCGATTTTTCGATACTCGATCTTTCTAATATATTTAGCTCTGGACATAGCTATCCACCAGTTAATTTTATTGCTCATTTTTTGTCGATTCTATTGAGTGATGAATAGCTTTTGTTTTATTTTAACATGTCTATTGAGCACTCTAATTCGATATGTGTATTTCCACATTCACTCGAATTGTTTTCGCGGATATAGGGGTCATCTCCCTTGTCTAATGCCATGTGCGTTTTTCACTGGTAGTTGGCTCCTCTGCCGCCAGGAAAAAACTCGTTGAGAAAGTAAACCTCCGTTCCGCTTACTCTAGTAGGCTTTTATATTTATATGTGAGCTGATAGAGTACAGTCTAAGGATTTACAGAAACCCATGAAGCTAGATTTAACACCTGTCTAGTGGGACCGGGTATGATTTTACATTCATTTAAATTATTGACGTATTGTTTTATTGATATTTTTTATCTGTTTGGCCCGAATCTTCCTCTATCGATTTTAAATCGTATGGTTGATTGTAGACTTGTTCTATATGTGACGGTATTTTAACGATAGTTATAGCTCTGATTCATCTGAATTATTGAGCCCTCTGCCGCTCATATCGAATTTCGATTATCGTGAACTCGTGCGCCGATTTTTCGATACTCGATCTTTCTAATATATATATATATATATATGGAAAAGAATGAAACGAAATTTCATTTCTCACTCTTAGTACGGCTGGTACTTAAATGTAAGTATGTATGTATACGTACATACATATATGTATACAGACGTACAGTAGTATGTATATATATACATACATGCACACATATATATATATGTACGTGTGGGTTTACCGAACATTTATTATAATGCTCGGTTTGTTTGTAAACAAACAGCCCGAATTACGCCGTACAGTGTTCAGGCAACCATCATCACCTGGTTGAACATTTGAAAATATATACTTTCCTTATGCATATTAACGGTTGAGCAGCCTAATTTGCATATCGAATGAGTTAGTCGTCCAGACGTTCAACCATCTGACAGAAAGGTATACGATGCTGACGATAGCTAATAAGCTTGAAACTAGTACATCGTTCCTGTGTCAGTGTTGAACAAAAAGGTGACGATGGTTGCCTGAACACTGTACGGCGTAATTCGGGCTGTTTGTTTACAAACAAACCGAGCATTATAATAAATGTTCGGTAAACCCATACGTACATATATATATGTGTGTGCATGTATGTATATATATACATACTACTGTACGTCTGTATACATATATGTATTTACGTATACATACGTACTTACATTTAAGTACCAGCCGTACTAAGAGTGAGAAATGAAATTTCGTTTCATTCTTTTCCATTTATCGTTTTCGGTGCGCCCGGCCGACTAACTCACTCGATATGCAAATTAGGCTGCTCAGCCGTTAACATGCATAAGGAAAGTATATACTTTCAGACGTTCAATCATCTGACAGGAAGGTATACGATGCTGACGATAGCTAATAAGCTTGAAACTAGTACATCGTTCCTTTGTCAGTGTTGAACAAAAAGGTGACGATGGTTGCCTGAACACTGTACGGCGTAATTCGGGCTGTTTGTTTACAAACAAACCGAGCATTATAGGAAATGTTCGGTAAGCCCATACGTACATATATATATGTGTGCATGTATGTATATATATACATACTACTGTATGTCAGTATACATATATGAATGTACGTATACATACTTATTTACATTATATATATATATATATATATATATATATATATATATATATATATATATATATATATATATATGAATGTATATATAGTGTATTTTGCAATACACTGTATGCTTAATAAAAAGCATTTTGAAGACCTTATGCTATTGTTTTAGAGTAGTGACAGACTCACTTACTTTAATTTCAGGAAACAGGGGGAGGTAAAGTTTTATCTCCCTCTGTTTGCTGAAATTAAAGTAAGTGAGTCTGTCACTACTCTAAAACAATAGCATAAGGTCTTCAAAATGCTTTTTATTAAGCATACAGTGTATTGCAAAATACACTATATATATACATTCATATATATATATATAGCTATTTCAGAGCAACAATTCTAATATATATATATATTGATAGTCTTCAGTACTGGGATTGGGAAATCATAAAGAGATAACTAGCCAAAACACAGAGCTCACGGTAGATCCTCTACGTCCACTAATATATATATATATATACGATATTAATAAATGGAAACTATATTTATAAAACCATATTTATTTCATTATATATATTTCAAGGATACCAAGTTAAATTATGGTATGCCTTCATCAGACAAAATACAATATATAGCAGTTTTATAAATAGACATTGACGTACCCTTTTAAAAAGTGACCGTTATTTTTGGAGGCCATCAGGATAGTGGTTTGTTTACTTTAGTAAGTCATAGTGTTAAGAGTAAGTAAAAAGATGGCGAGAGAGAGAGAAACGTGGAGAAAAGAAAGGGAGAGATAGATAAAGAAAAAGAAAAAGAAGAAAGCAAAAAGAAAAGAGAACAGAGGAAAATAACGGGGAGATATCAAACCATCAGACAGATTAAAAAAAACTCAAGAGAGATATATAGAGATAGAGAGAAGGGGGAGAGAACGAAAACCTTAAGTTATATCATATTAAGTTGAGTTAACAATTGAGATGAAATGAATAAATAAAATTAGAAATATTAATATTCATGAATGGAATATAGATATATAATATGAGAAATTACACATTGTTTAATTATGATTAGATATTTAGTTTAAAAATTGAGATCAATATATTAAAAATTAGAATTTAAACATTATAAAATATATATATTGCTAGAGAAATTACCTATCGTATATCACATACACATAGGCAAAGGTACATAAATATATATATATACACACTCACTCAGAAAATACACACTATATCTACTCCCGCAAATAATATATACATACAAAGCATAAGTGATTTTTTATTTATTGCTATACATTCCTTGTGTTATTAATTGAAAATTTTTAGTATATATATATAAATATATAGGATTAACCTTCATGCATTTATGGCTGTTATAATCATAAAAAAGCATATAACACATGTATATGTATGTCAATACACATATATAGATACATAAGCCGCATATAGACATAATTATACATCAATATACAACATAGTACAATTGAGTATATAAAATACAAAAGGATTATATTTTGGAAATATAATTATATCAATATAACTTAAAAGGCAAACGAATTCTACAAATATCAAAATACTAAAATATCCCAAAATATTATAGAATATTTTAAGTTAAAATAATATGTTTAATATATTTAGTATAGAAATTTATCTTACGTATATTTTAATCAAGATATTGAAAGGACAAACTTTTGAAAGTTATAAGAAGCTATCAGAATAAAAATAAATCTAATAAAAAAAATAAAAAGATAAAATAAAATATTATATCAATATAACTTAAAAAACAAGGATTCTACAGATATCAAAATATTAAAAAATTTAAAATATATAAAATTAAAAAAAATTTTTTAAAATTTTAAAATATTATAGAATATTTTAAGCTAAAATAATATGTTTAGTATAGAAATTTATCTTACGTATATTTTATTCAAGATATTGAAAGGATAAACTTTTCTAGAATAGTTTATTATATTTATAATTATATTTATGAAGAAAATTTATACTTGGGTACTTAACCAAAGAAAATGAAAAAGGTGAAGGAATCTAATGATTTATCGACAGGTTTCATATATTAACTAAATTACTTAATTAATTAAACTACATTTTAAATTTATATTTATATTTAAACGTTGAGTTCAATCTATGTCTGCAGCAACTGAATAAATTATTCCTTAAATTAAGGGAATTTTTGGTCTTTAATATAAAAAATATTTCCTCTATACAAAGATCACAATTTTCTGAAGAGGAATTAAAAGGAGTAGCTTATGAAATAATATTCCAAATCAGCGAATATTCAACATTATCTCGTTTTAGGTCCCATAATAGGCTAGATAGCGAAGTTGAAGATTTTTTGTTTGGATCTGTAAAAGAATTTTTATGATTATTGAAGCGGGATTTAAATTCTGTAGAGGTCGAACCGACATAATTAAATGAATTTAAATTAGTTTTAACATTACAATTATAAACTACATTTTTAGCTAAGCAGTTGTTATTTAACGGACAGTTGGATTTATTTCTACAGTTATAGTTATTCGATTGAATATTGTTTGGGTTATTATTGGTATTTTGGTTAGGTTTTAAATTTCTATTATTAATTCTATTAATATTTTGCGCTAAATTTTTGGTGGAAGAGTAAGTTCATTTTATAGTATGTCTATTAAAAATTGAATAATATTTATGTGTTCTAGGGAACCGTTTGTCAAGAGCTTTAAAGAATAGTTTAGCAATAGGGGTTTTAATATTTAGTGAGAAAGGAGGAGCGAACCATAATATATTCCTAGTTCTATTTCTTTTTCGGCTTTCGGAGTTATTGTAATATTTTCTATTATAGTTGTTGAAATTGTTACCATAATTAAAGTTCTTATTATTTTGGTTATTTTGTATATTATTATTATTATCGATGTATTTAATTTTATTTCTATACCCAGCTATACCTAACGCTTCGTTGTAATAATGCACTTTTTCATCAAATATATTCTTATTAGATGAAATTCTTGAAATTCGTTCTTGAACAGAGTTCACTATAGTATTTTTAGCGGATCTGGGGTGATTAGAGTTAAAATTGACATAATTTAAGTTCTCATTTAGTTTGTGAAATGGATAATGAAGACATGTGTTGAGATTTAGTGTTACATCTAGAAAATTGACTATTTTATGGTTATTCTCTATTTCTACTTTTAGATTAAGGTAATTAAAAAATTGTATAATTTGTTTTCTTTTTCTATTTAGTTCACAGCTATTATTTTCTATAAGTAAAAGCATGTCGTCACGATATAAGCCTCCGGTTACACCTGGTATTTTTCTATGTAGAGAATTAATTATAAATAGGCCCACAAGGTCCGTTACCTGAGCTGAGTCTGAAGATCCCATAGTTATGTCGAAATTATTATTTCTATCTGCCCTAGTCCAGAGTTAGTTATTAAATTCTATTAATGTTTTCCGTGCCGATAATATAATATGCATTTCATTGCTAGTTAGGTCTGTATGTTTAAATGCGTAAGTTAGTGCCTTATTCAGTAGATTAGGAGTGATAGATGAGTAGTAGTTAGCAATATCCAACTGAATAAACTTATTATTATAGTTATATTTAATTTCTTTAAACCAATCGATAACCTCACTAGTCCCTTTCCATAATTTTAAGTAAGATAAATTAGGTAAATTCTTAATTTGTTGTATTATTCTGTCTAGAATATTTTTGCTAAGTCTGCTCAGGTCAGATTTAGATGGTGCAATTAATCTGACTGGTAAATCATTTTCAAAGTTTCTTTTATGATCCTTCATATTGATCTTAAGTTTCCTTGGCATGAAGGGTTGTGTTTTAGTTTCAATGTCTAGTTCATGCATTATACAAGAGGCATCTGTATTCAGTTTTTCAAGTTCGTCCTTATTTGCTACTTTATATTTCTTCCTTAGTTCCTTCAATATAAGGTCGTTATAAATGTCCTTTTGTATTCCGTAAAGATTATTAATTTTGTCCGATTGTCCCTATTGCTAAACTATTCTTTAAAGCTCTTGACAAACGGTTCCCTAGAACACATAAATATTATTCAATTTTTAATAGACATACTATAAAATGAACTTACTCTTCCACCAAAAATTTAGCGCAAAATATTAATAGAATTAATAATAGAAATTTAAAACCTAACCAAAATACCAATAATAACCCAAACAATATTCAATCGAATAACTATAACTGTAGAAATAAATCCAACTGTCCGTTAAATAACAACTGCTTAGCTAAAAATGTAGTTTATAATTGTAATGTTAAAACTAATTTAAATTCATTTAATTATGTCGGTTCGACCTCTACAGAATTTAAATCCCGCTTCAATAATCATAAAAATTCTTTTACAGATCCAAACAAAAAATCTTCAACTTCGCTATCTAGCCTATTATGGGACCTAAAACGAGATAATGTTGAATATTCGCTGATTTGGAATATTATTTCATAAGCTACTCCTTTTAATTCCTCTTCAGAAAATTGTGATCTTTGTATAGAGGAAATATTTTTTATATTAAAGACCAAAAATTCCCTTAATTTAAGGAATAATTTATTCAGTTGCTGCAGACATAGATTGAACTCAACGTTTAAATATAAATATAAATTTAAAATGTAGTTTAATTAATTAAGTAATTTAGTTAATATATGAAACCTGTCGATAAATCATTAGATTCCTTCACCTTTTTCATTTTCTTTGGTTAAGTACCCAAGTATAAATTTTCTTCATAAATATAATTATAAATATAATAAACTATTCTAGAAAAGTTTATCCTTTCAATATCTTGAATAAAATATACGTAAGATAAATTTCTATACTAAACATATTATTTTAGCTTAAAATATACTATAATATTTTAAAATTTAAAAAAAATTTTTTAAATTTTATATATTTTAAATTTTTTAATATTTTGATATCTGTAGAATCCTTGTATTTTAAGTTATATTGATATAATATTTTATTTTATTTTTTTATTTTTATTAGATTCTTTTTATTTTTTTATTAGATTCATTTTATTGTTTTATTAGATTTGTTTTTATTCTGATAGCTTCTTATAATTTTTTTATTAGATTTATTTTTATTCTGATAGCTTCTCATAATTTTAAAAATTTGTCCTTTCAATATCTTGATTAAAATATACGTAAGATAAATTTCTATACTAAATATATTAAACATATTTTAACTTAAAATATTCTATAATATTTTGGGATATTTTAGTATTTTGATATTTGTAGAATTCGTTTGCCTTTTAAGTTATATTGATATAATTATATTTCCAAAATATAATCCTTTTGTATTTTATATACTCAATTGTACTATGTTGTATATTGATGTATACTTATGTCTATATGCGGCTTATGTATCTATATATGTGTATTGACATACATATACATGTGTTATACGCTTTTTTATGATTATAACAGCCATAAATGCATGAAAGTTAATCCTATATATTTATATATATATACTAAAAATTTTCAATTAATAACACAAGGAATGTATAGCAATAAATAAAAAATCACTTATGCTTTGTATGTATATATTATATGCGGGAGTAGATATAGTGTGTATTTTCTGAGTAAGTGTGTATATATATATATATTTATGTACCTTTGCCTATGTATATGTGATATACGATAGGTAATTTCTCTAGCAATATATATATTTTATAATGTTTAAATTCTAATTTTTAATATATTGATCTCAATTTTTAAACTAAATATCTAATCATAATTAAACAATGTGTAATTTCTAATATTATATATCTATATTCCATTCATGAATATTAATATTTCTAATTTTATTTATTCATTTCATCTCAATTGTTAACTCAACTTAATATGACATAACTTAAGGTTTTCGTTCCCCCCCTCTCTCTATCTCTATATATCTCCCTCTTGAGTTTTTTTTTATCTGTCTGATGGTTTGATATCTCCCCGTTATTTTCCTCTGTTCTCTTTTCTTTTTGCTTTCTTCTTTTTCTTTTTCTATCTCTCCCTTTCTTTTCTCCACGTTTCTCTCTCTCTCCATCTTTTTACTTACTCTTAACACTATGACTTACTAAAGTAAACAAACCACTATCCTGATGGCCTCCAAAAGCAACGGTCACTTTTTAAAAGGGTACGTCAATGTCTATTTATAAAACTGTTATATATTGTATTTTGTCTGATGAAGGCATACCATAATTTAATTTGGTATCCTTGAAATATATATAATGAAATAAAATATTAAAAAAATAATGAATAAAACAATGAAACAGTTCCTTATATTAAACAAAAAAAGTTCATTATTTAACGATCGTTTCCAGGATATATATGTGTTAGAATTGGCATGCATATTCAACAGATCTATGTACAAAATTATACAAAATTATACAAACTATCAAAATTAAATATACATACCAAACACATATATATGCCGTCTTCAGAAATAAATATTATTTCTGAAGACGGCATATATATGTGTTTGGTATGTATATTTAATTTTGATAGTTTGTATAATTTTGTATAATTTTGTACATAGATCTGTTGAATATGCATGCCAATTCTAACACATATATATCCTAGAAACGATCGTTAAATAATGAACTTTTTTTGTTTAATATAAGGAACTGTTTCATTGTTTTATTCATTATTTTTTTAATATTTTATCTTGACTCTGTATTCCGTTTATCTTTCACCGAAAGTGATTTTTCATTGCATCTCTTCTTTCCATGATATCCGGATTACATTGAGTTCTTCATACGGATTGGACACTACCGTAAACTCTTGGTAGATTTATCTACATAATGAAATAAATATAGTTTTATAAATATAGTTTCCATTTATTAATATCGTATATCTACTCCAAATATTTGTCGAGTGCTTTATATCAGTTATAAAAATATTTGCTTGTTGTATCCCAACAATTTAAATAGAACTTTTGCATATATATATATATATCTAGATTTACCATCTTTCTAGTGGGTCCGGGTAAGCTTTTTACATTCACATGATTTATTGATTTATTGATATTTTATCTGAGTGACCCGAATCTTCCTGATCGTAATTTTTCGGTCGTATGGTTGATTTTAGACATAATCTAAGTGTGTTGGTATTTTAACGATAGTTATAGCTCTGATTTATCTGAATTATTGAGCCCTCTGCCACTCATGTCGAATTTTGTTTATCGTGAACTCGTGCGCCGATTTTTCGATACTCGATTATTCTACTATATTTAGCTCTAGACTTAGCTATTGACCAGTTAATTTTATTGTTCATTTTTTGTCGATTCTATTAAATGATGAATAGCTCCTGTTTATTTTAACATGTCTATTGAGCACTCTTATTCGATATGTGATTTTCCACATTCCCGAATATTTTTCGCGGATATAGAGGTTATCTCCCTTGCTGGATTCCATGTGCGTTTTCAGCTAGGGTTGGCTTTTTTATTCGTCTGGACAAAGCTCGTTGATAAAGTATTTCCTGTCCGCCGCTCTCTAGAAGTCTTATATATTTTTATGTGGGCTGATAGTGGGCGGTTTAAGGATTTACAGAAACCCAAGAAGCTAGATTTACTATCTTTCTAGTGGGTCCGGGTAAGCTTTTTACATTCACATGATTTATTGATTTATTGATATTTTATCTGAGTGATCCGAATCTTCCTGATCGTAATTTTTCGGTCGTATGGTTGATTTTAGACATAATCTATGTGTGTTGGTATTTTAACGATAGTTATAGCTCTGATTTATCTGAATTATTGAGCTCTCTGCCACTCATGTCGAATTTTGTTTATCGTGAACTCGTGCGCCGATTTTTCGATACTCGATTATTCTACTATATATATATATATATATATATATATATATATATATATATATATATATATATATAAATATATATAAATATATATGTATATATATATATATATATAAATATATATGTATATATATATATATATATATATATATATATATATATATATATATATATATATATATATATATATATATATATATATGTATATATATATATATATATATATATATAGCGGCGATGAATTAGTTTTGCGAGGTTTTTTATATGAAATCGTGTGTCGAAACAAATATTGTTATACTTCTTCTTCTTTTTCTTCTTTAGCTGCTTATTCCTGGGAGGGCCGTGGGAACAGAATCCACACGCGCGCCTTCTTATCAAAATAAATAAATACATACACAAGCACAATAACAACAAGCACATAAACACACACTAGTCACCCATCACACAGCAAACAAAACACTATACACACACGCAAACGCATGCGCAAAGAAGACAAAATAAAATAAACAAACAAGCAAATAAATAAACATATAGACAGACTGAATAAAAATGGCGTAGAGATACAATACAACAGGAGGATAATATAACACCACTGACGATGTTGCAGATGCGCAACGAAAGATTTATGATAAACTATATATATGTGTTTGTGTCTATATTGTATCTGTATTATTTTTGACCGTCGGTCAGTCAATAGCAACATTGAGGACCGAGTAAGTTAGATTACCGATATAAAAGACACAGAAGCGAGAAGCGAAAACCAACCAAACAGTGAGTGTGTTCTGTTATTAATTCTGGCAATATTACACAAATATGACCCTCCCCAAGTATAACTATATATATATATATATATATATATATATATAGAGAGAGAGAGAGAGAGAGAGAGGTAGAACACTGGAAGGTAATATCCGTAGTGTTAGAGCACTCAGTCCATGGGATGAGTTTGGTAGAAGTAGTAACACAACAGTTAGTTCATCATACCGAGAACAATTGTTTCACCTTATGCGGATCTTCAGCTCGGTTCACGATATGGTGAACTAACTGTTGTGTTAGTACTTATATATATATATATATATATATATATATATATATATATATATATATATATGTATGTGTGTGTGTGTGTGTGTGTGTGTGTGCGTGTGTGTGTGTGTGTGTGTGTGTGTGTGTGTGTGTGTGTGTGTCTAACAAATTCAGCTTAAAAGGAATTAGTGAACCAGAAGCGATGGTAGAATACACATGTTCAGTTTCCGTATAGTTGGATCGAATCCGGAACCAAGAGATTGCGAATTGAACTACTTACCTACACAGTCGAAATTGTTATGTCATTATGTTCCAACTCTGTCCTATGATGAGGTTCTTCTTCACCTTCTTCTTCTTCTTCTTCTTCTTTAGCTGCTTATTCCTGGGAGGGCCGTGGGGACAGAATCCACACGCGCGCCTTCTTATCAAAAGTAACCATCTCCAATTAATCCGGCAGGATCTTCAAGTGAGACCAGTCGAGAACTTGGATATTAACCAATCCTCTTGCTCCGGATCTATTCCCAGGGTCTTCAGCTGGTTGGTTTCCCCCGTAAAATCTGTCAAGCGATTATTTCTTGAGACATTCTAACCACATGCCCATAATCTGAGCTGTAATATCTCCATTCGGAGAAGTAGTGGCCCCACATAGAGTGAATCTCTGATCTCCGAGCTACTTTTTCAATTGAGTAACGTTACTCCAAAGACCCTTCGGAGGAAACCTATTTCAGCCGTTAGTATTCGCGATTGTATTCTTTCAGTCATTACCCAAGACTCACAACCATAGGCAAGGGTTGGCACGAAAACCGAATTGAAGATAGTGAGTTTGGCTTTTACACCTACATCCTTTCTCATGTTGGCCGTATGCTGAAGATGGCGCATTACTGCACCAGCTCCTGCATTTCTGACACTCAACTCAGCCTCCTACCTTCCATCACTCGTGAACACGGCCCGAGATACTTGAACGTCTTCACCTGCTTCCGTGGAACTTCACTTACGTGTAGAGTACGTTGTACAGGCTTCTTTGAGAGGGCGAGTGTCTCAGTCTTCGCAGCACTGATTTTCATTCCGGCCGTGCTGCACTTGGCAGCAAACCTATCAAGTGCATTTCGGAGATCACCTCAAAATGAGTTAAGTACTACCATGTCGTCCGCAAATCCCAGCCAACAGATCCTACACTTGCCAGTCCTGATACCACATCCAACACGACTATGCATGTCAATCGTGTCCATGCAGATTATGAACAGGAGAGGTGATAGTACGCATCCTTAGCTAAGCCGTCATCCACATAGAATGGTTTAAATTTAGCACCATTTATCTGAACACAAATACTAGGGCAATCATATAGAAACATCATGGCAACAAGAAGCTGTCCATCGATCCCATACTCTTGCAGAAACCTCCACAACAGATCCCCAGGAACGCGGCCATATACCTTTTCGAGGTCTACAAAACAATGATTAGATTCCAGCCAATACTCTAAACAGTGTACATCAACATAGTGTGTGTTGGCTTTGACTGATTATATCTCCAGTTTACAAATTATAATGTTAATTCAACCAAAAAGATATCACTAACATTCATAAACCGAATAAATGCATTAAAATTCTCAAAAGAAACGATTGATATTTAGTCTTCCATAATTTTATATCACTTTATTTCCAATTTATGATATTTGAAAGTTATTAGTAAAATATATAAATGAAACATTGTCTATGAACTTATATTACATACACACTTACATACACACTTACATACACACATACATAAATACACACATACATACATACATACATACATACATACATACATACATACATACATACATACATACATACATACATACATACATACACACGCATTCCCTCACACACATATATATAATGAATTTATATCTGTATATAAGTATATACACAGCAAAACTTAATATATAGCCACATCTGTCTGTCTTTATGTATGTATGTATGTTCTGGTTTTATAATTTCACAATTTTTTGCCAATAGAGAGAGAATCGGTTTCTAACATAGTTACAAGACTCTCTCATTGGAATTTACACAACATCAACTAGGTAGATATGTCTGCATGCATGCATGTGCAGGTATGGATGTTATTGTATGTGTGGATGTGGATGTTTTGAGTTGTATGTGTGCATGTGCTTATACTTTGTATCTGTACATGTGTATATGCAGTTATTAGATGCAGAATATTTGTGTTTTACATATTTTTACTGTTCCATTAATGGATTGTACTTGTAATTTCCTAACTAGTTGTGTTCTTTCTGTTTCTGTGAAGGCCAGCTTCTCAAGATTTGTATTGAGGCAGTTACTAACATATCTCAGTGCCCCAATAATCACAGACATAAATCTGAAGGTATAGTCAGGGTGGAGTATCTGCAGATCTTTCATTAGTTCTGCTTAAATATTCTCCTTTTCGCTAATCTTTGATATTATATTGGCGTCTGCTGGGCAGCTAACTTCCACTACTGTTCATGCCTTCTTTTCCCTGTAACATATCATTATATCTGGTCTGTTATTCCTGCATTTTATTGGGGTTTTTACTGGAACATTCCACCAGTACTCTTTCATATTATGTATATGTATGTCTTCCACATTGCTGTAGCTATCTTTTCTACGGATTACATTGTACAGTGTTTTGGCCACTGCATCATGCCTCATAGTGGTTAGTACCGTGATGATGCATGTATGTTTATCTCTTTCTCTTAATTTCGAGTATTTATTTTTGACCGGCCACCTTCCTGGTGGCAAGGTTGTAAAAGAAAAGAAATTGTCATCCCTTGAATCGCAAGAATGTTTTGCAAATTTTGAAGGTGCCAGCTATCGCAGCCATTTGTAGACTATGAATTAGGGAGCTGCGCTTTTTGTCCGCAAGTCCAAGTTCAGTCATACTTTGGTCCAAGCGGGTTGGTATATAACCCGTAGCTCCAATAATGATGGGTATGAAGCTAAAGGTGATCTTGGATACTGGATTTGTAAACTCCTCATTAATGGTCCGTAGATGTCCTCCTTCTCCTGTATTTTTCTGACAACGTTTACATCAAGTGGGCAGCTGATCTCCACAACAGAACACATTTTCAATGTGTGGTCCCAAACAACAATATCAGGCCGGTTATGCTTTAATTTGATGGCAGTTTTTATTTTCAGGTTCCACCAGTATTCCTTAGTGCCATCTGTCTCAATATATTCTTCCTCGTTTGTTGTTAATTTTGTTTTCCGAAGTGCATTCCAGTTGGTTCTAGCTATCCCATCGTGTCTCATGGGGAGGTAGTAGCGAGATGACATTCTTTCGCAGCTGGCAATAATGTGGCTTACATCCTCGATCTTTGTTTTACATAGCCTACATTTATTGTCAGCTGCTGGCCCTCCTCTTTTGTGCAGCAGATATTTGGTAGGGAGTTCTTGTTCCTGTATTGCATAGAAATATCCCTCAAGGTGTGATGTCATAAACTTGTCGGAACTCCATGCTAGGCTTTTTGAGTGGTTTATCCCCTCTACGGTCTGTGTTTTACGTCTCAAGTATCCATGCACAAATTTTTCTGTAAATTGGTCAATTTTTTTTATCTTGTTTGAACATTGAATAGGATCTTCCGATTTCTCTGGGTGAGAGATTTATATCAGGCTTTATTCCATATCTCTCCTCCAGATCAGTCGCTATTCTAATGATTTTTTTTTTCATGCTCATAAACCTGGGCAAGAT
>OZ024740.1:52257754-52275254 GCA_964016885.1 Eledone cirrhosa
ATATGTATTCATGTGTATTTGTATGTATATATTTATGTATGTATATATGTATATGAGATGGAAACTCAGACAATTAAAACCCTTATTATCTTGGTTGCGGCAGCCAAGGGAGTAGTAAATGTGTGTATATATTTTTTCCCCAGGTGCTTGCTCATCTGTGGTGATTTTGTTATTGTCAGAACAGAATGGTCCTGGAGAAATAGGTTTAGACAGGCTGTATACATTTTTTACATAAAGTTCTGACATGCAATAGGTCGGTAACGTTTTGACAAGTGGGTTTCTTCGTTTTGGGGGACCAATATTCTTTTTGCTAATGTCAACCAGCTTGGTATATATACATCTTACTTTAGAGGTTGCTGGTAGAGATTGATAAAATATATCCGATAGTAAGTCAAGTTTTTGTTTCAGTAGCCGACAATTAGGCCTCTGGTGTTTTCTTAGCTTGAATTTTTCCTATACGAGTCTTAAAGGTATCGTCATTGATGCCGTGTGGTTTTGGTATAATGTAGGGACAATAGTTCATTTAGATATATTTCAACCACACTGCATCTTGGTTGAATTTCCTTTCCTCACCCCATATTTTTTATCCAGATGGAATTTGTTATCACCAAGATAATGATTCATTCTCATTGCTATGGCATATAGACAAACGTTAACTTGCCAAAATGCAGTCTTTAATTTGTCGATAGCACACATGATTTCAGTATTTGCTTTTTTATCTAATATTCTCGTTTTATGTCTTTTTGAGCTGTTACATATAGAGATTAATATCTGTTTGGAAAATTTCGCTAAGGGTATATTTTAACTATTTATAGTCTTCAATGTCGGTATTTTGATTTTGGTCGTTAATTCGACTGCGATATATAGTAGTCGAGGTAAAGTCTGTTCGGACTCGTGGTGTCAAATTTGTCACCGACATGACTATTTCAAGAGACTGTTTGCGTATTGCTATTGTTTGTTATTGATGGTGGGACTAGTTACAAGGAAACCTAGTAAGATGGCAACCTGTTGTGACACGTCTTCATTGCATGTCCGATTTAGGAAACTGCTCACTTAGTGTTGTTACTTGTAAGGGTTTAACACGTTCAATATTGTTTTGAATAATGTTTATGTTATTTTTACGTTCAACAATGGCTATGAAATAATTTAGGTCTGGGTGAAGTTCGTCCCAGTGTAGCTTCATTCTGTTCCTATAGCCAGCAAAGGGATCCTTTATTGCAATTTTATAACAATTAAATGGGTCGTTATTGAGTTTGTAACTAAAACTAAAAATATTCTTTTTACCTTTCTCGTTATTGATTTTCTTCGATTGCTTGTTGTTGATGTTGTCGTGTTCAGCCGTGTTGTTTGTAGTAAATCCTTGTAAAGTGAATTCAACTTTTAAACAGATATCTCTAAGATTTCGAAAAGAAATGTGTTTTCAGTGAATATCATCAGAAGAATATCCAGTTATTTAACAAGGCTGGTAGTTGTGGCATTATTGTTGGAGATAGTAATCATCTTAATTACATACATATATAATATGTATGCATGTATGTATGTATGTATGTATGTATGTATGTGTGTATGTATGTATGTATGTATGTATGTGTGTATGTATGTGTGTGTGTGTGTGTGTGTGTGTGTATGTATGCATGTATGTATGTATATATGTGTGTGTGTGTGTGTGTGTGTGTGTGTGTGTGTGTGTGTGTGTGTGTGTGTGTGTGTGTGTGTGTGTGTGTGTGTGTGTGTGTGCATTCTGTCTTGAAGTTCTTCATATCTACTTTTGCCTTTAATCCAAATCCCACTGTGAGCAACTTTATCATTAATACTATATGGTCAATAAATTAAAACAAGTTTGATATTTTGAAAGAAAATAGATTTACTTAAGTACATTAAAATAGCCTTTTTTTTGCGTATTAAAATCTTGATCACAGTGAAATCTTGTACACTTAAATTACCTTATTGTCTTCAAACATTTTCAATAATATATTAAATATATTAAATATTATACGAGATAATCTTATGAAGACGGTAGCATATGTCTATGTGTATGTGTAGATATGAGTATGTGGATCTGTGTGTATTTGTCTGTGGACGTATATATGTATCTGTGTATATACTTATGTATGTGTCGGTATATGTATGTCTACCGCGCTGTGTATACGTTTGTGTGCAGGTGTGTGAGCGTGCAAGTGTTGTGTATGTGTGAATGCGTGTATGGCGGTGGGTGTCTTCTTATCGCCCCAGATCGAACATCAAAGGGTTTGAAAGTTTATTGCACTGAAATGGTAAAATAACTCAACATAGAAAATGGCAACAATAAACAGCCAAAGAGCCGACAGACTGTAATGTACGGTTTCTGTGATAAAATGAAAGTTTTAAGTCATCCGAGATTACTCCAAATTGTGGCTAAGATTAAGTTACTTGTCCCTGGATGCCGGTTCCGGTGGGCAGCTGTTGAAGAACTGCCTGGTTGCATGTGCGGCCCCCTCACAGCGAAATGGATGTGTAGAAAAAATCAATTTGTGAGACGGATATGCTGAGCTGCACTTTTAAGTTTGTTGTTCCTTCATGGTCCCGAACAACAGAATGGTCAATGTGATCGTTTTCCTCTCCATGGGTTTAATGGACCCTCTTCGTCACATATTTTACAATTTGAATGTCGTCCATTTAATTCTATAAGTATTTGTCCTCGTCATGTAATTTCACGTTAAGTTCTGTTTTTACCCTGTAAAATAATCTAGAACATTCTTTGACTAACTTGTTAGACACTGTGACCCCAGATGAGCAAGCAGTATCGTAGGTAAGGGTCGAAACTGATTACGTTCATATCTACGGATGATGACCGTGGAATTTTTACACATGTTGCCAATTTATATATATATATATATGCAGAGGTTATATTTAATTTGTTGGGATTCAACAAGCTTAAATATTTTTTAACTGATATAAAGCACTCATTTGCATACTCAATCATAATTTTCTATCATCCTCAATAAATGTAATATCTCCACTATCCAGGAAGCTCCAACCGTTAAGGTTGTCTTTTTTCAGGGTATGTCAATATTTATTTATAAAACAAATCTGTATTGTATATTATCTGATGAAAGCGCACCATAATTTGCCTTGGTTGCCCTTGAAATATGTATAATAAAATAAATATGGTTTTATAAATATAGTTTCCATTTGTTAATATATTGTATATATATATATATGTGTGTGTGTGTGAGTGTGTGTGTATGTATATATGTATATATATATACATATATATATATATATATATATATATATATATATATATATATATATATATATATATATACCCATATGCCTCTCATTCACCCTCTTACTGAAAGAAGGACAACTACTTACTGTTGATCATGGTTCATTCAATTAACTATATCTCTCCTTCAATAAAGCCAGGAAGTCTTTACATGGTCATTAGAAATAGCAGTCAAATCTCTATCAAATCGCATTCAACCGTCTTAAAAAATAAAATGTAACATTTTTAATACATAACATCATCAGTTTTCATCGACCAAATTTTACTTTTACTTACCAGATTTTGGTTGATCCGTATTTGTGAAGAAAACTTTTTAAACAAAAACCCAGTAGGTAATGCAATCCAAGTAAAACCAAAATGTTTCTGATCTTCGATTTTCCCGATCAAGGTTGACCCTGAGTTAAATAATAACGTCAGTGACTCCTTTATGAACGATGTCCCAGATTAAATGTCTTACTATATTTAATCACTTCTCTCCACATTCTGCGTTTTAATCTCGTTTTTACGTTATAATTAATTCCCTGGGAATACTAAACTATATATATTAGTAAATATTACGAAATCGGCATAATTAACAATACTCCGACAGGACAAATTTAGTTTTGTCTATAAGAAAAAAAATTATCTTATAAACGATGTGAACCAGCAGACAACCTATTAATGTGGCTGCTTTAATTGTCTTACTCAATTTACTCAATCGTTTCAGCTGCTTTTCCTCTCTACTCATGGAGACATTTATTTTAACGACCACATTTTATTTGGACTACTTATTGATTGCCAGCACACACCCAACCCTATTCCCTCCTATTCTAGCCTTTATTTTAGTCAATTGTCTAATCTCAGCCTTCCACGTTCGGATTTCAACGATATTGGGTGTTGTCATAGTTAACTATATACACCTTTCTGGTGAGTATTGCTCTTGTATCCAACCAAAATCAATCGATATATAAAGGAAGCAGCGGTGAATTCTCGGGAAACTGAGTCAGTAACATGAGATCGTCTGCTAGTTAGAAACTCTTCCAGTACTTTATATATTTATTTTTCTGTTGATATCATTGGCAAAAAGGACAAAGGCTTTTAAGTAGCTATGTTCTCAGAACTGACTCCGTCACCCTGTAGCTATGTTGACATGAATTTACTATTACAGTCTGTCCGATATATCGTTTGTCATTGAGATGTCGTTATGTTATTTTGATTATCATTCCTGATTCACTTCCAGACAAATATTTAGCACACACACACACACACACACACACACACACACACACACACACATATATAGTTGTTAATTACTGTATTGCTTATCCGCAATAGCTGTGTTGTGGCGTCTCGTTGATAAACAGGTGTAAACAGGTAAGAGCACTCCACGCGAGTCGTATCTATCCCGCATTACGGTGGCGACGGAGTTTCTAGGCATGAATGGGAAATTATAATAATAAATTGAAGTGAAACCCAACAGATGCGTGTGTTTTTTATTGGCAGCATGACTCTCCCAGAGTATAACAATATCTGTTTCAACACACGTTTTCATATAAAACAAATACAAAAACGAAATAATAATAATAATAATGAAATTATTGTGTAAAGTGCTCAGGTGCACTACAACTCGTCAAAGGTGCATGTATAGTACATAGAATAATATACAAATGTCAGGGAAGTGAATAGTGTATGAGTCATGATATACATGTGTGTATGTGTATGGAGGGGGAACATTAGCTGTAGTGTTGGCGGATCTCGGGAAGCATGGAGGCCTTAAAGGATGCAGTGTCTCGACAGCTAACAACTGATGCAGGTAGTTTGTTCCATGCTTCAGCAACTCTGAGTGTGAAAAAATGTAACCGAAAGTCATGGGAGCTGTGCTGTTTTCTAACTTTGTGTATATATGTGTGTGTGTGTGTGTGTGTGTGTGTGTGTGTGTGTGTGTGTGTGTGTGTGTGTGTGTGTGTGTGTGTGTGTGTGTGTGCGCGCGCGTGTGTGTGCGTGTGTGTGCGTGTGTGCTCGCGTGTGTGTAATAAAAAAATCAATCGATGTGAAAATGGAAAAAGGAAAAATAGTGCTCAATCTGGTATGAGAGGTGATATATTATATTATTTATTTATGTTTATACATGGAACAAGAGTGCTACCCAAGGTATCAAGATCCAATTATGACCAACTCCCCAGATAGAAAAGTAAAAAATGAGAAATGGTCATAATTGGATCTTGATACCTTAGTAGCGCTTTTGTTCCGTGTAAGGGTGTTGGACTTATGATCATAATGTAGGGGGTTCGATTCCTGGGTTGGGTTGCGTGTGTGTTCTTGAGCAAAACACTTCATTTCACGTTGCTTCAGTATACTCAGCTGAAAATGAGTACCAGCAATAACTGAGGGTTTAACTGTGTCAGTAAAACTGAGTAGACGGAAACTGTTTCGAAGCCCGTCGGATTGACTGTACCTGTAATTCAAAGGGTCAGCTTTGTCACACAATGTGTTGTACTGAATCTGCCTGATAATTAGGTTAAGAGTACACATGTCTGTGGAACGCTCAGCCACTAACATGCTATTTTCATGAGTAAGCTGTTAAACGCTCGTCGTCGAAAGTGACGGAGCTCCAACGATCGATCGATATCTTAAGTATGTACCTCAGTATAGCTATAAACGTATAAAAGAATATAAAGTTTGTGCAAATCTCCACACAACTGTTCTATTTCTTTCGCTCCTCTTTTATTCCTTTATCCGGTATGATGGATCCTACACCCAACCATACTCCCTTACACTACACTCTACTCTCTACTCTCAAGAAGGAAGCCCTACACATAATTTCTATGAAAATAATTCCACACTCCCTTTCTGACTCATTATTTCTTCCTCTCTCACTCTCTCTCTCTCTCTCTCTCTCTCTCTCTCTCGCTCTCTCTCACACACACACACACACACACATATAAGCACACACACACATACACACACACACTCCCAAATACACACACACACAGCGCACAGATTTTCTCACCTGTTTTCTCTCTCTCCCTTCCTCCCTCTCCTTTCTTTCTAAACATTGTATGATTATGTTTCTTTTCCAGCTGTTTATATATATATGTGTGTGTGTGTGTGTGTGTGTGTGTGTGTGTGTGTTGTATTAAAACTACCGATGGGAACCAAAATGATATATTGAAAGCTATGTTGTCTCAGGAATTGATATTAAAACTATCAAAGACCCGTTTGAAGAGGGATAATGCAATTATTATACCTCAAACCGACTCCATATGTTTAAAGGGCACCGCTAAATCGACTCCACTTTTTTCATTTATTTATTTGTTATCGCTTTTGAAATCAAGATTGTGCGAAAAAGGATGAACCCACTAGAATTTGAACCCTAAAGGAGATTGAAAAGAGGTTTAGATGATAAACTATGCTCTCTGATTTTTTTTTTCTTACCCTCTCATACTGTTGTCTCTCTTTATTTATTTCATTCTCTCTCTCTTTATCTCCATTTGTTTCTCTCTCTCAATATATATATATATATATATATGTGTGTGTGTGTGGGTGTGTGTGTATATTTATTCCTTACTCTCTAGCTTTATCTCCTTTTGTTTCTTTCTCTCTCGCTCTCTCTCACTCACACACACACTATCCCTCTCCCACATACACACTCTCCATCTCGCATTCAATCAAATACCCCTTCATACACACACACTCCCTCATACACACTTCTCTTCTCTTTCCATAACTTCCTTTAAAACTCTTAATAGATAATGTGGAATATGTAATGTCGAGTTGAAGAGAATTAGTTGAATAAAAGGTGTAACAGAGGAATTTGGTTTCAAGAAATAATTTTACATCTTGGTGATTCTCAGGAATTTTAACTTGTGTGCATGCGTGTATATGTGTGTGTATATGTGTGTGTATATGTGTGTGTATGTGTGTGTATGTCTGTGTGTGTGCGTGCGTGTGTATGTTTCCCTTCCTTTTTTTAATAAATTACCGCATTCTAGAGTTAATAATAAATTACCGAGTTCTAAAGACTCGAGTTATAGGTTTAAGAAAAAAGAATTCTTTCACACACAGCCCCCCCCCCCCACAACACGCACACAAATGGCCGCTATAGGCGCAAGCATGGCTGTGTGATTAATATGTATGCATTTACATATGCACTTATATATGCGTGCATATATACATATCCGAAGTCAGCATTGTCTTCTATCCTTTCGAGTTCGATAAAAAAATTTTCTTAAATGTACGAATCCAGTACTGGGGTCAATTCTTTCTCTGTATCGCTTTCTCACTGCCTCTCTATCACTCCCTATCCATCTCTGGAAGAAATCGCTGTGTTCAGACTTGGAGGGGAAATGTCCATAAGATGTTGTATGACGGCACCCCTATGACTGCAGCAGGAGTTACGGGAAAAAGAGAATATATATATATAAACAGAAAAAATGAAACGAAATTTCATTTCTCACTCTTAGGACGGCTGTTACTTAAATATAAGTATGTATACGTACATACATATATGTATACAGACGTTCAGTAGTATGTATACATACATGCACACATATATATATGTACGTATGGATTCACCGAACATTTATTATAATGCTCGCTGTGTTTGTAAACACGATGTGTTTGTAAACACGGCTTAATACGGGATGTTTGTTTACAAACACACCGAGCATTATAATAAATGTTCGGTGAATCCATACGTACATATATACATGTGTGCATGTATGTATATATATATATACATAGTACTGTACGTCTGTATACATATATGTATGTACGTATACATACTTATATTTAAGTAACAGCCGTACTAAGAGTGAAAAATGAAATTTCGTTTCATTTTTTCCGTTTATCGTTTTCGGTACCACGGCCGATTAACTCACTCGATATGCAAATTAGGCTGCTCAGCCGTTAATATGCATAAGGAAAGTATATACTTTCAGACGTTCAATCATCTGACAGGAAGGTATACGTTGCTGACGATAGCTAATAAGCTTGAAACTAGTAGAGCGTTCCTTTGTCAGTGTTGAACAAATGAGCAACGATGGTTGCTAGACACTGTACGGCTTAATTCGGGATGTTTGTTTACAAACACACCGAGCATTGTAATAAATGTTCGGTGAATCCATACGTACATATATATATGTGTGCATGTATGTATATATACATACTACTGTACGTCTGTATACATATATGTATGTACGTATACATACTTATGTATATATATACAAATGGAAGTTTAGTAAAATCGAAGTTTTGGCTGTGGCCACGCTAACGATATACAGTTAGGAATGTGCAGCAAAGCACTCGATAAGGCTGTGTCACCTTAGAGTAATTAACATACGTTAGATAGCGAGACAAATTGAAAACTGCGGCAGGCGAACCTAGTCACACATACACACACACACACACACACACATATATATATATATATATATATATATATCTTTGGAGAGATCATTTTTTTCAATTTTGAATCAACGCCAATGTGTTTCCTGGTTATGGTCAGGTCTGGGTTACCTTCTCTTTGATGTGAAGTCACGTGTCGCTAAAAGTCAAGGGTTACTCCTACACTCGCTGGTATTAATCAGCGTGATGTACTAGCTAGTGAACAGATCTTTCAACTCCAGGGAGGCTAAACCCCATTTATTAAGCGATCCCATGTCAGATTGCGTAACGTCACATAA
This sequence comes from Eledone cirrhosa, assembly GCA_964016885.1. Lineage (NCBI taxonomy): Eukaryota > Metazoa > Mollusca > Cephalopoda > Octopoda > Eledonidae > Eledone > Eledone cirrhosa. Next base: position 52,266,686 of record OZ024740.1, read on the forward strand.
CATTACCCAATTTCTGCGAATAGCGGTTCCAGTCCGACTACTATTGGCAGATTGGAATGGTGGTAACTGATGCTTTTGTCATTCGTCGGTCCGGGAACATGGAAAATTCAAATTTCTACCCATACAAAGTCGCTTTCCTAACTGTTTAACGTAAGTGTCCACTCTAGTTGTTAGGTCTGTATTTTTAAAATTATAAACATTATTAAACTATTGAGTGAATGAGAAAACGACCGAGGCTATGTTAATTACATCTGACTAGCTTCATTCATTAGTTTATATATATATATATATATATATATATATATATATATATATATATATATATATATATATGTAAAAGGTAAACAAAAATAACAACACAATCGATGGAATATATGCAAGTAAGTATGTTTTGAAAGAGCGAGCGAGTTTGAAATTAGAGATAGAAGCTTTCGCCGTATTTTTTACTAAAGAAATTTTAGACTGATACTGGAGTCTAGAACCCTCTAAGAAATGGAAAAAGATGAGTATTGACGTACACACACACACACACACACACACACACACACACACACACACACACACACACACATACACATATATATATATATATAAATATATATATATATATATATATAGGAATGAAAAATAGCGTGCTGTGTTGTTGCGAATGTGATACATATGAAGTATTATTAGAAAGAGAAGCCGGGACTATCCTTCATCAGTGGTCTACTAGCCAGCATAGGTATTTCTTCGCATTAAAGATCAGATACCTCCGGCCATCGCGAACAATAACTAAAATAAGTTATTGGGATGAAAAGAATTGGGTGGAGAAAGAGAGACAGGTGAAGAAATAAAAATGATGAGGCAACGTAAAGAGAGGAAAAATGAGGAAATCAAGTCAATGATTCATTTGAACATAAGAACTTGCGAACATTGACGAGAAGATATATATATCAGATAGGGTGTGGTAAAAAATACTTGGGGTAGTAGAGTGGGTAATATGAAAAGATTCAGGACCCCGACGGCTGAGTTCCGGCCGTTTCGACAGCTAGATCCGAACTGTTCGGATCTTGCTCTCGAAACGGCCGGAGCTCAGCTATCGGGGTCTTGACCCTTTTTATATATATATTATAATTTTCATAGGTTTCGGCCAGTATTGGCTCAGGCCAGATCTAACTTAATAGCATCACCCTGCAATATGAATAAATTGTATATAAATATACACATTTATAATACGTAGGTATATAAACACACCAGAAAATATGAAATTCCCTGTAAATTGAAAATATGATAAACACCTTTAATCGATTGTCAGCTCTAGCTGTGTTACTTTCTCTTTTCTTTTTCCTTATCTTAGTTTTTTTTCTTTCTTTCCTTTTCACCATTCCAATACTATTAAAGATTACTAACTTGACTATATAAGACTATTCAACAGAATTCGTAATATAATCGGCTTGTCTCTCCACTGCCGGCGGACAGAATAGAGAAGGCGTTTCCCCGGTGAACGGCAAGGGAGACGCGCTGGAAGAGACACTCCAACACGCGGGGCTCACTCCACGGCTGGCCAGCTAAGCCTATGGTGGAGGGAGGTAGCCCTAGGGTCGAGGACGCCAGAGGTCTCCACTGCTAAGGGTACAACTGCAAACCTGTCGGAGAGCGACTGGTATTTGAAGAGTTTGGCCTGCTCAGCCCGTTGTGCAGCAGAACCTGGGTTAGTCGCAGACTGCACCAGGTTGCGGCTACAGAAAGTGTCGGTGCAAGTGGCATCCCAGACGAGGGGTTTGCCACCGCGGAACGGGAAGATGATCATGCCACCGGCTCGAACTGGGAAGGGAAGCCTGCAGCGTCCAAGCCGTGCTTTATGAGCTCGTTGAGGGCAGCATGGCGTGGAAGGCGGCCGGCACTGTGGCGACAGGAAAGTGGGTGGAGGCCGAAAGAGTCCACGGTGGATCCACAGCGACATTAGTGTGGCTCGCAGATCCGGAGGCCGAGCCTCAAAGAAACGCCGATCCGCAGGCTATTGTTATCTAGCTGCGTGCCAGTGGAGAAGGAGGGCAGGTCATGGAGCCAGGCACCACTGTGGGGTTTGGAGGCCGCACGAAAACAGGCAAGGCGGTGCTGGTCGAGCTGGTGCGTTAGCCTGTCTGAAGCCAGGCTGCACTGGATGGCATCCCAAGTGCTTTGGGGGGAGACTTGATGTCATCAAGGGGAGAAGGAGGTGGGACGTCTACTGGGCTAAATCCCAGCCTGTCCCACGTCTCACAGGCGGTCTCATGTTCTCTGAACACAGAGGGTTCTACGTCAGAATGTGAGTATATCATCTAAACAACCACCAGGAAACACGCATTTGACGCGGTTATAAACCCATTCACTCATAGTAGTATTCTGAAATGGACGTACTAATTTGCATATAATTAGAGATCGTGTTGTTAGTTAATTAAAATATAAATTAAGAAGTGCGCTAAGCAGCCAAAGTGTACGACAAAGATATATATATGTATATATACAGAGTGGGTAACCGTGACTGCGACAACGTGTATATAAATATAATCATTTTGAATATGTAGACATGTAAACATGCTAGAAATACGAATTTCCCTGTAAAAAAAAATTATAAACACTTTTAATCGATTACTCACATACACACATGTGTGTATACACGTATGTGTGTGTGTGTGTGTGTGTGTGTGTGTGTGTGTGTGTGTGTGTGTGTGTGTGTGTGTGTGTGTGTGTGAGAGAGAGGAAAAACTGTGAAAGGATCTGGTATTATAGAGCAAAACATGGATATTGGTCAGTTTTAGAAGATTGCGGTTTACTTTGGTTCTGCATCTTATTGAAGCATTACCGACTATTAAATTGTAGTCTTCTCCATCGCATTGAAAAGACTAGCAGCGTTATATAGAGGACCAATTGATGCATATGTAGTATGTTCTCCAGCCTTTGTGGCATCACTGTAATAGAATAGAAAGACAAACTCTAATAAATCTTGATAATAAGAAATAGGAGATCGGTGTTGTAAACAACATTCAAATAGCTTAGGGACTTTGATTCTAAAATTCATTTGTCTTGTTATGTGAGATTTAGAGCTACTATATTGTCCCCATCAGTGCACTGAAAGTAATTGTGGTAACCAGAAGAGTAATCTTATTTATACATACTAAAACTATGAAATAAATTGCAGCTTACAGTCATATCTTGGATTGTTACGAACACATTTAAAATCATATCTTAAGTGCTTCACTACATTATTTTATATACAAATGTACCAAATATATGAATGGGGGAAAATACATCAAGACAATTTCAGTTGATTGACACTTTCACACTATATTACATATGTGCTTCCCAACCCATTTTGTATTTATGCATATTAGACTGGCCCACTCACATATGCTCTATAAATGGTTGACATAAATGGTTGACACAATAAGAATACTTCCGCAGAGAAAACCATAGACCTAAGTATTTTCTGATTAAGAGGCAATAGTATATGTAAAGAGTAACAGTAATAGCTTGTTTTTCTGAGTACAGAGAGAGTAAAAGCAGGTTTGACACAACGACGCCTTTAATCAAAACATCTGTAGTTATATCTACAGTTATTTTATCTTAAATCCTTTAAAATAAATTAGAGGGTATATATATATATATGTGTAAAAGGTAAATAGAAATAACAACACACTCGGTACAGTATATGGAAGGGATATATTAGGTTAACGCTTGATATAGCAAGAAGAGGGTCTTAACGTTTCGGACGCTAGTCCTTCATCAGAAGAAAGAATGAGAAATAAGATAGATTGAGGGGACGGGCGGGATGGAATTTGAAAAAAATGTCTTTAGATAAAAATAACAGGTCCATTCATGTTGACATCTCTTCTATGTATAAGAAAAACAATGAAGTTTCGTTTACATGCATTTAGGCTGTTATTGTGTATCGACCTGTTAAGCGCGTTTCGCAGAAGATTGGCTCAAGTTCACCCAAGGAAGTTATGGACCCGATCTGCTCGTCAGATTGGTGATTCAACAAAAACCTTGATACATGTAAACGGAACTTCATCGTTTTTCCTACTATATACACTCGGCCTGTTGATATATGTATATATATATATATATATATATATATATATATATATATATATATATATATATATATTGGCCCAGGACATGTCTAATTTAATATCACCACCTAGTTAAGTCTTTCATATTCTGTTTTGGACACAATGACCCACTATAGTAAAGAGCTATTGTTTTCGGAGACATATCCGAGTGTAAGGAGTTTAACCGGAATTTCTTGGAGGAATTTATCCAGATACAATTTTTAATTTTATCGCATCTGCTTCTGTTCTGGTTTTCGTATGATATTAAAGAGAACGGGACTAGTTGAGGTGAAATAGTTGAGCCGTAATGTTGTTTTGAAACACGAGTTCTACTTTTGTAGTGATCGGATAGTACGGGGACCAAGCTTTGGGTGGATTTTAAAGTTGATGCCAAGATCATTTGGACAATATTGATGGAATATTTTCCATATTATATAGATGATGTAACGCTCACGGTGGTGTTGGAGAGAGTAGAGTTTGAGTTTTTTTAGTCGACCTCAATAGTCAAGGTCAGTCATGCCATCTATATTTTTTGTAATTGACCCCTGGGGCTCTTTAATTTTTATAACACTTTTTTCTTGTGAGGAGACTATAGGGGAGGTGAAGCCGGGCAAAGGTAGAAAAGAGAAGAATGATGGTGTGGATATCGCTCGACTGGAAAGTTCTACGAATCCAGAAAGATATCAATTTTCTTGATTATGTGAGTATTTCAGCTTACGTTACTATCAACAATTACACCAAGATCTCTTGAGTTGTTGGATGCCACGAGGATTTCCCACGAAAGAATAGAGTATGGTAACTTCAGTGCATCCTCTTTTCCAAAGTGGATTAGTTCAAATTTGTCTTCGTTTAGTAGTATATTGTTTTGTTTTGTTTTCGCCCATTGAATAACAACAAATAGATCCGATTGAAGGCATGATAAGTCTTCCACTTCGTTGATGACCCTCTAGAGCTTGGAATCATCTGCGAAGATTCTTATGGTGTTGTGCTTGATGACGTCAATAACGTCATTGGTATAAATAATGTAAAGAAGTGGACCCAACTCAGTGCTTTTGGGGGCACCACTTCTAACTTTAGTTGATCTTGATCGTATTCCTTCGAACAGAACATACTGGACTCTGATCACCACGAAGCACAATCCATTATAGTAACTTTCCACAGACACCAATGTTGGATAGTTTTTTCAACAGGATGCTCTGATCAGCTCTGTTAAAGGTTTTGCTGAAATCAAGATATTTAACATCAGTGTTGGAGCCCTCTTTCAAAGCATTTAGGGTGTCATCAAAGTGATGCAGAAGCTGCTTTAGGCAATCCCTGCCATCACGGAACCCATGTTGGTTGGCGTTCAGCAGATTGTTGCTTTCGGGGAAGTAAGTTATTCATGGTTTCACCATCATCTATACCTTAATTATATGAGAGGTGAGTGAGATCAGACACTGCAAAGGTCTTGTTTCCCTTTTTTGAAAACTAAGACGACAGATTAGGACAAAGAATATTCAGTGATATAGCGAGCCTCAAGTGAGTTCCTCCACAGATTAGTAAAAGGAGATGCAAGTTCGTGTTCACTCACCTTCAGGTCGCTAGCAGGGACCCTATCGGAGTATACTGCTGAGTTGTATTTAATTGTGTTTATTGCCGCTAAGACATCAGGGACATCAAATATTATGTCAGATATAGTGTGTTGGGGATTAACATCACTGATACAGCCCAGATCAGCTATATTAGGATTGCTGAAAACAGAGTAGTATTGTTTCTGCAGTATCTCACCCTTGATTTTAGCATTGTCTAGGAGAATGCCATTTTCCCCAATCAGAGGGTCAACAGTGGAGACAGTGACCTTGTTTTGTTAGGCAAATGAAACGAACAGCTTGAGATTATATTTTTGTTTTGTTTCGAGCAGTGCAATAGCAGTTGAGTTGGTTAATTCTTTTTATTTTTCTAATAATAATTTTTCTATTTTTAGGGATTCTGCAGATCTTGATGGGGTGTTTTGCACATATATTTGTAACATCATTTGCAAATATCTGTCTTGATGTTTTGATATTGGTGGAGATGCGTGTGTGTGAAAGACCAGTTCATTAATGGAAGATCATTACTGATTGTATCTCAGTTTGTATTATGAAGATCCATGTTATGAAATGTAAATATATAATAGGGATTTAGATCGATACAATGCTAAATGAATAGAATCCCTCGCAATTATTTCGAACTTGTCTGCAGAACTGCTCGACGATAACGGGGACAAAAAATATTTGTTTTAGAGTAAAAATATGTTCACGAAGCAACAATGCATGTTACGTAAGATAAACATTAAAGAAATATAAGTTGAATAATTTAACAAACTTATATTTCATATATATATATATATATATATATATATATATATATATATATATATATATATATATATATATATATATATATATATATATATATACTTCCCTTTTATTCCACTTTAATCCACCCATTGCCGAGGCTTTAAACACTCTAGATGATTTTCTTATTTCTATAACAGATTGTTTTTCTATTCTATTACATGGATGTCACCAAAGCAAGAGACATGTTTATAACATGGCAATATGGTGGCGATTAAGCGTGGTGAAGTTTCTATTTATGAAATAGTGTTAAGACAAAGTTACGTATATTTATACATATATATATATATATATATATATATATATATATATATATATATATATACACAAAATAGTGTTAAGATATATCTTTGCTGGCTTTACAACAGGATGGTAATAATTTACCGATGACATCGACATACTAGGATAACTACATCTCGTAATTGTATGACCCTCTTTTGATATCACATGATGACTCTTAATGATGTAACAATTGCATATTACTAGCCACCATGTCATTGAAATATATATTATGCAATGAAACAATTATGTAAACGTAACTTTGTCTTAACACTATTTCATAAATAGAAACTTCACGCTTAATCGCCACCATATTGCCATGTTATAAACATGTCTCTTTGGTGACATCCATGTAATAGAATAGAAAAACAATCTGTTATAGAAATAAGAAAATCATCTAGAGTGTTTAAAGCCTCGGCAATGGGTGGATTAAAGTGGAATAAAAGGGAAGTTTCCTGGGGGGATGGATAACTGGTTATTGGAATCTTTCTAAATATACGCCATTAGGAAATTAGAGACTAATTTCGTGTTGATGTAATACATATATAAAACTTAAAATATAACCAAAAGAAATATAACTGTCATGTTCAATGCAAACACTGTTGTCTGACCAACAATAATGTAATACTGATTGAAACCAGATTATCTTCGCAGAGTTACAATATAATCTTCCCGGATAAACAACCTAATTATCTATATATATCTTTATATATATATATATATATATATATATATATATATATATATATATATATATATATATATATATATAAACAAGCAAATTATAAATGTAAACATGTAAGTATGTTTTTGAAATGGTGCGCGAGTTTGAAAATTATAAATTATAAATTATAAGCTTTCACCGTATTTTAGACTAAAGTAATTTCTAGCCTGATAGTGGGGTTTATAACCCTCGGAGAAATGGAAAAAGATGAGTGTTGCCGTACCCCACTATCAGGCTAGAAATTTCTTTAGTCTAAAATACGGTGAAAGCTTATAATTTCTAATTTCTAATTTCAAACTCGCGCACCGTTTCAAAAACATACTTACATGTTTACATTTATAATTTGCTTGTTTATCATTCACTTGCTAAGTTCATAGCTTCTAATTCGAATGGAAGGAGACGGGATATATGTATATATATATATATATATATATATATATATATATATATATATATATATATATATATATATATATATATATATATATATATAAACGTTAGAATATGTGTAATAAGGCCAAGACAATGCAGATATGGACATAGAAAAAAGAATGCAATAGTGAAAGATATTGATGTGAATTCGTCTCTCACCTTGAATTTATTTAAATGTCCTTAATTTTCGAGATAATATCTCTTCTTCGGAGGGAAGTAAAGGTCTCAGACCAGCGTCTTTAAATTATTACACATATTATTACACATATTCTAACGTTTATACCTCATTACACAATGCTTCAAGTGAACTATAACCTCCTCCATATATATATATATATATATATATAAAAATATTAGCTCCTATTAGCGTTATTTAGCTCCTATCTCCGTAGTAGAGCACTTCCCGACCCTACCACGCCATATCCCGACTTTTCCACCCAGCTCAAGTTTCTTCACCCGCACCATGCGAAAACACAACATCGACTCCTCCACCAAGAACATCCCAGTTCCACCGAGAAAACTTTACCTTCGGATGCTCACGCAAAAAATCGACCTTTTTGCGAAAGACTGAGATGGAGAACTTTTTCTACGATCGATACCGCGACAATCAGGACTTCGACACCAAGGAGAGATTCGGATTCAATACCTACAAATCTCCCCCTCCGAACCATATGCTCTCACCC
>OZ024740.1:52277754-52345254 GCA_964016885.1 Eledone cirrhosa
AACTATATATATATATATATATATATACATATATATATATATATGGTGGTGGTTGTGGTGGTGGTGGTGGTGGTGGTGGTTGTGGCGATATACCGGAAGTATTGAAATGTGAATCTTTTAAAAGAAGTGAATCTTGAAATATGCAATAAAATTATTTATGATTAATTTGTTATGAAATTTACTAGATAAATTATGTAAAATTCATTCATTATTTATTCAAAGTAATCCAACTTATTTTACTAACGAGATTAAAAAATATATTCTGGACGCTGTCCCGCACTCCTTACTTTATTATAGTTAAGATGTCCTCTTGCTTTTGTGACATCCATGTAATAGAAGAGAAAGACAAACTGTTATAGAAACAATACGAAATATGAGATCAGTGTTGTAAACAACCTTGAAATAGCTGAGGGACTTTAATTCAAGAATTCATTAATCCCGTTATAAGAGTTTTAGAGCTACTATATTGTCCCCTAGAGTGCACTGAAGGTAATTTCGTAATCAGAAAAGTAATCTTATTCATACATGCCGAAACTGTCAAATATATTGCACTTTATAGTCATACTAATGAGCTCGGGTGATTTACATATATAGTAAATGTTATTCATATGCATGATGTATGCGAAGAAATAAGAAAAACGTCCAGGGTGTTTAAAGCCCCGACAAGAGTTGGATTAAAGTGGAATAAAAGGGAAGTTTCCTAGGTGGATGGATAACCGGTTATTGGAATCTTTCTAAATGTATATCATTAGGAAATAGATAGACACGCATATACATATATATATATATATACATACATCCATTCACACGCACATACATACATACATACATACATACATACATACATACATACATACATACATACATACATACAATGGCGACCGTTGTGGTCAGTGTCCGATAATTGGACGTGTGTAATTACGGCTTACATGAAGGCAACATACCATATATTGGAAAAAGTTGAGCTACATTACGCGGTAAGATTACATACAATAATTCTACATAAGTGTTTGAACTGTAAGTGTGTTGTAAAACACCTATTTATATGAACGATACATACACTTATGATATATGAACGATACATACACTTTAACATATAAATGCAACGTTGTTATATTACATTTATAAAGAAATATAAAAGTAACGTTTTCGATTCAGAAACAAAAATATAAGTGTTTGAACTGTGAATGTTGTGAATATGTTGTAGAACACCTATTTATATGAATGATACATAAACTTTAACATATAAATACAGCGTTGTTATATTATATTACATTCGTAAAGGAATATACTAAGTAACGGTTCTTTTTGTTCTCGATTCAAACGATTCAAGAACAACGTTTAAAACACAGTTGTAGAATTAAAAACTAACTGAAAAGAAATATTACCCAAGCTGTGAATAACTTTAAATTTGATTCTGACAGAACTTTGTCGTAACTTTTAAAGAAGATCATCGACTATTAAAAAAAAATAAATACAAAATATTAGTGAATAGACGAACTCATCATGGCAAAAAGTACAAGTCTCCTTCGACCAAATCGCAATTACAACCGTTGTATACAGTGGAGCTACGAGCTTAACAAAGAATTATATGAAGCATACAAACAATCTGAACCCCAAAAGTTCGGTTTTATGCAAAGGCTAAAAACTTTATGGAACTCCAAACACCCAGAATTAGACTTTTCTCCAAAGCATCTAAATGAACAGGCAAAACGTATCATTAGATGTAAATTGATACATCTAACGGAATCGAGTGATACTACAAATACAGCCCTTGTAGACAACCACCCCACCTCCACTGACAGACAAAGAGAATGGCCGGCTAAATCTAACAGTGAACAGCTCACCAACAATTTTGCTGAAATCCATCCCACTTCCACTGAAGAACAGCGAGAAAGGTCAGCTGACTCTAGTAGTAATTGTCACCACATCAACAACGAGGCTGCAATTCATGACTCTACTGAACAAACAGAGCACCAAAAACTTGTGGGCACCCTACAAGTGATATGGAACGATATGTTTCAAGAGATACACAGCCTTAATGTGAGTGACAGACCATACAACACTAGAGTCAGTAAAGAACCCACTAAATTGGAATTGGAAGCGGTGAACGAAATAGCTGGCAATTATCTGAAGGCTATACGATCTAAAGGTGTAGAAACGACATTTGAAACGCTCAATGTTTTGTTATATGTTTCAGCTGTCACATTGCTATCATATAACACACATCTAAAACCACGCAATCAAGATACAAACAGAAAGCCTGAACCAGCGTGGATGCGAAATTTAAAAACCAAAATTTTGTCCCTGAGACGAAGTATCTCACACATCGCAGTCGTTATGAAATGCAACATAGAGAGAAACTTCACACGACACCAGGAAGACCTAAAGAAAACGTTAGAGAGACTATTTGGAGATACCAAATTTAAAACTTTGAACTCCAAATTACACCAGTTGAAACAACAACTCACAGCTACAACAGAAAGACTAAAATATAAGTCAACAGCCCATAAACGACAAGTGCTAAATAGATTGTTTGCCAGAGATCCTAAATCAGTTTATCGCAGCTTCGGTGGCAAAAGCTCAATCCCTGTAAACGACACCCCTTCAAAAGAACAGGTTGAGAACTACTGGAGATCTGTATGGGAAACGGATGACGGATTCAACAGACAAGCTAATTGGCTAAAACAACTGGAACAGGACTACTGCCAACATGTCCAGACAAAACAATATGACATAGATGGGTCAATACTGGAAACAGCTCTACAGAAAATGTCGAATAGGAAATCGCCAGGCCCAGACCTCATTACAGGATACTGGTTGAAGAATTTCACTTTCTATCGGCAAGATCTCATACGGCTGTTTACAGAAACCATTAAGGGCACACAAGAACTGCCCAGATGGTTATCAACTGCCACTACTCTCCTCATTCCCAAAAATAGCCAAACCACCCTTGCTAAAAATTACCGCCCAATTGCCTGCCAAAACATCATGTATAAATTATATACTGGGTGCCTTAACCTGTTCTTACAAGATCACTGTGCTACCAACAACATCATAACACCTGAGCAAGCTGGTGGAAAGAGGGAGGTGTGGGGTTGCATAGATCACCTACTAACTAACAAAATGATTCAGGAAAAAACAACAAAGAATCGCAGAAACATGACTGTCGTGTGGCTGGACTATCAAAAAGCATTTGATAGTGTACCTCATGGGTGGATTATTAAGGCTTTACAGTTAGCTAAAGTCCCACAACCATTAGTAGCTGCTGTTGAACGCCTGACCAAGAACTGGTACACCAATTTGATCCTTAGAGGTGAGAAGGAGCAGGTTAAGACTGATAGGATACATTACCAGAAGGGCATCTTTCAGGGTGATAGCTTGTCAGTACTACTCTTCGTTCTCTCACTGAATCCACTATCTTACCTACTCAGGAAACAAGGTGGACAAAGAAGTGGGCCCAGAAGTATCTCCCATCTTTTCTTTGTTGATGACCTGAAGTTGTATGGGCCAAATATCAATGACATCAAGAAACAATTGGACCTCATTACACAATTTTCAACCGACATCAAAATGAAATTTGGTGAGTCCAAGTGTGCATATTTGGCAGTAAAACGTGGAAGAGCTGTGCCCTCCTCTAGAAATCTAGATATGAACGGCCTGACAATACAACCTCTGCAGTCAGGTGACAACTACAGATATCTTGGACAGGATGAGAATGTTAGATATGATGGACCCATAAATAAGGAGAGAACCAGAACTGAATACCTCAGAAGAGTAAAAAAAATATGGTCATCAGAACTGTCAGCATACAACAAATACATTGCCCACAATACCTATGCTGTGCCAATTCTAACGCCAACATTTGGCCTACTGAACTGGTCATTGCAAGAACTAAGTGAGATGGATGTTAGAACTCGTAAACTTCTCAGTGTTACTGGGAACTTTAACATCAATGGTGATGTGGATAGGCTATACTTCTCACGCAAGGAAGGTGGCCGGGGTCTAAAATCAATATTAACAACATATGAAACCCGGATAGTAACACTGAAGCAACACCTTCAACAGAGGAAAAAGGTTGGCGACCATCTTGCTCAGGTTTATGAGCATGAAAAAAGAAATATCATTAGAATAGCGACTGATCTGGAGGAGAGATATGGAATAAAGCCTGATATAAATCTCTCACCCAGAGAAATCGGAAGATCCTATTCAATGTTCAAACAAGAAAAAAAAAATTGACCAATTTACAGAGAAAGTTGTGCATGGATACTTGAGGCGTAAAACACAGACCATAGAGGGGATAAACCACTCAAAAGGCCTGGCATGGAGTTCCGACAAGTTTATGACATCACACCTTGAGGGATATCTCTATGCAATACAGGAACAAGAACTCCCTACCAAATATCTGCTGCACAAAAGAGGAGGGCCAGCAGCTGACAATAAATGTAGGCTATGTAAAACAAAGATCGAGGATGTAAGCCACATTGTTGCCAGCTGCGAAAGAATGTCATCTCGCTACTACCTCCCCATGAGACACGATGGGATAGCTAGAACTATCTGGAACGCACTTCGGAAAACAAAATTAACAACAAACGAGGAAGAATATATTGAGACAGATGGCACTAAGGAATACTGGTGGAACCTGAAAATAAAAACTGCCACCAAATTAAAGCACAACCGGCCTGATATTGTAGTTTGGGACCACACATTGAAAACGTGTTCTGTTGTGGAGATCAGCTGCCCACTTGATGTAAACGTTGTCAGAAAAATACAGGAGAAGGAGGACATCTACGGACCATTGATGAGGAGCTTACAAATCCAGTATCCAAGATACACCTTTAGCTTCATACCCATCATTATTGGTGCTACGGGTTATATACCAACCCGCTTGGACCAAAGTATGACCGAACTTGGATTTGCGGACAAAAAGCGCAGCTCCCTAATTCATAGTCTACAAATGGCTGCGATAGCTGGCACCTTCAAAATATGCAAAACATTCTTGCGATTCAAGGGATGACAATTTCTTTTCTTTTACAACCTTGCCACCAGGAAGGTGGCCGGTCAAAAAAATATACTCGAAATTAAGAGAAAGAGAAAACATACATACATACATACATACATGGTGGCTGCCAACTCGTTTTCGAGTACGGCCACTACTTTATATCCATGTAGGAGAACCCCTACCGATGCGCTGAACGAGTGTGACTTTTTAGTCCAGCCAGCGACTTGAAAACTCTGGTACAAACACTACACTTGTGACAATTATTGACACATAGTACTGGGCCCATGGTACCATGTGACGACAAGTGCAGAGAGATCTCCAGATATAAAGCAATGCCTGTGCCGTGAAGCTTTTATAGTGAGCAAAGGCACTGCACAAAGCCAGTCCCACTCTCTTAACCAAGATGATATTTACCAAAAAGAAGAACAAGTCAACATCATTGGATACCATCAGGGTTGCAGGTGTTATATCAAAGTTTTCCTTCTCCTAGAATTCTGCCTTGACAAAGGCTAAGAGGTCATCTCTCCCGGTGATTTTGGATGGCCATTGACTCTTAAGAGCTCCTTTGCCCTTTGACAGGTTTTGTTTTTAGTCCTGCAGGATGTCCAAAGTCACCCTCCTCACCAAGAAACCTTTGTGTGGTTGCCAGTTTAGTCGCCAACGACCCGACCATGAGACAGGTTGTACTGGGATACATGTTACTAGTAGCACCAACTGGTGACCTGACATACATACATACATACATACATACATACATACATACATACATACATACATACATACATACATACATACATACATACATAATAATGATGGCTGCCCCCTCGCTATCGAGTATGGCCATTGCATGATATAACATTATTAATGATTATCAATTAATGCTAACGTGCAATGCCTGTGCGTGAAGATGTTTTTAAAGTGAAGAAAGACTGTGCACTGAGCTAATCCCACTCTCTGAGCGTCAGTAGCTATAACCCGAAAAGAGGAAAAGATCAACATCATCGGTAACTACTGAGCCGCAGGTTTTATGTCGGAGTTATCCAAGTTTCTGAGTTGCCTTCTCCTAGAAGAATGCTCTGACAACGTCTAGGGGTTCTTCACTCCCAGTGGTTTAACCACGCGATCGAGTATCCAGCCCAACTATTTCTATGTCCCGCGTATATACATACACATGCATATACATATACATACATATGTACATTACACATTTTTACACACATACATACATAGATGGTGGCTGCCAACTCGTTTTCGAGTACGGCCACTACTTTATATCCATGTAGGAGAACCCCTACCGATGCGCTGAACGAGTGTGACTTTTAAGTCCAGCCAGCGACATACATACATACATACATACATACATACATACATACATACATACATACACACATAGGTATGTGTGTGTGTGTGTCTTATGTGTGTGTACAGATGTTTATACACTAAGCTGTCATTTAGGTACACATTTTGACAACATGGTTATCTCTCATATCCTTTGAATAGATTATAATATAGAAAAGTATTTTCACCAGCCAACAAATATGTCTTTTCGTAGAAAAGGCGCATACTTTATAGCATGAATGAAATCGGCAAAAAGTGGACAGACGACAGGTTCGTGGGAAAGCTAGAATAAACTCCCAATAAACCTGTCAGTTATAAGTGAACAATCAAATCTATCGATAACAAAGTCCAATTGTACCATGGATAGTTCAATGACATAATTGCTAAACTAAACAAAAATCAGAACAGTATCTATCGAAAACAAGGGAGACGCGAGCAAAACAAGTTTAAATTAAAAATATTTACACTTATATACTGCTTTGAATGTGGTTATATATATATATATATATATAGTGAAATTCCGTTATAACGAAATTCATGGGGTATAAAAAACATTGGTTTTAACGAAAAATTCTTTATAACGAGATCGACCTAAAACATCGAGCGCGTGGCCGGAGATTGAAAACAATTTCGTTATACTGAAAAATCCGTTATAATGGTATTCGTTATAACAAAATTTTCTCTCTCTCTCTCTCTCTCTCTCTCTCTCTCTTGTATATATAAATACAAATAAAATTATCGAGAATAGCAACTTCGGCCCACGAAATAACGAAAAACAATCTCCGAGATGTGTGGCAAAGTGCTCAATGGTTCGGTTGAACCAGAGCTATAACTAACGTTTAATACCAAACACACTGAGACGCTGGTTAAACAATCATTCGCACAGCCAAAAAAAAAAACGATCAAGTAATTCGGGTCAAACAAATAAAAATATATGTGATTGACAAATTTACCCGGACCCCTGGACGGATGGTAAAATCCAGCATTTGGGTTTCTGCGACTCCGAAATCAGGTACCGTCCGCCTACATAAATAATTGTTTCTACTTTAGGCACAAGGCCAGCAATTACCCAGTGCATTACTGGTACTTTATTTTATCGACCCCGTAAGGATGAAAGGCAAAGTCAACCTCGGCGGGATTTGAACTCAGATCGTAAAGGGACGTAACTATGCTGGAAAGCATGGCGTCCGACCCTCTACCGATACTGCCAATCCACCACCTACATAAATAATGTTAGGCTTCTGGTAAGATGATGAACAAGGAAGTCGCTTTTTCAACAGGCTTTTAGTTCAGTAATACAAGGAAAGACTGTTGCTGACCCCACGTGGGGATCAGCAAGGGAGGCAACCCCTATATTAGGCGAATGAATTCACTTGTGTATATTATTGCAAGAATGCAAAATATCACAAATCGAATTAGAGTTCTCAACAGAAGGGTTAAAGTTAACATAAGCTATTCATCAGTCAATAGAATCAACTAAAAAAATCAATAAAATTAACTGATCAATAGCTAGAGTCTGGAGATAAATACAAATAAAATTATCGAGAATCGCAACTTCGGCCCACGAAATAACGAAAAACAATCTCCGAGATGTGTGGCAAAGTGCTCAATGGTATGTGTGTGTGTGTGTGTGTGTGTGTGTGTGTGTGTGTGTGTGTGTGTGTGTGTGTGTGTGTGTGTGTGTGTGTGTGTGTGTGTGTGTGTGTGTGCGTGTGCGTGTGTGTGTAATCTTATATAAAATCGCGGAGGGGTAGATCCCAATAAAGTAATCTAAAAACAACACTTCACAAGCATATTTCCTTGGAGATATATTTCTAGTCAAGCAACCTAAAGTTAGAAGTCTTCACTAAGTTCCTTTACTGCAGTTTCAAAACTGAAGAATAACGTTCACCATTTCAGTAGACTGATATGGCTACCGTTAACAGAACAGTTTTTCATCAGGGGGAATTCTGTATGGTATAAGAAAAATATAAATACCCGTAAAGCGAAAGAGTCCATTTTCATGTGCAAGAAAACATTATAATATTGCACGCATGCGTAGATCTACTAACAAGGCTTATATATATGTGTGTGTGTAAATATTTGTATATACATTGTTCGTATATAGAAATATTTACCTTGTTAGTAGATCTACACATGCGTGCAATATTATTATTTGTCAGGAAATTTATCCGGATACTTACAACAGAATGTACTCCGTGATACTCATGGACCAGGTGGTAATGGTTTTAAAATGTGGGTGCCTACCTTTCAAAAAGAAAACACTTTCCCATAGCGCTGACATTGCGATCAAATTCGGAACTACATTGAACTTTTTAAGCATACAGCCATTTTTGTACGAACAGTGTAACCATTTTAAAGGTTATTTCAAATAGATACGTTTTGTATATATACGTTTTTACATGAATCATAAAGAAGAAGAAGAAGAAGAAGAAGTAGAGCGATAGTGAGTTTGTGTGAGGGGAGCAGATTAAAAACCAGAAAATAAACAAATAACTTCAATATGCCATCGAAAAACTGTAGTTAATGAGGTAAGATTGTAGAAATGATGTATATTTATGGCTGTATTTTACATTTTTTAAGTTCTATGAGTGAATCTAACCAGAATTATTTTCAATCATTCATATATACACGTATGGCATGTGTATCAATTCACAGTTCTACCAACCTAAATAAAGTACATCAACACAGTCTAGGGTATCATTTGCAGTACAATTTACATATTTACCAAATTCATAAACGCATTCTCTGTGCATATTTGCATTAAAGTAACAATTTCCAATGATTTCTATAAAACTTTAGGATGAAATCTAGTAAAATAGGAACATAACATATCACCATTTTCTTTTTTTCACAAATTGTTGTTGACATACAAATTTCAACAGATTGAATGTCCGTTTAGGCGCTTGTTACTTAACTTGAAGAATATATTCTAATTTGTGAAACAAAAAAAACAACAAAAAAACAACAACAACAACAACAACAACAACGACAACGACGACAACAACAACAACAACAACAACAATAATAATAATAATAATTGTTTCTACTTTTTGGCACAAGGCCAGCAATTAACCAGTACATTACTGGTACTTTATTTAATCGACCTCGTAAGGATGAAAGGCAAAGTTAACCTCGGCGGGATTTGACCTCAGAACGGCAAGGGCCATAATAATAATACTTTCTTTATTAACCACAAAAGTTTATATAAAGTAGACATTAAGGACAATACAGGACGGTACAAATGGGCATTTCTGCGTGTAAAAAACAAAAACAGAGGATGTAACAAAAAATAACAATGAAAAATTCCCTAATAGGGGGAGATTTCCGAGGGACATTTGTGTAGAAATCCCATTAAAAGGCCACAGTGACCCTGACCACCAGGGCAAGTGCCCTCTCCCAGTTTTCCACCTTTAATTTACAGACACATACTCAGAGTAGGCCCATTCACTCGGGCCATTCTTGCTTCTCTCACCCATCTTTCAACAAAATGCTGGGAATGAGCACTTCCCTCTCTACCCTGATTTTCCTTTTCAAATGAAATTTGAAAAAGTTAATCAGGGCATCGCCGAAGAGGTAAGTGCTCGTCTTCAGCCCTTTCAAATGTGTCCACCATCCTATCTCTTTTGCCATGGCCACCAGACAGATAAAAACTGCCTGCCCTTCCCGGCTAAAGGAAGAGGGCGGGGCAATCCTCATAATGGACTCAGCTGATAGCCGGATCCGTACTACACGCGACAGCAGGTGTTCAACATAAACCCACAAGTCAGCAATGCTCGGACATTGGACGAGTGCGTGCAGGACGGTTTCGTCGCCCTGCGCGCATCTCGGACATACCCAGCTGACGGCACCTCCATGCCGTAGAGTTTATCCCGAACTGGCAAAGCTCCTCGGTAGCACTGCCAGGCCAGGGATTTCTGGAGGTTGTCCATAGGCCCGGCCCGAAAGTTCTTCCGAAGAGATTGGCTAGTTGATTTTCGTCGACGACTATAGTTTCCCTAAGTACGTCGTCGCTCTTCCCCTCCACTAATCCTCTATAGAACGCCGAGGTGGAGTTTCCACCGATCACACTGCCCGATTAGTCGAGGGCTGTGAGCGCCTGAAGACAATTCCAGTCTCCAAGCGTTCCCTCTCGGTATTCGCTTGACCCGGGACTGCAGCTCCGTCAAGGAGACGAGCTGGAGAAAAACGCGTCTAGCAAACGGCGACCACACCTGATCACCCTCGAGGAAGAGGTGGAGATGTCGTAGCCTGAGCGCGTGTCTGCGTATCTTCAGTCACAGCAGCCCAGCCCTCCACGTAGCGGGTGTTGACAGCAGATAGACCGCCTGACTATCGGAGCGCATCCCTTCCACAAAGTGCGAAAGAGCAAACGCTCCAGCGCAATCAGGCGGGCGGTAGTAGATGACGGACGCGATGTACGCGTTAGCCACCTCCGCTCGACCTTCAGGGATAGCTTCCTCTCCGCCCATTTCTGGGGGGTGAGAGAAGCCACCCTGCTCGTCACCTCATCCCAGTTTTTGTCCGTCTGGAGGTCCGGACCGAACCAGACTCCTAGCAATTTAACCGGTCCGTCTGTCCAGCGCCAGACGACGCTGTTGGACGGCATGGACTTCCTCTCCAGGTGTCGAGCTGCAGGCCCACTGACTTTTGCTGGTTGATCATTGCTCCTGTCACCGCTTCGTATTCTCTTAGTGTAGTGCCAATCGCCTCGATGTGTTTGGCGTTCGACACCACTACGGTGACATCGGCCGCATATGCTGACACGGATATTCCGCATCCTAGTTCGCGCGTGACCCCCCTCAACGTCTCCAGTTTGTACAGCAATGGCTCGAGAGTCAATATGTACAAGAGGGACGAGAGGGGACATCCTTGGCGGACCGGGCGCATGATGTTGAACGGTTCCGAAAGGTGACCGTTCACTCTCACCACAGAGCAGATATCGCTGTGCATGGCAGCGATCCAGCCTCTGAAGACGGGCCCAAAGCCAGCCGCCCTCAGGACTGCCGCTAGGTAACGATGGTCGACCCTATCGAAACTTTCGACTGATCTAAATTGATCAAGGACCCACCCGTGCCAGGTTCCCTAGCTACCCTCTCCACGATGTATCGCATGAGGTGGAGGTTGTTGTGGATGGATCTGTCGGGAATGGCGCATGTCTGCGCCTCTCCCACCAGACCACCAACCACAAGCGCCAACCTCTTTGCTAGCACCTTGGCCAAAATCTTGAACTCTGTGTTTAGCAGAGTTATGGGCCTGAAATTATCTATGTTATCCCACTTGTTCGGATCCTTTCTCAGCAACGCCACCGCTCCTCGGCTCACAGAGCTAGGAATTCTCCCATTCTGTTGCCAGTTGCAGTAGACGTCCGCCAAGTCTGGCATCTATACGTAAAGTTCATAGGGCAGACCATCCAAACCAGGCGATTTACCCCTTGTGCAGCCAGTCATTGCCTCCCGTACTTCAGCGGCTGTTATCGGCTTTTCGCAACACTCTGCCTCAGTGGCCAAGAGCCGCGGCAGTCCGTCGAGGTAGACACTAAAGTCCATCCCTCGAACCAGCCCGCCACTGCCCCCGAACAGCTGAGCGAAGTGTCGCTGAAAATCTTCACACATTTGCCCAGGATCGAGTAGCATGCGCCTGTCGTGGTCCACCAAAGACCGGATCGTGGCTTTGTTGCCACAACGCGCCTCCGCCATTCGGGCCCATTGAACGGCTTTCGTCCCCTCGTGTCTGAGAGCACGCACCCTAGCTCTGACAACGCAGCCTTCGTGCTTTGCATTGAAGAATTGATCAAAGGCCAATTTCGCCGCAAGTATGTCGGTCGCGATGCCTTTGTTAAGCCTCGTCTAATTTTCTAACTAGTTCTCCCTCTGCTCTATTTTTCTCTATAGCTAAAGCCTTACTAAACCTAATGGACTCTATTCTAATCGCTCTTTTCAGTGCAAACCAGCACTTGTTGTTGATGATGGCCCCCGTCAACGCCCGCTTAACTTGTTCGCTAATCCGGTCTCTGTAGGCCTTGCGCGCTGGTAAGGACGCGTTTAGCTTCCAGTAGCCGGGTCCTTGTCTATGAAGCCTATCTAAGTCAACCACACAGATCAGGAATTTGTGATCCATGTAGCTGACTATCTTGAATTGTGGACAGCCTATGCTAGACCTATCTATTTCCCTACAAAATACTCTATCTAGATATGATCTGGATGACCCTATGCGATTTGTCCAAGTCCACATTGGCACATTCGGGAAATCCAATTGGTACCTGTCAGGAAGTTCAAAACGTCTGAGCAGGTTGGTGAGGCTCTTGCACCCTCCTCCCCTATCCGCTAATCCCACACAGTCCCAGCGTGCATCTAAGACTAAAGAGCGGGACGTTCCAAGAAAGGTCTCCAGATGCCAGAAGAAATCAGGCCGCCGTGCTCCTGTCGGGGCATAGACGGCCACTAGCCTGAAAGCTTGCCCGCCTCCGCTGGACACGTCCAGCACCACCAACTTACCTTCTAGGTCCAGGAAGATGGCCCGTATGGCGAGATCCAAACCTCTCCGAAAAAGCACAGCAACACCCCCCCCCCGATCCAGGACGGCTGGGAGATGCGTACACATCGTAGCCGTCGAAGATCGGTGCGAAGGCCCGTGCTTCGGAGATTCTGGTCTCGCTGATGGCCACTACATCTATGTTTAGTGACCTGAGGTCGTTGAGCAGGTGGCCCTGCTTCCATGACGACCCCAAGCCACGCGCATTTATGCTGCCTATTCTGAGTGAGGTCATGTTGAAAAGGAGGGGAAAAGATGGGAAAGACCACTTACCTTACTTCTCGTAGAGGAAGGATGGTTTCTCCACCCTTTTCACTGCTTGTGGCCTCCGGAAGGATGTCCTTATAAATCCTCCTGGAGAGTGCTTGTCGGAAGTCGCCGATATCTTTTTTGAATTTTTGTTTTAGTGTCGTGTACGTTTTCTGTGTGATGCGAGTGATTTGTATGTGTGGAGGTAGTGTGAACTTTTGGGGTGTTGTGTAGTCTTTTTCTGTGATGCTGGTGTTGTGTTGGATGTAGTGTAATAATTGGTTGTTGTTCAAATTTAATTTTTTCTACTTTTGGCACAAGGCCAGCAAATACCCAGTGCATTACTGGTACTTTATTTTATCGACCCCGTTAGGATGAAAGGCAAAGTTAACCTCGACGGGATTTGAACTCAGAATGGCAAGGGCCGTAACTCTATACCTCAAAGCATGGCGTCCAACCCTCTACCGATACTGCTAATCCACCGGTTGTTGTTCAAATTTAATGCTGTGTAGTGTGTATCGTTTTGTTTGCGTTTGTTATGGGTTTGTTTCTGTTTCGCTTTTTGGTGACATTTGTGGTGTTGGTGATGGTGGTGGTGGGGTTAATGATGGTGATGGTGTTGGTGTTTGTGGTGAAGGGTTGGTGATGCTGGTGTGGATGGTGGCATAGCTGTCCTAACTTTTTTGTTTGATAGTTTATTTGTTTCCCTCTGTATTTTGTTTTTTGGGGGGAAGGAAGAGGATTTTTTCTTTTTTGGTTTTTTTTTTTTTTGTCTTTTTTCCTGATACAGTTTCCCACTCCTCGTCGTAACAATCTATCTCCAGTTACGATAGGTCGGGGAGTGGAAAATCCTCCACAGGCGTTGGTTTTGGTTGTGGCGTGGTAGATGGTGGAGGCGCTGGTGCTAGTTCTGGCGTGTTGGGTGGTGGTGGTGGTGGTTTTGCTACTGTTGCTGGGGTTGTTGCTGTTACAGTTGCCTCTGTTGTTGCTGCTACAGTTGTTGCTGCCATCTCTGCTGCTGGTGGTGTTGATGGTTGAGTCACTGGGGTGGGAAAGAGAGCTGGCCTCGATATTTTAACCTGAGTACAGAAAGCCTTTAGGTGGGTTCCTTCACCACAAATGGCACACCTAGGCCTTCTACCCTCGACGATTACGGTGAGGTGGCTGCCATCAGTGAGGTCTATCACCTCTGGGATTTCCTCAATGCTTTTTTGGTCCGCTTGGATCAGGAGCTCCATCCCAGATCCGGACCAGTTCTCCTGCTTTTCTTTTGATATTTCAATTATTTTGGTGTTGGCCTCGATGCCGGCGAGGACGGCAGCCATTAGCCAGGGAATTTCGATGGCCGGTGGAACGTGGGTCACCCTGATCTTCACGAGTCTCTGGCCACAATAGCTTGGGACGAGTGTGAAGTCGTCGCTTCTTAATGGGGGCTCTCTGGCCTCCTGTGGTGTTCCAAAGAACACGTCCACGGTTCCACGTCTGATGTAGGTTTTTCCGCCCACACATGTCCCAAAGCTTTTTGGATTTGGGACTCGGGTGCCCGTTCCACTCGGCGCGATTTTGTGTTAATCGTTCGATAAGACACGGTGCATAGGCGCCGATGCTCCATTTTATTAGGTGGGGGAGGGGGTGAGGCTGACCCTGTACCCATCTTTCTTTACCATTCTGTTGGCTTCATTTAATTCCTCCTGAGTTACCTCGATTGTTTCGCATTTCTTGCGGTGGTGTTGGTGTTTTTGTTGTTATTCTCATTGTTGTTGTTGCTGTTGTTGTTATTGTTATTTTTCTTATTGTTATTTTTAGTTTCAGTTGTGGTGGTGGTGGCGTCAGTTGTTCGGTGTGGAAGTGTCGATTCTGGGTGAATCCATTTCGATGTCACGAGATAATAATTTATTTTTTTATTTTGTTTCTGTTGTCGCTGTGGTGGTGGTGGTGGGGGTGGGGGGCTTTTACACCTGCAGTTTTTGGTAATGGCGGGAAATGAATGTCTGCATGAGACAAATTTAAATTATTGCTACTGCTTATATTTTTAGTGTTGGCAAACGTAGTGATATTTACAATGGGGGTGTTGGTGTGAGGTGTTAGTTTGTGAGGAAAGCTGTCAGCTTGGTGTAGCTGTGAGTCGTCCATGATTTTTTCAAAGAAATTTTTGTTTGATAATTATAAAAGTTTAAATTTTGGGCTCAAGGCCCCAATCTTTTTGAGTGTCCTTTTCCGAAAGCAATATATGTGACCTTATAAACACTTAACAACAAACATTTTCACTAAATGTCAGTTTGAAACAACTGAAAACAACAAACCTTTGCGGAGCTCACGATGATACGATTTCCTACGTAGGTCGCCAATAATAATGATAATAATAATAATAATAATAATAATAATAATAATAATAATAATAATAATAATAACGCACGAGGTGGTAGAACGTCACGAAATTGCTCCCGTAAGTTTTTTGATTTTTAACATATTTAAATCAATTGTGAAAGAACAATTCTTAGCACAAATGTTGCATAAAGGCACCGAATGAGGTCCCATAAAGTTTCGGATCCATATTATATTGTTGTATCGCTCAAATATTCAATTTTGTATTATATATTTTGTATTCAAAAAAAGAAAATGGTTATAAATGGAACAAAACACCCTCTGTCTACACTATATAGAACAGCGGCAATTTCAATTTCACCAACACCAGAAACTTGATACACTACCTATCCCATCACACTAAATATAACGGCAACTTCACCGGCATCATAATAATAATTACTATTATTATTGTCTCAAATTTAAAAAAATGTTTAATTCAAATTTTACGGGAATATGTCAACACAAAATATAATGAAAATATATATTAAACATACGAACACAAACTCATAGATACTATATCAGTAACCACAACACCACCACATCCATCATCGCCGCCACCACTCATTCAATGCTACTGACACTATTCCCCTGTTAACTTGAGAGAGAAAAGGGAAGGTGGTGGTAGCACTAGACAAGAGAGAGGCTAGCAAAAGATATAAATAGATTGACTTGGTAACCTTGCCACGGACAAATGTCTACATCAACAATTATGGGACTGCTGGCTCACCCCTTCCTCACCAACAATATAAAAAGCCCCGGCACCACCACCGACATAGCCAGCAGCAATAACAGCCAACTACAACAAAAAGTATATTATATTATTGTAATGCACTGGGTGATTGCTGGCCTGGAGTGGAGACAATTATTAATAATTTCATTCTTAAGCCACGCAATGCTCACATTAAGGAACCACTCATGATAATAACAATTTAAAAAAAACAACAAAAAGAAAACCCCGTGACCAAGAAATACCGGGATGGCGGCCGGCGGGGAATAGCCATGTCTCTAGGGGAGAACGACCCCTCTAGTCTTGGTTGACACTCGTTCTAGAAGTGGTAACACGAAAAGATTACCCCTTGGCGGATAAGGATAAAACGCGACAAAATAAAGTAGATGTCTAATGATGAAATCTCATACCGGATCGGCCGTCACCCGGGTAAAAAAGGGCCGCGTCCCTCAGAGAGGAACCAGACTGGGGTCGAAAAATCAGCTAATGGTTCAAACCTTCCCATCACTTCGGAGCTGGAGACCTCCCATAACCGGAATACTCCTACTGTTGGCCCTCCATGCTCACCACCAAGAAATCCAAAGAAAAAGAGAGAAAAATGGTCAAGGGAAGATAATAAAGAAGTCCTTGAGGCTTTCTACACTGCCATGTACTACCCATCAAATACATCGAATACAGAGCAAACATATATCAACTGGAAAAAGAAACATCCCGAAAACAGAGGCTATATTGACAGTAACAAACTAGCCAATATACGAAGAAATATTGTAAGAAAAAAGTTACTAACTGATATAGAAATTGATCAGATCAAGCTAGTAGCACAAAGTCAGCGAAGGGAAAATGAAGCATGTGTCAGTGAAAACGAGGTAAACTGTAACACTTCGAATCCCAGAGTTGGGGCGGAATCACTGGCAACAGAACAAATTAAAGAAAGGAGCGAAAAAGTGGAGGGAGTGCATGCTCAGGATGAAACTCCAAATGAAAATAATGAGATCGTAAATGAGAAAGAAATGAATGAGAATGAACTTGCCAACTTGAAGGATGAAATTATGATCGAATGGATGAAAATGAAAGAATCTGACATGGGGGAACGAGACACCCTCCCTAAGATCCAGAACTCCAAACAGAACCAAAAGATAATACACAAGACAAACATAATTCTCAAAAACATTATCATCACAAACAAACTAAGCATTACTGACTTAAATCATCTCTATTATGCATCGGCTAAAGTCACCACTCACTTATGTGGAGTGAAGATGAAAAAACAAAGGAATTCCCACAAGAAATCTACTTGGCAAGATAACATCAATCGCCAAATAAACCTTCTCCGATCTGACATAGAAATTTTAACAAACTATAAAGTAGGTGAACATGTTAAACAAACTAAACTTAGAAAATTGAAAAAAAAGTACAGTATAAGATCAACATGTGACATAGACATGCTGATAGAAACAATCAAGCAAAAAGTGTCGGCCAAAGCTGCTCGTATAAGGCGCTTTGAAAAACGATCTAGATTCTATAAGGAGAATAATATGTTCAAAAACAACCAAAGAAACTTCTACAGAAAAATTGGTAAGTCAACAATAACTGCTAAATCAATACCACCCAAGGAGGAAGTGCAAGAATTCTGGGAAAAGATCTGGGCCGAAGAAAAAGTTCATAACATACATGCCCCATGGATAGACAGACAAATGAAAGAAACAGCTCACCTTGAAGAACAAACATGGGAAAATATAACAGTTGAACAGCTGCGCTTGGCTCTAAGAAAAACCAGCAAATGGAAATCCCCAGGAAAAGACAAAATACAAAACTTTTGGATAAATGCCTTCACAGAGTCTCATGAGCTGTTAGCCCAACTTTACAATGAAATAGTTAAGGAGCCAGAAAAGATACCATCATGGCTAGTTAACGGCATTACATTCCTGCTACCGAAGAATGATGAGACAAACAATCCCAAAAATTACAGACCGATAACCTGCTTGACCACAATGTATAAAATTTTAACATCAGTCCTAACTGAATACACATATGACCACCTGATAACAAATGACCTATTTCCCATTGAGCAGAAAGGGTGTAAACGAGGCTCATATGGCTGTAAGGATCAGCTTCTGGTTAACAAAATGATACTGGAAGATTGTCATAATAGACACAAAAATCTATCGATTGCTTGGATAGATTATAAAAAAGCATTTGATAGTTTGCCACACAGTTGGATTGAAAAATGTTTAGAGATTTTCAAAATATCCCCCGTTATCAGGAGGTTTTTGTCATTCAGTATGAGGACATGGAGAACGACACTCCTTTTGAATAGTGAAACAAAATCACTGGAAGCTGGAGAAGTTAACATTAATTGTGGAATTTTTCAGGGTGACTCTTTATCACCGCTTTTATTCTGCATCGCACTTATACCATTAAGTAAAATGCTCAATGAAACAAAACATGGATATAGAGTCTATGACAAAACCATTAATCACCTGTTCTACATGGATGACCTGAAACTATTTGCAAAAAATGATGAACAATTGCAAGGGCTATTATCCACTGTGAAGCAGTTCAGTGATGACATTAAAATGGAGTTTGGACTGGATAAATGCGCCAAAGCAACGTTCACCAGAGGAAAGCTGCTGAAGAGTTCAGACATTAATCTTGATCGGTGGAACGTGATAAGAGAGCTTGATCAAGAACAAACTTACAAATATCTAGGTGTTTGTGAAGGAGACGGAATCAAGCACTCGACAATGAGGGAAAGGATAAGGAAGGAATGTTACCGCAGAGTCAGAGCAATCTTAAGAACGGAATTGAATGCAAGGAATAGGATCGATGCCATAAACACGCTTGCCATACCAGTAGTAACCTACAGTTACAATGTCATCAACTGGTCAAGCACAGAGATCCGTAGGCTCGACACAAAAATCCGAAAATTCTTAACCATGCACAGAATGCATCACCCTAAGGCAGACATAGATAGAATATATCTCCCTAGGAAAGAAGGAGGACGTGGGTTAATCCAGTTAGACATTGCGTTGAAAACTGCAACAATTGGATTATCCACATATCTAAGGGAATCACATGATTGGATGATCAAACTCGTTTTGAAACACGAAAGCACCAAAAGATCATATTCCATTACAAAAGATGCACAAAGATACAGTAATGGACTACAAATTTCAGAAGTCCCATTTACTGCTGAAATGGAAAACACAGAAAAAGCAAAGCAGGTAAAAGTAACTGCAAAGAAAGAACTGCTACAGAAACTGGCTAAGAAATGGCAAGAAAAGCCTCTGTATGGAAAATACCCAGAGCGAGCTAACAATCCTGATGTTGACAAAACTTTAACCCATCAGTGGTTGGCATCCTCTGGACTGAAATCGGAGACTGAAGGACTGATTATATCCGCACAAGATCAGTGTCTGCCAACAAAAAATTACCAAGCCAACATAATAAAAAATGGGTGCAGCCCATTATGCCGTGTATGCAAAAAACAACCAGAGACCATTGACCATATAATTTCAATGTGCAGTCCTATAGCTCCAACCGAATACCTAAACAGGCATGACAGAGCTGCACAATACATACATTGGATAATGTGCAAGCATTTTGACCTGCCCCATCAAAAGAATTGGTGGGAGCATCAACCACCTCCCATACTTGAAAAAGATCACATCTCAATCTTGTGGAACTTTAGCATCCAAACAGACCGAAAAATAGATGCAAATAGACCTGATATAATATTGAAGGACTTTCAAAGGAGGGTATGCCTGCTAATTGATATGTCTGTTCCAATAGACAAGAATGTATCTATAAAAACATTTGAAAAATTGAGCAAGTATAAGGACCTGGAGATAGAAATTGGAAAAATGTGGAAATTGAGAACTAAAACAATACCAGTGGTTGTAGGCGCTCTGGGAATGATACCTAAGGGGTCTAACGACTACTTATCGCAAATCCCAGGAAACCCGCGTATAGGAGAAATACAAAAGATAGTACTAATGGGAACTGCCTATATACTAAGGAAGATCCTGTCAATATAAGTACATCACAAGTCTAAACACTAAGGATGCATGTGTGAATATGTGTGTTCTTTCTTGAACATGGCGGACCTTGTTGTCTCTTGAGGTCACTGGTTGTGACTTGGTGATAACTCGTATAAACATAAAGCAAGATAAATGCAAATAATAATAATAATAATAATAATATTTCAGCAGTGATATATGTATGCAGTTTGGTATTGGTAAATGTGGAGTCATTGTGATGAGGAGGGGTAGGTTGAGCAGAAGTAACGGGATCCAGATACCAACAGGTGAGATGATAAAGGAAATTGACTCTGAGGAAGGATACAAGTATTTGGGCGTTCTGGAGGCTGATGGCATAAAGAACAAAAAAATGAAGGAATTGTTAAGAACTGAATACATTCGGAGAGTAAGGAGCGTATTGAAGTCACATCTGAACAGCAGAAATGCCATAAGCGCAGTAAATTCCCGGGCTGTGTCTATTATTAGGTACAGTGCGGGAATTCTGAGATGGAATGTTGCTGAACAAAAAGAAATGGATAGGAAGACTAGGAAGCTATTGACTATCTACAACATGTTCCACAAGAGGAGTGATGTCGATAGACTCTACCTAAGGAGATCTGAGGGTGGAAGAGGTCTTATCAGCATAGAGGACTGTGTTCAGATGGAGAAAAACAACCTATACAAATACGTGACCTATAGTAAGGAGCCAATGCTCAGAACTGTACTGAAGGAGGGGACAGTAGGCCAGGGGATGTCCAAGGAGGAAATAACATCAAGGAGGAAGAGCAGCCTTAAGGGAAAATCCCTTCATAGTACCTTCTTTGAGAAAACTGAATTTAGAGATCCACAGACATGGAACTGGTTGAGAAGAGGAGACCTCAAAAAGGCTACAGAAGGAATGCTAATGGCTGCGCAGGAGCAGGCCCTCAAAACGAAGTGGTTGAAGCACCATATTTACAAGGAGGAGGCTAGCCTACTGTGCAGGATCTGTGGAGAGAGAGAGGAGACTGTGGCTCACATTGTGTCCGAGTGTAAACACCTAGCCCAGACCCACTATAAGGGCTGGAGACACGATGTGATGGGCAGGGTGATCCACTGGCACCTGTGCAAAGTAAACAATTTACCACATTCTGAGAAATGGTATGAGCATAGGCCAGAGGCGGTGATGGAGAACAATCAGGTGAAGGTGCTGTGGGATTTTAGGATACAGACGGACAAAAAACTGGAACACAATAGACCTGACCTGGTGGTTGTGGACAAAGAAAAAAGATCGTGTCTGATTGTGGATGTGGCCTGCCCTTTCGACACGAGAGTGCAAGAGAAGGAGAAGGAGAAAATTAACCGATACCAGGACCTAAAGTGGGAGGTGAAAAGGATTTGGAACTGCCATGAAGTCAAAGTGATCCCGATTGTCATAGGCGCACTGGGGACTATCTCCAAAAGTTTCCAGGGATGGTTAAAGAAAATCGGCCCCTTCACGCTTTTTGGAACGCTTCAAAAGGCATGCTTGCTGGGAACAGCAAGAACCCTCCGATACGTCCTGAATATCTGAGGCTGCAGGTAGTGGCTTGATATTCATTCCAACGGACTTTCCAGTTAACCAACATCAATGACTGAGATTCAAGGAATAACAACAATAATAATAATAATAATAATAATGAACAAAAAGAAATGGATAGGAAGACTAGGAATCTATTTACTATCTACAACATGTTCCACAAAAGGAGTGATGTCGATAGACTCTACTTAAGGAGATCTGAAGGTGGAAGAGGTCTTATCAGCATAGTGGACTGTGTTCAGATGAAGAAAAACAACCTACACAAATACGTGACCTATAGTAAGGAGCCAATGCTCAGAACTGTACTGAAAGAGAGGACAATAGACCAGGAGATGTCCAGGGAGGAAATAACAACAACCAGGGAGGAAATAATAACAATAGTACCTTCTTTGAGAAAACTGAATTCAGAGATCCACAGACATGGAACTGGTTGAAAAGAGGAGACTTTAAAAAGGCTACAGAAGGAACGCTAATGGCTGCGCTAGAGCAGGCACTCAAAACGAAGTGGTTGAAACACCATATATACAAGGAGGAGGCTAGCCCACTGTGCAGGATCTGTGGAGAGAGAGAGGAGACAGTGGCTCACATTGTGTCCGAGTGTAAACACCTAGCCCAGACCCACTATAAGGGCTGGAGACACGATGTGATGGGCAGGGTGATCCACTGGCACCTGTGCAAAGTAAACAATTTACCACATTCTGAGAAGTGGTATGAGCATAAGCCAGAGTCGGTGATGGAAAACGATCAGGTGAAGGGGCTGTGGGATTTTAGGATACAGACGGACAAGAAACTGGAACACAATAGACCTGACCTGGTGGTTTTGGACAAAGAAAAAAGATCGTGCCTGATTGTGGATGTGGCCTGCCCATTCGACACGAGAGTGCAAGAGAAGGAGAGGGAAAAAATTAACCGATACCAGGACTTAAAGTGGGAGGTAAAAATGATTTGGAACTGCCATGAAGTCAAAGTGGTCCCGATTGTCATAGGCGCACTAGGTACTATCTCAAAAAGTTTCCAGGGATGGTTAAAGAAAATTGGCCCCGCCACGCTTTTTGGAACGCTTCAAAAGGCATGCTTGCTGGGAACAGCAAGAACCCTCCGATACGTCCTGAATATATGAGGCTGCAGGTAGTGGCTTGATATTCATTTCAACAAACTTTCCAGTTAACTAACATCAATGACTGAGACTCAAACAACAATAATAATAATAATAATTCAGTCGTTTCTTCCTTGGTGGAAGAAACGACTGAATGGTCAAATCAGGGAAATGAGAAATGACATTGGAAAGCTTGAGTCCCTACTGAATGGGACACTACAAAACATAGACACTAAAAATAGACTGGAAAAATGTACAAAACTAGGACGAAAAAGCTAAATATTATCATAGAGGAACTGAAGCAACGCATTGTAGCAAAGAGCGCAAAGATTAGGCGATACGAGAGCAGAGTCAATCAGTATAGACAGAACCGCATGTTTGACAACAATCAGAAGATGTTGTTTGGATAGCTTGAAGGGAAAGAAAGTGGCAACGACTTGATCCCTGAGGCGGAACAAACTAAGACATTCTGGAGAGGAATATGGGAGCAGGATGTTGAACATAATGATCAAGCAGTGTGGATTGAGACAGTACAAAAGGAGATTAGTGAACAGGCACACCAACAAACTGATTTGAGTATCACAGTTGAAACTCTTAAGAGGCAGGCCAGAAAACTAACCAACTGGAAATCACCAGGCCCAGATGGTGTGCAGGGGTATTGGATTAAAAATATAACATCCCTCCACCTGAAACTGACAGGTGAGGTACCAGAGTGGTTGACAAAAGGTACCACAGTTCTGGTAATGAAAGACCGAACCAAGGGTAATGATGTTAATGGTTAGCTATAGACCTATCACATGTCTGTCCGTAATGTGGAAACTGTTAACAAGCATTGTGTCTGTGGAAATCTACCATCACCTCCACATAAACAACTTGTTACCGGACGAACAGAAAGGATGCCGAAAGAAGTCCCGTGGTACAAAGGACCAGTTACTTATTGATAAGATGGTAATGAGGAATTGCAGGAGGAGACACACTGGATAGACTACAAAAAGGCATTCGACATAGTACCTCATTCTTGGATAACCAAAAGCCTAGAGATCTTCAGGGTGGCAGATAACATCAGACAGTTGTTGAGCAAAAGTATGAAGTCCTGGAAAACAGAGTTAACATCGGGCGGAGAATCCTTGGGAGGCGTGAGGATCAAGAGAGGTATCTTCCAGGGAGATAGTTTGTCCCCTCTGTTGTTTGTCCTTGCCCTGATCCCTCTGACCATTATACTGCGAAAAGTGAGAGCAGGATACAAGTTGGGAAAGGGAGAGCTTACCATCAATCACCTCCTCTTCATGGACGATCTTAAGCTCTTCGGGAAGAGTGAGAAGGAGTTAAATGTGCTTGTTGACACTGTCCGTATTTCCAGCAATGATATATGTATGCAATTTGGTATTAGTAAGTGTGGAGTCCTTGTGATGAAGGGGGGTAAATTGAGCAGAAGCAACGGAATCCAGGTACCAACAGGTGAGATGATAAAGGAAATTGATACTGAAGAGGGATACAAATATTTAGGTGTTCTGGAGGCTGATGACATCAAGAACAAAAAAATGAAAGAATTGATAAGATCTGAATACATTCGGAGAGTAAGGAGCGTATTAAAGTCATATCTGAACAGTAGGAATGCCATAAGTGCAGTAAATTCCCGAGCTGTGTCTATTATTAGGTACAGTGCGGGAATTCTGAAATGGAATGTTGCTGAACAAAAAGAAATCGATAGGAAGACTAGGAAGCTATTGACTATCTACAACATGCTCCACAAAAGGAGTGATGTCGATAGACTCTACTTAAGGAGATCTGAAGGTGGAAGAGGTCTTATCAGCATAGAGGTCTGTGTTCAGATGGAGAAAAACAACCTACACAAATACGTGACTGATAGTAAGGAGCCAATGCTCAGAATTGTACTGAAGGAGAGGACAATAGACCAGGGGATGTCCAAGGAGGAAATAACAACAAGGAGAAAGAGCAACCTTCATGAAAAATCCCTTCATAGTGCCTTCTTTGAGAAAACTGAATTTGGAGATCCACAGACATGGAACTGGTTGAAAAGAGGAGACCTTAAAAAGGCTAAGAAGGATTGTTAATGGCTGCGCAAGAGCAGACCCTCAAAACGAAGAGGATCTGTGTAGGATCTGTGGAGAGAGAGAGGAGACTGTGGCTCACATTGTATCCGAGTGTAAACACCTAGCCCAGACTCACTATTAAGGCTGGAGACATGATGTGATGGGCAGGGTGATCCACTGGCACCTTAACAAAGTAAACAATTTACCACATTCTGAGAAGTGGTATGAGCATAAGCCAGAGTCGGTGATGGAAAACGATCAGGTGAAGGTGCTATGGGATTTTAGGATACAGACGGACAAGAAACTGGAACACAATTGACCTGACCTGGTGGTTTTGGACAAGGGAAAAAGATCGTGCCTGACCTGATTGTGGATGTAGCCTGCCCATTCGACACGAGAGTGCAAGAGAAGGAGAGGGAGGACATTAACCGATACCAGGACTTAAAGTGGGAGGTAAAATGATTTGGAACTGCCATGATGTCAACGTGGTCCCGATTGTCATAGGCGCACTAGGGACTATCTCAAAGAGTTTCCAAGGATGGTTAAAGAAAATTGGTCCCGCCCCGCTTTTTGGAACACTTCAAAAGGCATGCTTGCTGGGAACAGCAAGAACCCTCCGATACGTCCTGAATATCTGAGGCTGCAGGTAGTGGCTTGATATTCATTTCAACAAACTTTCTAGTTAAATAACATCAATGACTGAGACTCAAAGAACAATAATAATAATAATAATAATAATAATAATAATAATAATAATAATACTGATAATAATAAACGCGCAAGACAACCTTGAAGAGAGGAAAATAAGTTAAAAATACTAATGTCATGCTAGATAATGATAACAGATTAAACACATACAAATACACAGAAATCAATGGAATGGACAGTATACAATACATACAAATGAAAGAAAAGATTAGAAAAGAATACTATTGACGCATTAAATTACTACTTAACATAAAAATAAGGTAATATGAGTAAATTCTCTGGCTCAGTAGTAAGCTACAGTTTTAATATTCTGAACTAGACACTAAACGAACTAGCAATGCTAGAGAGAAAATAAAATAAAAATAACTGCAGACTACATCACCTAAAATCAGATATACAAAAATTATACTTACTGCGAATACTAGGAGAAAGAACACTATTATAAAACACCTACAGTATGACCGGGTGAAAAATAATGATTTCATTTATTGGCCACAAGGGCCGACATATAGGGGGCAATACAAAAGACTGGGACAGTGGGATTTTACAGAAAAATCGAGTAAACAATATGAATAACAATAACAAAGTAACAATAACAAAGTAACAATAAAGTAACCATAAAATTACAACAAGAAAAAATTCCCCAATAGGGGGGATGACCACCTAGGGTTCACTCAGGTACCCCACCAGTCCTGAACGACCCGACGCTTCGAGAGCACCCTGGAAAGGCACCCCTCTCCTCTTCAAATTTACCTACCTACAGCCGCATGACCAGAGTAGGCCCACTCACACGGGCGCCATTCTCGCCACATTCACCCACCTTTCAGCAAATGTACTGGGGGGAAGCACTTCTCTCTCCACCCTCACCTTCCTTTCCAAATGAAACTTGAAAAAGTTGATGAGGGATTGGCCGAAGAGAAAAGTGTCTGTCTTCAGTCCTTTCAACCTCGTCCACCATATAACCTCTTTCGCTGCTGCCACCAGACAGAGGAAAATTGCCTGCCCTTCCTGGCCAAAAGAAGGCGGCGGGCCGATCTTCACTATGGACTCGGCCGATAGCCGGATCCGTTCTACACGCGACAACAGCTGTTCAACATAACTCCACAAGTCAGTAATGCACGGACATTGGACGAGTACGTGCAGAACGGTTTCGTCGCTCTGCGCGCATCTCGGGCAGGTGCGTCTGACAGCACTTCCGTGCCTGTAGAATTTATCTCGAACCGGCAGTGCCCCCCCCCCCCGGTAGCACTGCCAAGCGAGGGATTTTTGGAAATTCTCCATCGTCCCTGGCTCGAAAGTCCTCCGGTACAGACTGGTTAGTTCGACTTCGTTGACTCCCAGAGCCTCTCCGAGTGCGTCGTCGCACTTGCCCACCACTAATCCTCTATGGAACTCGAGAGTGGAAGTGCCACTGACCGCATTGCCCGCCTGGTAGAGGGCAGTGAGTGCCTGGCAACATTCCAGATGCCAGTCACCCAGTCTCGGTCTCTTCTTGACCCAGGACTGTAACTCAGTCAAAGAAACGAGCTGCGGAAAGGCCCGTCTGACAAACGGCGACCACACATGTTCACCGTTTAGGCAGAATATCTGGAGATGCCGCAGCCTCAGCGCGTGCCTGCGCATCATTAGCCACGGCATGCCCAGCCCTCCACGTAGAGGGTGCTGGCAGCAGATGGACCGCCTCACCAGCGGAACCTGACCCTCCACAAGAATTTGAAGAGGAGCCGCTCCAAGATGGCGAGGCGCGAACGGGGGCAAGGGACGACAGTCAGACGGTAGTAGATGACGGACGCGATGTACGCGTTCGCCACATCCGCCCGACCTTTCAGTGATAGCTTCATCCCAGCCCATTTCTGGGTGAGACTGACTACCCTGCCCGTCACCTCGTCCCAATTCTTATCCACTTGGAGGTCTGGCCCGAACCAAACCCCTAGCAACTTTACCGGTCCGTCCGTCCAGCGCCTAACGACGCTGTTGGACAGCATGGACTTGCCTCTCCAGGTGCCGAGTTGCCAGCCCACTGACTTTTCCGGGTTAAGTTTTGCTCCCGTCAACCTTTGATATTCTTCCAATAAGTTGCCGACCACCTCGATTTCTGAGGTGTCCGACACCATCACGGTGATGTCGTCCGCATAAGCCGACACAGCCTTTCTGCGTCCCGGTTCGGGCGGGATGCCCTGCAACAGCTCCAGCTTCCGCAGTAAAGGCTCGAAAGTCAATACGTACAGAAGGGAGGAGATGGCACCCTTGATGGACCGATCGGGAGACCTGAAACGGTTCCGAAAGGTAGCCATTAATTTTGACCATCGAGCAGGTGGCGCTGTGCATTGCAGCGATCCAGCTTCTGAAGACGGGGCCGAAGCCAGCCGCCTTGAGGACAGCCTCCAGGTACCGA
Source organism: Eledone cirrhosa (assembly GCA_964016885.1). Taxonomy (NCBI): domain Eukaryota; kingdom Metazoa; phylum Mollusca; class Cephalopoda; order Octopoda; family Eledonidae; genus Eledone; species Eledone cirrhosa. Next base: position 52,305,802 of record OZ024740.1, read on the forward strand.
TGGTCGACTCTATCGAATGCTTTCGATTGATCTAAATTGATCAGAGCCCCACCGAAGCCAGGTTTACACCCTACCCTCTCTATGATGTATCGCATTAGGTGGAGGTTGTCGTGTATGGACCTGGTTGGGATTGCGCAAGTTTGCACCTCCCCAACCAAATCCCCGACGACAAGCGCCAACCTCTTCGCTAACACCCTGGCCAAAATCTTAAACTCTGTGTTGAGCAGAGTTATGGGCCTGAAATTGTCTAATGTGTCCCTCTTGTTCTCGTATTTCCTTATCAGCGTCACTACGCCCGGCTCACAGAACTGGGAATACTCACGTTTTGCTGCCAGTTGCAGTAGAGGGCTTCGAGGAGATTGGAGAACAAGTCTGGCATATTTACGTAAAGCTCGTAGAGCAGACCATCCAAACCGGGTGACTTGCGCCTCATGCAGCCGACAAGGGCATCCTGAATCTCGGCTGAAGTAATTGGCCTTTCGCAGCGCCCAGCGTCATCCGTCAAGAGTTGCGGCAAGCCATCGAGGTAGGGACTGCAGTCCGCCACCATCTCTGACCCGCCACTTCCCCCGAACAACCATAAAAAATGTTGGCGAAAGGCCTCACACATCCTGTTGGAATCGCTCAGCTCGTGCCCGTCTCGGTCCGTCAAAGGCCGAATCGTGGTTTTAATTCCACGCTGCGCCTCTGCCACGCGGGCCCATCGAACAGCTTTGGTTCCCTCGTTTCTCAGAGCACGCGCCTTAGCTCTGACAATGCAACCTTCGTGTTTCGCATTGAAGAAATGGTCTAATGCCATTCTCGCCGCTAGCACATCAGTTGCAATGCCACTGCCAATAGCCTCGTCTAACTTATCTACCAACTCCCCCTCCTTTCTATTTTTCTCTAACGCTACTTCTTTGCTAAACTCTATCGACATTACTCTAATCTCTCTTTTGAGAGCCCCCCACCATCCATTGTTGACGACTCCCCCTGTCAACTTTTGCTTAACTAAATTGTTGACCTGGTCCCTGTAAGCCTTACGTGCCGGAAATGACATGTTTAGCTTCCAGTAACCAGGTCCTAACCTACGCGTCTTATCTAGGTCGACCATACAGATCACAAACTTGTGATCTGAATAGGCGACCGTTTCAAAACGTGGACAGCTTACACTATTTCTGTCTTTTTCCTAATGAATATCCTGTCTATATACAATCTAGATGACCCTATGCGGTTAGCCCAGGTCCACACTTGCGCTTTAGGGAAATCTAGTCGGTACCTGTCAGACAGTTGGAACTGGCTGATCAGGTTCTTGAGGCTTTTGCACCCCCCGCTCCTATCGGATACTCCCACACAGTCCCAGCGTGCGTCTAAGATGCCGTTACAGTCCCCCGCTAACAGTAAAGGGCGAGACGTGCCCAGAAAGGCTTCCAGGCGTCTAAAGAAGTCCGGCCGTCTTGCCCCAGTAGGAGCATAGACGGCCACCAGTCTAAAGGCACCACCTTCATTATTGTTCACGTCCACGACCACCAACTTCCCGCCCGGGTCCCGGAAGATCGACCTTACCTCGAGATCCAGGCCTTTCCTAAACAGCACTGCCACCCCGCCTCCCATTCCCGGCCGGCTAACAGATGCAAAGATCTGATAGTCGTCGAAAATGGGGGCTAGTGCGCGCGTGTCGGAAATCCTGGTCTCGCTGACTGCAATTACATCCATTTCTATAGACCTGAGGTCGTTGAGCAGGTGACCCTGCTTCCAGGACGATCCCAGGCCTCGAACATTTAAACATCCTACTCTTAATACGGCCATGTTGGCAGGTTAAAAAGAGAGAGGGGAAGGTTTACTTACCTTCCGGGCTCTTGTGAAGGTTGGGTTGTTCGACCTCCATAGTTAGTGGGATTTCTTTTGGGAACCCCTTTAAAAGTCTTGAAGTGGGTTTTACGTTCGGAGTTCCCACGTCTCGTATTTCTTTAAATATGTCGAGCGACATTCGCACCAGAACCAAATCTTCCGGCACGCGAAATGTGCTCGATTTAAAAATTTCCCCCTCTTTTTGTATATTTTCACTTCGTGCTACGAGGGCCATCAGTTCCTTGTTGGCCCTCCTGACGAGCACGAAGTTTTGTATGTTTTGTTGGTGTAATTTTATTTGTTTGCGTGGCTGTGGTGGTGATGGTTTTGGTGGTGTTGTTTCGGTTGTATCTGTGTTTGTTGTGAGTGCGGTGTCTGTGGTTTCAGATGTTTGTGTGTATATTTGTTCTTGCGTCTGTTTAGGTTTTTGCGTTTGGAGGATTCTGGTGATGGTGATGGTGGTGTTGATGTTGGTGTTATTGGAGAGATGTTTGCGTGGGTCGTGTCTGCGTTTTTTATTGTGGGTGCTTTTGTGCTTTGTTGAGTTTTTTTTTCTTTTTGTGTTTCCTTTTTTGTATTTTGGGGGATTTTGGATTTCCCTCATTTTAACTACTGGTAGATGAGGGGTCTGTGTCTGTAAGTGTGTCTGTATGTATGTTTATGGTTTTATTGGTGTGTGTATTTTGGGGGGGAGGGGGAATTTGACAGCTTTCCTCGTTTCCCCCCTGGGTGGTCAATGTTGGTGGTGATCTTTCTATTGGTGTTGTTGTTGGTGGTTTTGCCGGTGCTGGTGTTGGTTGTGGTCATCGCCCCGGCGTCGGCAGCAGTGGAGCTTTTCGACCCCTTGCCTCTTTCAGCAGTTGAGGGCAGAAGGCTAGCAAATGGGTTTTTTCCCCACAAACAAAACACTGCGGCCTTTTGCCTTCGGTCATAATGTGAATGACCGTCCCATTCTGAAGGCGGATGTGGTCCGGGATTGTCTTCACATTCTCGGGCCTGATCTGGAGAAGGATCTCCAGGTCAACCCCGGACCAGACTTCTCTGGCCGTTCTGGTCACTTCTATAGGGACTGTATCCGTCCCCTCCACAATCACACATCCCAGAAGCCACCACATGTCAAGTCCTGGTGGGATTCTGGGAATCTTTTTCCCATGAGGGAGGGGTACATTATGACCTTGCTGGTTTTGCAAGGAGTCATAGCGTGTTTCATAGCGAGGGCTTCTGACTTGAACAACACCGAAATGGTGCCGTACTGTCTGCCCCTCTCTATGTACTGGGTGTCTTCTCTGATGCACCTCAGCGCGACTTCGACATCTTCTTGTGGGATTAAAGCTGCCCTTTTGGTTTGTGCTGAGATGCATCTATAATGCACCTTTCTGTGCTCCACTGCCTCAATAGCTTCTACCGGGACAGTTAAGTTGGCCAGGGTTTGCTCTTGCTTGATGAGCTTCCATGCCTGGACCAACTTTTCATCTTTGTTTGAGAGGTCCATGTTGAAGCATGGTCTCTTTTTTGCTGCTGCCGCAACAAAAGTGTTCTTCTTGTTTTCGTTGGGGGTTTTGTTGTCGTTGTTCTTGTTGGTGTTGTTGTTAGCACTGTCGTTGTTATCATTGTTGTCTTTGTTGCCACCGTTGTTCTCGGTGCAGTTGGTATTGTTGCTGTTGGTGTTGTCGCTATTTGTTTTCATGTTAGTGGTGTTGATATTGTTGTTGTATTTGTTATTTTTTTTTTTTGTTATCTGTATTTTCGTTGTCGTTGTTACTGTCATTTTTTTCAAAATTAGAGTTCTCATTGGTATCCTTGGTATCTTTGTTTACCTTGTTTGTGGTGGTGTTTGTGTTATCAATTTGTGTTAATTTCGCTGTAGCGCTCCTCTCAACTTCTACCTCGTTGTCGCACGACGGCAGACATATCACTGGGGGGGCGTGGCTCAGCCATGTTTTTTTTTCTTCGTAAATTTTTTAACATGTAAAAAAAGTTCAAATATTTGGGCCAAAAGGCCCAAATATTATACTTTCCCCTTCACGGGGCAAAGTCTAAGGGCTTATATCCCTTATACAACAAGAAATATTTAACAACAAATAATTTTAACAGGCAAATAAAGCGACTTACTGTGAGCGAGCAAAATACGTCCGCTTAGACCAATAATAATAATAATAATAATAACAACAAGAACAACTACAACAACAACAACTACAGCAATGCAGACGAGGACGATGAGTATGGTGATAATGATGATGATGATTCTTTAAAAACTGGATGTATAGTAAATACTTAAATGTTGTTTAAGCTTTTGAGAAAGACCTACGATCAAAGATATTCCAGCCATGGTCACCCCATCTTTACATGAGCATCTGGTGCCCTTCCTATTTTTCAATATTTAGGGATGTGCTATGAAAGAGATTTTAGTGCTGTTTTATTTGTTTGACCTTAGATGTTATAATCGGGATGTTTGTCTTATAAATAGTGCCAATGACATCAACACAAATACAGTCAACGTTCCAACCAGCAGTAACATCACCATCACAACAATATCAGCATCATCATTACCATCATCAACACCATCATCAACAACAATAACAACAATAATAATGACAATGATCTCGAACAGGGATAGAATATCTGAATGTACGTCAGTAGTGGTAAGTGAATACATGAAAATATCTATTGATAAAGAAACTTGATATTATAATGAAAACTGAACCATTTTGCTGGTCATTTCTTTGTTAGATTACCAATTCCAAGTCTAGTGGAAGACAAACACGTAATTTCTATAACAAAGTAGGAAGAAATGGACCTCCATCGGCTACGACGATGAGAGTGTTCGATCAACAGAAAAGTAGCTGAGCATTCCACAGACACATGATCCCTTACCTTAATTTTCAGGGAGATTAGTCGGACACCATGCGTGACAAGGCCGATCCTTTAAATTACAGGTACATCACATCGGATGGGTTTCCAAACATTTTCTATCTTCCCAATTTTATTCGACTGGCGGCCATGGTTAGTGACACTTGCCAATTCTCTACGAAGGGGGATCAAAACTGGGACGTAATGTTTACGAATTCCTTAACCATTCAGCTACTTTAACACACTCACCTTTATTGGCAGTAACGGTAGCGCGTCGGACAACATGCTTTACGGCATAGAGTTACGGCCCTTTGAGTTCTGAGTTCAAATCCCGCCAAGGTTAGCTTTGCCTTTCATCCTTACAAGGTCGATGAAATAAGCACCAGTAATGCTAATCTCTAACTCACAATCTACAACCAGAAAATTGCTCAAATGACGGAGTTTGTATATCTCGGCCACAAACTATCATCAAACAAAAATGGAATGGTTGCTGCGCAATATCGAATGGCTCTAGGTTGGGCAGCTTTCAACAAGAACAAGGAAGTACTAACAACAAAATGAGTTTCCTATCACTTGAAGGCTAAGATCTTTGATACATCCTACCAGTTGTATTATATGGTCTTGACTGTGTTAATTCGACGATAAGGTCACTTAAGAAGCTCTCTAGAACCACATCGTGAGACTTATGACTGCCAAGCGGCTCAGCGACCATATCTGTATCGGTGAGCTGTTCAACATTACCAAACTTAGGCCAATTGTCAAGTCAAGAGTACTCAAACTATACGGCCATATAAAAAGATCATCTCGTGGTGTGAGTAGCTTATGCCTGGTAAGAGAAGCAGAGGGCGGCAGCTAAAACGATGACTTGATAATGTCAACTTATGGACTGGACTTGATCTTTACTCTTTTAACTCTGCTGCTGGTGATCGAACTTTGTGGAGAGAGATATCTCATGTTGATGTGCAGTCTGCAACTGACGGAGTTTAGCGTCACTAGAATGGACTAGGGTTGATTTAATCGCATTTCCTCTACCCCTAAAATTGTTGGCCTTTTACCTAAATCAGAAATCAATATTTCATACCCTGAATATTGTCAATGACAACAAAAATATAGATGCGGTAAAGAAATATATGATATGAACAAATCATTATATTTTCATTTTCAAACAACTCTGGATATGCCCGTCAGAGAAACAGTGTTTCATTGACCACGTGGAAATTACTAGTTACTACCAGACCATATGGAAATTCCATGATTTAATTAGAAACATCCAGCAAGTATTAAAGATCAATATGGCATTATAAATGTTATATATATATGATGAAGGGTAATCACCCAGAAACATTGGTGTCTGCAGTTCTGTTTACATGCCAACACAAGAGCAAGAACGACGGTGCCATTCTACTGACATGGCTTAAAGAGGCTGTTTGCATGATTGCAAACGAATCAAATATTATTATTTTACGATCTGAGTTCAAATCCCGCCGAGGTTGACTTTGCCTTTCATCCTTACGGGGTCGATAAAATAAAGTACCAGTAATGCACTGGGTAATTGCTGGCCTTGTGCCTAATGTAGAAACAATTATTAATATTCGAAAAACTCAGATTACATATATATATATATATATATATATATATATATATATATATATATATATATATTAGAAAAGGGAAGTGGGTTCTATGCAAAACAGTGGATTTCAATACAAAACAGTGAATTTCTCTTACACTCCTGCTGTTGCCATAGAATTTGTCTCTGGCTTACAATTCCCCATCCCCATTTTGAACTTTTGACCAGTCAATTAACACAATCAGATATACACACATATTTATATGATGTATCCTTTGCCCCCCCCCCCCCCCCCCAAAAAAAAAAAACAACTTTGTTCTGTGAAGAAACATAGCTGCTGATATCTTCACTGCCACCTCTATATTAACAAGAACTCATTTTCCAGCTAAATTTTGAGTAAGAAAGATGGGCAAAACATTTATTCCAGCATTTGATTTTAATTTTAAATCTTTAATTTTTAGTTTTTAACTCCTATTAATTCTTTTTAATTTCTTATTTCAATACTCAACATTTGATAAGATGAATTTTAATAATACATCGAAACCGGCAATGCTTTATATACTTTATATACATTATAACATTTTTTTAAAAAGAATTGTCGCCCTCATTTTTTTAATAATGTCATCTTTTCAATAATGTCACTTTGAAGAATCAAAGAAAGGATAAAAAAGAAAAACAGACCCTTAAATATATTTTCCGTGCTATTTCCAACTTCACCTTTTCTCTATATCCACTGTTTTGTATAGAACCCACTTCCCTTTTCTAATATATATATATATATATATATATATATATATATATATATATATATATATATATATATATATATACACATTCTAACATTACTACAACAGAGATCCAACCAGCTTTTCATTCCAGAGTTGGGCCAGATCGAACCTTGAGCTGATCAATAGCGAAACGCGCGTCACCAATCAATAAACGTAATGAAGATTTAACATTTCGTCCTTTAGTATCGGTAGAGGGTCGGACACCATAATTTGACGCATAGAGTTACGGCCCTTGCCATTCTGAGTTCAAATCCTGCCGAGGTTAACTTTGCCTTTCATCCTTATGGGATCGATAAAATAAAGTACCAGTAATGCACTAGGTAATTGCTGGCCTTGTACCAAAAGTAGAAACAATTATTATTATTAGTCTAATCGGACGTCTTTTGCTCGCTCCCAGTAAGTCGCTTTATTTGCCTGTTAAAATTATTAGTTGTTAAATATTTCTTGTTGTGTAAGGGATATAAGCCCTTAGACTTTGCCCTGTGAAGGGGAAAGTAAAATATTTGGGCCTTTTGGCCAAAATATTTGAACATTTTACTTTAAAAAAAAAAATTGTTTATAAAAACAAAACATGGCTGAGCCACGCCCCAGCAATATGTCTGCTGTCGTCTGACAACGGCCTAAAAGTTGAGAGGAGGGTTACAAACATTATTACAACAGACACCACCACAAACAACGTGAACAAAGACAACACTGAGAAACTAATTTCGAAAAAATGACCACACCAACTACAACAATAACAGCGTCAACCAATATACAGACAACAGAAAAAAATGACAACAAATGCAACAACAATATTAACACCACTAACAAGAAAATAAACAACGACAAAACCAACAGCAACAATACAAATTGCACCGAAAACAACAACAACAGTGGCACCAAAAACACAACCAACTACAACAGTGATAACAGCAACAACACCAACAACACCAACAAGACCAGTAGCGGCAGCAATAATGGTGCCGCTGAAAAAGGGGCCACTTCTTTCGCAGGTGTGGCCCGAAATATAGAAACAGTGCTAGTCACTGAGGAGGAGATGGCAGTCGAAGAGCCATGGTATCGAGAAACGACAACAGAGTTTCCCTGAAACCTCCACCTCTTCAAAGACCAGTAACTACGTACGGTGACTTACCGCACCGTAAGCAAAATGTCGCATCGGGTGGAGAGAGCCACGGAAGCTCAAATCCAAAAGGCCTTGGCTGTGTCTGGGCACGCAAAACCCACATCACCCGAGGCAAAAAGTACGGCACAGTAGACGTACTTTTCGCCACCAACCAAGAGGCGAAGTCTCACTCTTTGGAAACCCTAAAGAGTGAGGAGATAGTCTTGGTGCCCTCCTACTGCGGGCAGAAAATTGTGAGGGTCAAAGTGACCCAGGTCCCTCCCGATGTGCCCATACCTTGGCTGGCTGCGTCTGTACTGACTGGAATCGAGAAGAAGAGCACCATACTACAAATACAGAGAATGGAAAGAGAGAACTGGTCAGGAATAGGCATGCAAATGCTAATACAGACTGACCAGGAGTGCATCGAGGCCATCCCAGACCTCATAGACCTCGAAGAAGGACTCCATCTCCCTATAAGGGTGGAAGGAAGGCGCCCAAAGTGTTATCTCGGTGGGCAGAAGGGTCACCTCAGGGCCATCTGCCCGCAGAAGACATCCAAGAAAGGGCACCCTCTATCCGATGCCTGATCCGCTGCTACCAAGAGCAGGGCAGGCAACAGAGGCAGAAGACCCTTCCATGGTGAGTATGATGGCAACGTCCGTGGCACCCATACCAAGGCCACGGACAACTAAAGCAGCGGCAGCAGTGGCGGAAACACCAACAGTCGCAGTAGTTACGCCGGCGGTAAAATCGCCGGAGCGGGCTCCACTACCACCACCACCACCAACAGCAGTGGAGCTCGTGCCCCTCCCGGACGCCGCGGGGTCCGACATGGAGTGTGAGGCGGGAGGGAAGTGGCAAACGGTCTTCCACAAAAAACAAAAAACAAAAAACAAAAAACAAAAAAACCCTTAGCTTCACCATCCAAAAGCAAAGGTAGACAAAGAGGGATAAAGGCTGCAAGGAGACTTGCAGCAACACCATCACTATCACCACCACAACCATCACCACCAACAACAACCACACCAGCACCAGCATCATCAAAAACACCAACATCGTAAACACAACAAAACACACACACCCAACAGCAACAACAAGAAAACAGCAACAAAATCGCCCCTCCCACCAAAAAGTACACAGCCATAAACATGGCAAATAAAGAACTCCTACAATACATAAAGCAGCACACAGACATCATAAAAAAAAACTACTACACCCCACCAACACCAAGAACTCTCCCGACAAATATAAACATCATTGAAATCTCAATAGAACATTACAAACTTTTAAAGCAAAAATTCCCCAACGCAGTTGGAGACTTCAGAGGGTCGGTTACCAAGGGGATATACACCGACATCCTCTTGGAAACACCCATGACCAGCCAAAGGGACGGTTGTACTGTCCCTTCACCACAGGATCAAGGTAAGTGATCCTTTCTCACTTACCCCGTTTCTCATCCAATATGGCCGTACTTAGAATAGGCAGTATAAATGTACGTGGCCTGGGGTCATCTTGGAAGAAGGGTCACCTGCTGAACGACCTCAGGTCACTAAACATAGATGTGGTGGCCATCAGCGAGACCAGAATCTCTGAAGCACGAGCCTTCGCACCGATCTTCGGCGGCTACGATGTATACGCATCTCCCAGCCGTCCAGGTTCGAGGGAGGGGTGCTTTTTCGGAGAGGCCTGGATCTCGCCATACCCATCTTCCTGGACCCAGAAGGTAAGTCGGTGGTGCTGGACGTGACCGGCAGCGAAGGCAATGCTTTCAGGCTAGTAGCCGTCTGCGCCCCAACCGGGGCAGGACGGCCAGATTTCTTCAAACGTCTAGAGACCTTTCTTGGAACATCCCGCTCTTTAGTGTTAATGGGTGACTGGAACGGTATCTTACATGCACGCTGGGATTATGTGGGGCTAGTAGACATGGAAGGAGGGTGTAAAAGCCTCAACAACCTGCTCAGACGTTTTGAACTGTCTGAGAGTTATAGACTGGATTATCCGAATGTGCTAATGTGGACATGGGCAAACCGCATCGGGTCATCCAGATCGTATTTAGGTAGGGTATTCTGTAGGGAAACAGATAAGGCTAGTGTAGGTTGTCCACAATTTAATGTAGTCAACTACAGGGACCACAAATTTGTGATCTGTGAAGTTGACTTAGATAGACTCCATAGGCAAGGGCCTGGCTACTGGAAGCTGAACGCGTCGTTCCCAGCGCGCAAAGCTTACAGAGACTGGATTAGCGAATTAGTTAAGCGTGCGTTGACGGGTGCGATCGTCAACAACAGGTGGTGGTTTACCCTGAAAAGGGCTATTAGAGTAGAATCGATAAGGTTTAGCAAAGGAGTAGTGATTGAGGAAAATAGAGTAGAGGGAGAGCTAGTTAGAAAGTTAGAAGAGGCGTTTGGGACAGGCATCGCAACCGGCGTGCTTGCGGTGAGATTGGAACTCGACCAATTCTTCAACGCAAAGCATGAAGGCTGCGTTGTCAGAGCTAGAATGCGTGCTCTAAGACACGAGGGGACGAAAGCCGTTCAATGGGCCCGGGTGGTGGTGGCGCGACGTGGTAACAAGTCCACAATTCGGTCTCTGCCTGATCAAAACGGGCGCATGCTACTCGAACCTGAGCAGATGTGTGCGGCTTTTCAACAGCCCTTTGCTCAATTGTTCGGGAGCGGCGGCGGGCCGGATGGAGTATGGACTTCGCTGCATACCTCGACGACCGCAGCGCAGGGCTGCGAAAAGCCGATAACAGCAGGTGAAGTACGGGGCGCGATATCTGAGTGCACGAGGGGTAAATCGCCAGGTTTGGATGGTCTGCCCTACAAGCTTTATGCGTATATGCCAGACTTGTTCAGCGACTTCTTGGCAGATGTCTACTGCAACTGGCAGCAGAACGGGAGCATTCCCAGTTTTGTGATCCGGGGAGCGGTGGCGCTGCTGAGAAAAACCCGAACAAGGGGGACGTTATAGACAACTTCAGGCCGATAACTCTGCTAAACGCAGAGTTTAAGATTTTGGCCAAGGTGTTAGCAAAGAGATTGGCGCTTGTCGTCGGTGATCTGGTGAGAGAGGCGCAAACATGCGCCATTCCGAACAGATCCATCCACGACAACCTCCATCTCATGCGATACATCGTAGAGAGGGTGGTTAAGGAACCTGGCACGGGTAGGGCCCTGATCAACTTGGATCAATCTAAAGCATTTAATAGGGTCGACCATCGCATCCTGGCTGCGGTCCTCGAGGCGGCCGGCTTCGAGCCCGTTTTTAAGGGCGGGATCGCTCCGATGCACAGCGACATCTGCCCGATTGTGAGGGTGAATGGTCACCTGTCGCAGCCTTTCGTCATCATGCGTTCGGTCCTCCAGGGTTGCCCCCTCTCGTCCCTCTTGTACGTACTGGCCCTAGAGCCTTTTCTACCCAAATTGGAGACGATGAGGGGGGTACAAACATGTCCAGATGCTCGGCACCGCTCTCAAGGAATACGAAGCGGTGACAGGAGCAAAGATAAACCGGGAAAAGTCAGTGGGCTTGCAACTCGGCACCTGGAGAGGCAAGTCCATGCCGTCCGACAGCGTCGTGGGGCGCTGGACGAAAGGACCGGTTAAATTGCTCGGGATCTGGTTCAGTCCGGACCTCCAGATGGAGAAAAACTGGAGTGAGGTGACGAGCAGGGTAGCCTCTCTCACCCAGAAATGGGCCGAGAGGAGGCTGTCTATGAAAGGTCGGGCGGAGGTGGCGAATGCGTACATAGCGAAATTTCATTTCTCACTCTTAGTACGGGAGGTATACGCTGCTGACGATAGCTAATAAGCTTGAAACTACTACATCGTTCTTGTGTCCGTGTTGAACAAAAGAGCGACGATAGTTGCCGAACACTGTACGGCGTAATTCGGGATGTTTGTTTACAAACAAACCGAACATTATAATAAATGTTCGGTAAACCCATACGTACATATATATATGTGTGCATGTATGTATATACATACTACTGTACGTCTGTACACATATATGTATGTACGTATACATACCTATATTTAGGTATCAGCCGTACTAAGAGTGAGAAATGAAATTTCGTTTCATTCTTTTTCATTTATCGTTTTCGGTATGCCCGGCCGACTAACTCACTCGATATGCAAATTAGGCTGCTCAGTCGTGAATATGCATATGGAAAGTATATACTTTCAGACGTTCAATCATCTGACAGAAAGGTATACGATGCTGACGATAGCTAATAAGCTTGAAACTAGTACATCGTTGCTTTATCAGTGTTGAACAAATGGGCAACGTTGGTTGCTAAACACTGTACGGCGTAATTCGGGCTGTTTGTTTACAAACAAACCGAACATTATAATAAATGTTCGGTAAACCCATACGTACATATATATATGTGTGTACATGTATGTATATATATACATACTACTGTGCGTCTGTACACATATATGTATGCACGTATACATACTTATATATATATAAAATTAAATTCAAAGGACGCAACACCAACAGCAAATTACAGAAAGATATAAAAAAACTACTGGACGACCTTAAAAACACCAAAGGAATTGTAGTAAAAGCGGACAAAACATCAAACCTGTACACTATGGATTGCACTACATACAACAACTTCATTCGAAAAGAATTACATAAAAAATATAGAAAAACGAGTGAAGTAACCCTTAAGCACATCAATGATGAGGCATGCGAAATAGTGAAAAATCTCGGAATCGAAGATAGGACAGGACCACTCTTACCGGCGGTACCCACCTTCAATCTTAAGGACCACAAGGTAAACTTTGATAATGACCCTAAAATTAGATTAATCTGCCCCTCTAAATCAGATATAGGTAAAATAAGCAAATATATCTTAGATAGAATCATCCCCCAAATTAAGGCTAAGGTTAACATTAAACTCTGGGGGAAGACCCAAGAAGCAATAAGATGGTTTAATAGCATTAGCAATAAGAATAAATCTAAGTTTATCCAGTTTGATATCGATGAATATTACTCATCGATATCACCTGAAACTTTGAATAGAGCCATTAAGTTTGCTAAGGATAACTCTGACCTTACAAACGATGAAATTAAGATTATATTAGAAGCTAGGAAAACTATAGTCAAATTTGAGAACAGTTATTGGGTACGTAAAGATAGACCCTCTAACTTTGACATAACAATGGGCTCTAACGATTCGGCGGAAATAACTGATATTGTGGGGTTATTTATCGCCTTTAGACTCCAGGAAAAATTCAGCAATCTCCACGGCGGAATATACCGCGACGATGTTCTCCTCCTAGCTAAAAACCTTAATAACCAAAAACTAGAAAAACTACGCAAAGATATAAGAAAACTACTACTCGAAATAGGACTAACTATAACATATGAATACAACCTTAAAGTAGTTAACTTCCTGGATGTCACACTCAATTTAAACTCTGGTCTGATTAAACCGTTTCATAAATTGAATGAAAATCTCAAATACGTAAATGTTGGGTCTAACCACCCCATCTCTATAATTAAATCTATCCCTAAAAATATTTCCCTTAGAATCTCGAGTCTATCTTCTAACATACAAGTATTTAAGGAACACGCCGAGTACTACGATAACGCCCTTAGTAAAGCAGGCTACCTCAACAAAATAGAGTACATAGATGGGAACAATCAAAACACCAAAAATAAATCCCACATAGGTAGATATAATAACACAACACCAAACCACACTTACTACCATAGTATGCACACCAGTAAACCAACAAACAAAACTAATAGAAAGCGATGCAAAGAGTACTTATGGTATAACCCCGAATACAATAGCTCCATTAGTACAAATTTACCAGTACTCTTCTTTAAAATAATTAAAAGACATTTTCCCACATCACACAAATACCACAAAATCCTAAACCCTACCACTATAAGACTGTCATACTCTACAGCGTTAAACCTTGAACAACACATAAAAAAGATCAATACTAGAAGGTTAAACGAAAACACTAAGAACTTAAGTACAAAGAACACAAAAAAAACAGTAGACAATACACTACAGAACATAAATAAACCACACCTAAGTTCGTCCGCAATACTACTCCAGAGAAAACCCAACGTACACAACTGTAACTGCACCTATCCTGACAACTGCCCCCTCGGCAATAACTGCCTGGAAAAAAATATTATTTATAAGTGTACCATTAAATCCGGAGGCAACGAGTGGTATTACGTGGGATCAACGGCAACATCGTTTAAATCTCGATTGTATAGGCATTCTTACTCAATAAAACACCAGAGCCAAAGAAATGTAACAACTTTAGCAGAAAAAGCTTGGACGCTCAGGGATAGCGACCAAAAGTTTACCCTAAAATGGGAAAAATTAGCTAAAACCCAAAGCTTTTCCAGGAGCCAAAATTTCTGCAAATTGTGTAATCTTGAGATTTATTACATAATCACACACAAGAAGAAACTGCTGAATAACAGAATTGAACGAACATTATTCTGCCGTCACAGAACTAAAACCCTTTTTTCCCACTACAAGCCGAATATTACATAAAAGAGGGACATCCCCCAACTATATAAACCTTAATCTAGTTAGAAAAATATAAAAACAATCTCTTCTCAACATATATTAATAACCTTAAATTACCATACTAATAATGAAAAGATATGCTGATGAGAATAGGTACAAATATGCGATAATGAATGTGTCTAAAAACGTCCATAAGTATGTATATATATGTGAAAATGTATATAAATAAGTAAATATATATATATGTTTGATGTGTATAGTTAGATGTAAGTGTATTCATGTATTAAAGTGCTTATATATATATATGTATGTATATATGTGTATATGTATGTGTATGTATATATGTATGTGTATATATATATATATATATATATATATATATATATATATGTATATGTATATATATATATATATATATGTATGTATATATGTGTATATGGATGTGTAAGTATGTGTATGTGTGTACACATGGACTAGAGTATGTATGTATATATGAGTGTGTCTATACGTGTGTATATAAAGATAAGTTGAGTATGAAAATGTATACACATGAGCGCGTATGTATGTATATGAATACATGTGTGTATATATATGTGTATGCATGTGTATATATATGTAAGTATGAATATGTGAATTGTGAGTATATGTATTTTGTAGAGGTGTGCAAATATATTTGTGTGTGAATGCGTGGGTGAAAGGATACGTACACTTGAAAGAAAAATTTAAGTCTGAATGTTAATTAAGTGCAAACACAAAACCAACCACGCATATCTTTACTATCTCTAATCCTTCTATAGATTTAGAAAAATAACCAATAATATATTCTATAAAAAATGTCAAAACAACAGATGGGAATCTAATTACTCACTGCCACCAAGAATTCTCACTGCTATCGAAAAACCACTCCTTCAACTATTCTTCTAACAACTTCACCCCTCCCTCCTAATATTCTCTATAAAAACTAAATAGGTCCTCAGTAATATTATTCTGATGAAATGACAGTAAATAATAACATTGAAATATTGAATGTCTGCATAACTAAAAGTTTGTAGATAGCTGTTTTAGGTTATGTAACTGTTATAGAAACACGTGTCAATAAATTCCTTTCAACTAAACTGTATCCATTCAAATCTTTCTATATATATATATATATATGTATGTATATATATGCATACATACGTACATACAGACATACTACACAGACACATACATACCTACATACATACATACATACATACATACATAATACATACATACATACATACATACATACATACATACATACATACATACATACATACATACATACATACATACATACATACATACAGTGCGACAACTTAGGAGGAATATGACTACAGTCTGGCTGGACTACAAGAAAGCTTTCGATTCTGTTCCCCACTCTTGGATGATAGAGGCCCTCCAACTTGCTAAAGTCCCAGACATTATTGTCAGAGCCATAGAGAGGCTGTCTTCTTCTTGGGCTACTATCCTAAGGTTAAAGACAGAGAGGAAGGACTCTATTTTCACTGATAAAATAAAATATTGCAGGGGTATATTTCAGGGGGACAGTCTCTCTGTGATATTGTTCATCTTGTCATTAAACCCCTTGTCCTTTCTGCTCAAGAAATGTGAGGGATACATCATTAGCTCACAGGAGGACAGAAATACGAACCTAACCCATAACATCTTTGTGGACGATCTGAAACTCTATGCCAAGAACATGGATGGGATGAAGAAAAATCTTGACCTGGTTACAACATTCTCAAAGGATATAGGAATGGAGTTTGGCCAAGATAAATGCTCATACATGACTGTAAAGCGGGGAAAAACAACAACCCAATCTAGCAACATTGTCATCAATGGTCTAACTGTTTCACCGATATCTGATGAGGACTGCTACAGATACCTGGGGATAGATGAGAACATATCCTATAATGGTATCTGTAATAAAGAACGCGTAACCAGGGAATACTACACCCGATTAAAAAAGATCTGGTCATCGGAACTCTCTGCGCAAAACAAAACAGTGGTTCACAATGTGTTTGCTGTGCCTGTACTAACACCAACGTTTGGAATACTCAATTGGACGATAGACGAAATCCGAGCAGTTGATGTTGGAACTCGAAAAATACTGAACAACACCGGAAACTTCCACATCAACAGTGACATAAACCGCCTTTACTTGAAACGTAGGCAGGGAGGCAGAGGCCTAACATCAGTCCAGACAACATTTGAATGTCGCATCATATCTCTCCGACAAGATCTACGAACCTCGAAGCGTAGGAGCCTGCTTCTCGAGCAAGTCTATCTGCATGAAACAGATAAGATCATGAGAGTTGGGAAGGAACTCCTTGAGAGATATTCCCTGTGTGATAATCAAAAACTCACACCCAGGGATGTCGCTCAGCCGTATCGCAGTGAATCCATGGATGAAAAACTGCATGCCTATCAGTATAGATAAGGAAAGTAGTCTATCTTGGACCAACAACCGCTATATTGGCTCCCACTTTGAAGGATACGCTTTTGCAATCCAAGAACAGGAGATTAGCACGAAATACCTGATTCACAAAAGAGATAAGGATGCAGGCAAAACACCTAGATGTGATAACAAGTGCAGACTCTGCAGAACTAACATCGAGGATATCACCCATGTCATCAGCAGCTGCCCAAAGATGTCATCGCGGTACTATCTACCTATTAGGCATGATGTAGTGGCCAAAACACTGTACAATGCAGTTCGTAAAAAAGATAGCCCCGATGATAAACACATTAAAAGCTACAACAATGTGGAAGACATCCATGTACATAATATGAAAGAGTACTGGTGGAATGTTCCAGTAAAAACCCCAATAAAATGCAGGCATAACAGACCAGATATTATGATATGGGACAGGGAGAAGAAAACATGCACAGTAGTGGAAATTATCTGCCCAGCAGATGCCAATATTAGATTAGTGAAAAGGAGAATATTTATGCAGAACTGATGAGAAATCTGCAGATACTCCACCCTGATTACACCTTCAGATTTATGCCTGTGATTATTGGGGCACTGGGATATGTTAGTAACTGCCTCAATACAAATCTTGAGAAGCTAGGCTTCACAGGAACAGAAAGAACACAACTAGTTAAGAAATTACAAGTACAATCCATTAATGGAACAGTAAAAATATGTAAAACATTCCAAAAATTTTACATCTAATAACTGCATATACACATGTACAGATACAAAGCATATACACATGCACACATACAATTCAAAACATACACATCCACACATACAATAACATCCATATCTACACATGCATGCATGCAGACATACATATCTACCTAGTTTATGTTGTGTAAATTCCAATGAGAAAGTCTTGTGTCTATGTTAGAAACCGACTCTCTCTCTATTGGTAAAACTTTGTGAAATTATAAAACCATAAGAACATACATACCTACCTACATACATACATACATACATACATACATACATACATACATACATACATACATACATACATGCATACATACATACATACATACATACATACATACATACATACATACATACATACATACATATCAGGGGCGGTGGAAGTATTACTGAATTGGGGCGGGGAAGCAAATTTGAACAATTTAGTTGTAGGTATTAGTTTAGCTCTTTGCACTCTAAAATGGTCAGAAAACTTCGATATGCAATAAACATAGCATGTACATAAATTGTAGCGCATATCCAAATAGATGTGTGTTTTGGTAGTTTGGGGAGAAAATGTAATTATTGGAGAGGCATGTTCCTCCACCCTAGTTCTACGGCCACTGAATATATATAATTGAAAATATCATGCTCTGTGCCCTTTCCTAAGGGGTTAATATATCGATTCTCTTTGTATTTGGTAAGAAACTGGTATTATACCCAATTTATTCATCTCATATATGTGTGTGTGTGTGTGTATTTGTTGAATTAAAAACAATTAGTTGATTTAGAATCATCCAACTTTTATTCCACCACCACCCCTTACCCGCCTATTAAATTTTGCTAATCTATCTCCGGTGAAATTTTATTGTAAATGATTCATATTGATACAGCAGCTGGAGAATCTAATAATTTGATTTTACATCAAAATAGGCTACAATACATACATCTTTTCTTTTGAACTAATTTGATTAATCAGGTAACAAGATACCCTAGCCAGTTAAAAAAAACATAGCAACGCCAACTATTAAATATGTTTCCACTCATATAAAATCTACTTTAAAACAACTGTAAATACAAACTAAGACAAATTGACTAGCAAATTAGTATTTTGATATTTTCTTTAGTATATAGTTACATTATAACTTTAGCATCTTTGAATAAATATCTAAAATTTCTAAAATGTTTCGCTTTAGTATCCAATTTAATTTAACATAAGTATGTGCCAGCGGACACATGCGGTATACCGGATTGAATGCAACAAATGTAAGGAGTTCTACATTGGTAGCACGACTCAAGCACCCCACACTCGCTTTAAAGAATACACCAAGACACGCGCATTCTCATTAAAAAAACACATCGACAAATGTAGAAACACCAACCAATATTTTACTGTTACTATTCAAGCCAGTGATAGAAATGTGGGCAACTGAAGAATTAAGGAAGCCTTGCTCATACGTAGACTCAACCTGCAAATAAATAATAGATTAGAACTCAGCACACAGTACTTGACATAAAAAGACATCCAGAGGTACACAATCTAAACATCTCATAGAAAAAAGAAAATTGATTCCGTGAAATACTATGTTGGCTATAGACGTCATTCACATGGAAAACGAAATGAGCACAAAAAAAATGCTTGAAAACGACTTAGAAAAAATGTTTATCACAATCAAAATTGTATCTCAAAGAGAGAAAATTGGAACATTATCCACTGAAAGTTCCTTAAACTATAATGAAAGGACTGTTGGGTCCTGAAATATTGGACAGATAAAAGAACAAAAAAAAAACGAAAATTACCAGGGAACTTACTTTTACTTTTCGTTACCTCATCTTACTGTCCATTTTGTATTGTTTAGCCTTCTATCTCTTTCAACGTTATATATATATATATTACTCTTAAGTTTCACCTGCGCCCTCACAACATCACCAGTGTTGTCTGGTGAGTACGCAGGTGAGACTCCAAAGTAACAAGGCTTAGCCATAATAAATGAATATTTAAATTCTACTTCTGTATTGAGTTTTCATTCTTCCGACCGTCAATAATTCATGTACTCTCAGGTCTTGAATATTCGTCTTGAACCCCTGCTTATTAATTTGTCAGATTTGTTCCGCCCCCACCCGGTTTTTATTCCACCCCACCCCTACCGGCTTATTAAATTTTGCTAATCTATCTCCGGTGAAATATTATTGTAAGTGATTCATATTGATACAGAAGCTGTAGAATCTAATAATTATTTTACTTTACATTAAAAAAAACATTATATATGACAAAAGAAGAACATTACAAGAAATTCCATATTTACGAACGTACACTATACAATTACTGATCACCACCCCGTCCCATTATTGCCCCCCCCCCCGATTATTTGAGACCCGAGATTGCCACCAAACTCTCCTCCTCTCTATGTATATCACACTAAACTCTCTTTTAACCCCACTCTCTGTATCTATTAAAACAAAATTCTATCCCTCTCTATATCTACCATGACATCGCCTCTCTTACCCCACTCTCCCAATCTATAAATATATCTACACTTATCTCTCTATATCAATTATTACCCCTAAACTCTCACTACAACACGGCACTCTCCCATTATCCCTTTTTTGTATTTCGACAACCACCAAACTCTCTATATCTACTACACCGTAATTCGGAGTCAGACGTGTTTTTCTTCTACTGCGAATTTGGATTATTTTACTTATCTTTTTGCTGTTACCTTTTTACTTGTTATTCTGTAAGTTGAACTCTGTTTCTTATTGAATATTGTAGCCACTCGTCTACACTGGTAAGCGAGTGGCAATATTTTGTATATTCTTGCTCCTTTTGGGGGTTTAAGAAAAAGAATTATGTCGGAAAAAATGTCAACAACACCATTAAGTCCAGGACAATATGCCAACGGAAAGAGATAAAACTAATAACAATTGCCTGGAAAAAATAATAAAGACAACAACAAAAACAACAGATGCCATAACCAGAAAAAAATGGAAACTGCCACGCCCACAACAGAAAAGGAAAAAGAATCACAAGAAACTAAACCTACTCCTTCCCTTTCAAATGCAAACACCAACTTGAACACAACGCCAAACAGTGAAGATGTAAATAATAATAATACAAATAACGACAGCACTAACAAACAAAACACAACAAACGACAACAGCAAAACAGAAGAAAGCAACCAACAAAAGAAAATTTCCTTCCCCCAGACGGCAAGGAAATCAATAGAATACGTACCGCAGGACATTAGTAATGCAAAGAAGTTGCTGGCAGAAGCTAAGCAGTACATAGTTCAGGGGGGAAACGTGGGCTTTTACAATATACCCCCTCCCCCCTGGAATGGCTCAAACAAAAAGAACTGAATACAGTGGCATTCAGAACGATATCTAATAACACCAAGAAACCAACACAAGCAACACAAAAAGACATTGAGTTGGTCCTAAGAAAATGAGAAATGTGGTCTTTATCGAAAAAGACAAATTGTACGGAAGTTTGTCCGTACTAATGAAAACAAAGGAAGCGGCCGAGGAACTGTCAGTGATGCCATTGGTGTCAGCAGCGTATACCTTCTACCCAACATACATGGGTAGAAGGACGTAAAAAAATAAAAATCCATAGCTTGATGCCCATCATGGACTACTGGTGGGTCCTAACCGGCTTACTAGATCTAAACGACGACATTCTAATTGCCATAGGAAAGGCTTCGGGTGACGCGTACAATGGAACGGGCATCGAACTCATAGTACAAATGAGGCCCGAAAGGATTGCTCAAATCCCTGAACGCGTCACCCTAGGGGATAAAACCCCCATAAACATTATTGTTGAGGGGAGGCGACCCTCCTGTTTTCTCTGTGGCGTCAGAGGGCATGTGAGGGCTGTCTGTCCCCAGCTCCAAAAAAGAACAACGCCATTATTACCCACACCAACAACAATTACACAAAATACACCACCACCTCCACCACAAAAACAACAAACCACACCACGAACAATACCACAACGTCAACAAAAACAAACCACCAAGATACGGAACACTGTACCACCCACACAGAAAAAAAACACGCACCAAACACAAACACCACCAGCACCACAAACTACACCACCACCACAAGGACAACAAAAACAAGAAAACACAAAACAAAACTCAGTCCCACCCACAAACTCAAATACACGCACCGACACAACACCGCCGCAAAATATCCCCCTACCTGCCAATTCGGAGGAGGACCTCCAAACGTCCCAGGACGAAGGAGGTTCTTTCCAATTGATAAAAAGAAAAAAAACGCAAACATATTAGACATACAGAAACGCCCCCTCCCCAAAACATAACAACCACAACTAATCAAGAACCAAACACATCCACACAAATATACTATACATACATCAACAAAGAAAACAAACAATTACGCAACATAATACATAATAACCCTGCGGTACAAACCGTAGGGTCTGACTTTAAAATCGCAGAGAGACACCCTAAACTAAAAATGGTAAAAGTCCCTCTGGACATTTATAGAACACTCAGAAAAACTTACCCGGAGGACGTAGGACCACCCTGTGTGAAACCGGTCAATCGCGTCCTCCTAAATGATTTCCCCATTCCAAACACCCGCTCAACTCCAAACACCCCAACCCCACCACACACTAATACCCCCACACAACCACAAAACACCACCCCACCCAACAACACCACCCCCATGGAAGTTGTGCAGCCCGGTCCATGCGACACAGTGAGGTAGGCGACCCCTTTTCTTTACTCTAGCTCAAACATGACTCGATTGAGAGTTGGCTGTCTGAATGTGCATGGCCTGGGCTCGGCTTGGAAGCAAGCTAAGCTTCAAAACGACCTCAGGTCGCGCGGTGTAAATATGATGGCGATTTGCGATTCCCGGATCAGCAGCGTACGACAGCTGGCCCCCGCCTTCGATGACTTTGAGATGCAAGCATCTATCTGTCAGCCCAGAGGTGGGGGTGGGGTTGTCGTACTGCTGCAGAAACATCTGGGTCTCGCCGCACAGATTGTTCACTCGGATCGGGAGGGCGATTGTTGGTGCTGGACGTTGACAGTGGTGAAGGCGAGGCCTTTAGGCTGGTGGCCGTTTACGTCCCCTTCGGGGCAGAGCGTCCCGACTTCTTCCGGCGCCTAGAGACTTTTCTAGGGACGTCCCGTTCCCTGCTTTTAGTGGGGGACTGGAATGGTATCCTAGATGCACGTTGGAACTATGCAGGGGCATGTCCCGATAGAGGGGGGTGTCAAAGCCTCAAGGAGTTACTCGGCCGATTTGACAAGGCCGATAGATTTCGACTAGATTGTCCGAATGCCCTAACCTGGACTTGGACCAACCGCACCGGACATCTAGATCGTACCTAGATAGGATGCTAGTTAGAGTTAAGGATAGGGACCTAATAAGTTGTCCAGATATGCTCATGGTTGACTATTCAGATCACAAACTAGTGACCTGTATGGTCAACCTTGATAGAACCCATAGACAGGGACCCGGTTACTTGAAGCTCAACTTGTCCCTACCGGCAAGGGGAGCTTACAGGAACCGGATTAGTACTTTAGTTAAGGAACGGTTGACGGGTGCAGTCGTCAACAGCAGGTGGTGGGTATCTCTCAGGAGAGAGATTAGATTAGTGTCGATAGGTTATAGTAAGGAACTAGCCTCGGATAGGAATAGAAAGGAAAGGGAGTTGATAGCTAATGTAGAAGAGGCATTTAGGAGCGGAGACGTTGCCAAAGTGCTAGCGTCGAGAACGGCCTTGAGCCAGTTTTTCGACGCGAAGCACAAAGGCTGCGTCGTCCAAAGCAAAATGCGTGCGCTAGGAAACGAGGGGACCAAAGCTGTTAGCTGGGCCCGCGTGACAGAAGCCAAGAGTGGAATTAAATCCGCCATCCGGTCTGTGTGAGACCAGGATGGACGGACGATCCTTGAACCTGAGCAGATGTGTGAGGCCTTTCAGGAGTACTTCGCTCAATTGTTCGGGAGGGGCGGGTGGCCGGACGGGGGTGTGGATTTCGGTCCATACCTCGACGGCCTGCCGCGTCTTTCGAACGAGGGGGCGAGGTCCTGTGAGGGGCCGATCTCATCTTCTGAAATAGGGAGCGTGCTAAGCCTATGCGGCAAGCGCAAATCTCCAGGCTTCGATGGTCTGCTCTACGAATTCTATATTAGCATGCTGGACTTGTTCTCCGATCTCCTCGAGGCGGTCTACTGCAACTGGCAACAGAGCGGGGGAATTCCCCGTTCTGTGACCAAGGGCGTAGTCTCGCTAGAGAGGAAGGACGAGAGCAATGGGGACGATATTAGTAATTTTAGGCCCATAACCCTGCTTAATGCAGAGTTAAAGATTTTGGCCAATGTCCTAGAAAGAAGTTGGCGCTTATCGTGGGAGGACTGGTGGGAGATGCGCAGACATGCGCTATCTCGTCCAGGTCCATTCACAACAACTTCCACCTCATGCAATACATCATAGAGAGGGTTGGGAACGAACCCTGCTTTGGTGGGGCCCTGATCAACTTGGATCAGTCTAAGGCATTCGATAGGGTCGACCATCGTTACCTGGATGCGGTGCTAGGGGCGGCTGGTTTCGGGCCCGTTTTCAGGGGCTGGATCTCTGGCATGCATAGCAGCCGCATCTGCTCTAGAGTCAAGGTGAACGGCTACCTCTCAGAGCTGTTCGAAATCGCCCGCTCCATCCGACAGGGGTGCCCTCTCTCCTCCCTTCTGTACGTATTGGCCCTCGAGCCTCTGCTGCGGAAGTTGGAGTTGCTGCGGAGCATACCCTTGGAACTGGGATTGCACAAAGCGATGCCGGCCTACGCCGACGACGTAACGGTAATGGTGTCGACCGCCTCAGAAATCGGGGCAATCGGCACCTTACTTGAGGAGTACGAAATGTTGACAGGAGCTAAACTGAACCGGGACAAGTCGATCGGTTTGCAATTCGGAACGTGGAGGGGAAAACCGATGCCCTCCGATGGCGTCGTCGGACGCTGGACGGAGGGACCGGTGAAGTTACTCGAGGTCTGGTTTGGACCGGACCTCCAGGTGGAGAAGCACTGGGGCGAGGTTTCGATCAGTGTCTTTGCGCTGACCCAGAAGTGGGCCAAGTGCAAAATATCCCTGAAAGGCCGGAGGTGGCGAACGCTTATATAGCGTCTGTCATCCACTACCGCTTGACCGTCGTGCCTTGCCCCAAGAAAACTCTCGACCTTATGGAGCGCACGCTCTTCCGATTCCTTTGAAAGGGGCGGCCTCCTATGGTGAGGAGATCCATCTGCTGCCAACACCGTCTGAAAGGAGCATTGGGGATGCCGTGACTACTGATGCGTAAACACGCATTAATGCTACGGCACCTCCAGATATTCCTCACCGGGCAACCGGTGTGGGCCCCGTTTGTGAGACGAGCCTTTCCGAGACTCGTCTCGCTTACCGAGCTGCAATCCTGGGTAAAGCGAAGACGGAGAAAACTGGGCGCCTGGCAAACTGAGTGTGCCCAGGCGCTCATGGCTCTCTGGCAAGTGGACCCGGCTATCAGTGGAGATTCCACCTTGACATTCTATAGAGGGCTGGTGGCTAGCGGGGGCGACGACGCCCTTGGCGAGTCCCTAGGCATGGAGGAAGACGAACTTGTCAGCCTCTTCGGTAGGACATTTGGCCCGGGACCTATGGACAACTTCCAGAGGTCCCTGGCCTGGCAATGCTACCGAGGGGCTCTGCCTGTTCGAGAAAGGCTCTACAGACACGGGTGCCCGGGCGGGGATCTCTCGCGAAAGAACTGTCCCAGATTCCTGCGCGACGAGGAAACCGTTGCGCATGCACTGGTACAATGCCCTGGCATTGCCGATCTGCGGGGCTATCTCGAACGACTGCTGTCACGGGTGGCGCCAATCCGGTTGACCACCGAGTCCATTGTGACGATCAAGCCGCCTCCCCGCGTCGAAAACGAAGGAGAGGCGGTCTTTCTGTGTGGTGGACGCGACTGAAAGGGATGAGGTCGGGTAACTTTCTCTCCGTCCAACAGCTGGTCCTCTTCTTCCGATATCACTTCGGAAGAAGGATCAGGGTGGAGAGAGAGGCCCTTGGCCCCAGCCAGTTTTATGAAAGGTGGGTGAAAGTGGCGAGAATGGCCCGTGTGAATGGGCCTTCTCTCTATATCAGTCTGTAGAGGTAAGAGAAGAGGGGAGCACACCCTCTCTGTGCTCCCTGGCAGAAGGGTCGCACACTTTTTCGGGGGTGTGTGTGACCCCAAAACGCTTCCTTCCTATTGAGGACTTAATTGTTATATTTTAATTGTTATTTTTATATGTACTCGATGTTTGTAAAACGTCCCCCACTCAATGCCCTGGTGGCAAATAAAGAAATTATATAAATTACCACCAGACTGTCCCTCTCTCTATATCTGCTATACAACACTATCTCTCATTCCCTCTCACTCTATCCGTCGCCACCAAACTCCTCCCCTCTCTATATCTACTACACAGAACTCTCTTCCAATATCCCTCTCTATATCAATTAACCCATACTCTCCCCCTCTCTATATCGGAACTCTTTTCCAATCCCCTCCTTATATCAATTAACGCTAAACTATCCCTCTTTCTATATCTACAACACGGAACTCTTTTCAAATTCCTCTCTCTATATCAATAAACATCAATCTCTCCCCCTCTCTATATATATACTATACAACACACTCTCCCAACCTTCATCTCTATATCAATTACCACCAAACTCTCCCCCTCTCTATATCTATCTCTCCCATCTCTCTCTACATAACATGTACATAAATTGTAGCGCATATACAAATAGATGTGTGTTTTGGTAGTTTGGGGAGAAAATATAATTATTAGGGGGTAATGACCTCCCCTCTGGCTCCTCCAATTCCACCGCCCCTAATATATGAAACTATTAACTTTAATTTATAGTTATCGTTTCTTTCTAGGTGTAAACATTTTCGTCGCATTATCTGCTACTTTCTCAACAAAATTCACCTCAGAAATTTGGTGATGAATTTGTATGCTGTTAGAAGATTTGACTGCAGATGTTTCGAACACATGCCATTATCAATGTGAGGTTATAAGATTCTTGATAAACAGATTCCTCTATATTATTTGAATAGCCAAAAGGGCGGTGGATTGGCAGTATCGGTAGAGGGTCGAACGCCATGCTTTCCAGCATAGTTACGTCCCTTTACCATCTGAGTTCAAATCCCGCCGAGGTTGACTTTGCCTTTCATCCTTACGGGGTCGATAAAATAAAGTACCAGTAATGCACTGGTAATTGCTGGCCTTGTGCCTAAAGTAGAAACAATTATTTGAATAGCCAAATTAATATAGATGTGCGCTTCCACCAACCAAGACATTAACTAACACTGTACGTAAATAGATTTGAATTTGATGCGATACAGATGTACATAGATCCCGTTTCATAAAGTAGAACTTGTACATATGGATTTCATAGATTTCTCTGTAAATAAACTTGGAGATTACCAACTAGTTGGACTGGATTCCATTACTTTGTCCTTTCTTGCGCGCGCGCACACACATACACACATACATACATACATACATACATACATACATACATACATACATACATACATACATACATACATACATACATACATACATGATGGCTGCCCCCTCGTTATCGAGTATGGCCATTGCACGAGAAGAAAAACAAAAATAATAATAAATAAATAAAAATAAAAAAATAAAAATATATATATATATATATATATATATATGCATATATATATATGCATATACATACATATATACACACACACATACTCACACACACATATACACACACATACATTAATAACAATAACAACAAAAATAATAACAACAACAATAATAATATACATATACATATATATATACGCACACACATAAGCATATCTACACACACACACACACACGATAGCAACTAACAGCGCTGCGATCGAATGTGGCTTTTTAGCCTAGCCAATGATCTAAAATGTCTTGCGCAGAGTCGGCAACCAAAACATTCACCGGGAATAGCCGGCTGTGGTTGGAGTTCGTGTACTTTTGCATGTCGCTTGAGCCCTCCTGCTGATTTACATTCTCTACCACATGTTTGGCAAGCATGATGAGTAGCATCTCCAACAGCAGCCTGGTAGTCAACCACTGGTTTTACTTTATGACTGCGAAGATGACTTTCGAGTCCAGCTTTGCTTAGGCAGAGTCTCGCACAGACGCTGCATGTCAGCGCCATAGGAGGACCCTCGCCGTCTGGAAGTGCAACAGCAATGCCCTTCCTCACATCCCGCTTTACTTTCTCGTATGCGATTCGAGATGCCTCAAAGGCAACTTTGCCCTCATATACAGTCTTTCTCCATTTATTCAGCAGCAATATTTTCCCATGTATCAGCAGAGATGTTAGCGTCTTTCAGAGAGGCTTTCAAGGAATCCTTATACCCATTTTTTGGTTTATGTGGCGGTCGTTTTCCTTTAACCAACTCTCCATAAAAGAGTTGTTTTGGTATTCTAGAATCCTTCATCCTGGCAAGGTGACCACTCCAACGGAGTCGTTGCTTAAGCACAAGAGCTTCTATACTGTCACACATAGATCTTTCCAAAATTTCGACATCACTGATGTGGTCCCTCCAGTGAACGCCATGGATCCGTCTGAGACACATCTGATGGAAACGCTCGCAGGCATAAAGAAGACAAGAGAGCACACATGCCCTGTACACCTTTACCTTTGTCCTCCTGCATATGTCTCGCCGACCCTAGAGTCGCCTTTCTAGCTTTCCGAAAGTATCACTTGCTTTCCTAATCCTAAGTCAGATTTCACTGTCAAGGTTGCTGTATCGATTGACAGTGCTTCCCAGGTAGACAAACTGATCAACCACATACATACATACATACATACATACATACATACATACATACATACATACATACATACATACATACATACATACATACATACATACATGGTCGCTGCCAACTCGTTTTCGAGTACGGCCACTACTTTATATCCATGTAGGAGAACCCCTACCGATGCGCTGAACGAGTGTGACTTTTTAGTTCAGCCAGCAACTTGAAAACTCTGGCACAAACACTACACTTGTGACAATTATTGACACAGTGCTGGGCCCTTGGTACCATGTGACGACAAGTGCAGAGAGATTTCCAGATATAAAGCAATGCCTGTGCCGTGAAGCTTTTATAGTGAGCAAAGGCACTGCACAAAGCCAGTCCCACTCTCTTAACCAAGATGATATTTACCAAAAAGAAGAACAAGTCAACATCATTGGATACCATCAGGGCTGCAGGTGTTATATCAGAGTTTTCCTTCTCCTAGAATTCTGCCTTGACAAAGGCTAATGGGTCATCTCTCCCATACATACATACATACATACATACATACATACATACATACATACATACATACATACATACATACATACATACATACATACATACATGGTGGCTGCCAACTCGTTTTCGAGTACGGCCACTACTTTATATCCATGTAGGAGAACCCCTACCGAAGCGCTGAACGAGTGTGACTTTTTAGTCCAGCCAGCGACTTGAAAACTCTGGTACAAACACTACACTTGTGACAATTATTGACACATAGTGCTGGGCCCATGGTACCATGTGAGGACAAGTGCAGAGAGATCTCCAGATATAAAGCAATGCCTGTGCCGTGAAGCTTTTATAGTGAGCAAAGGCACTGCACAAAGCCAGTCCCACTCTCTTAACCAAGATGATATTTTCCAAAAAGAAGAACAAGTCAACATCATTGGATACCATCAGGGTTGCAGGTGTTATATCAGAGTTTTCCTTCTCCTAGAATTCTGCCTTGACAAAGGCTAAGGAGTCATCTCTCCCGGTGATTTTGGATGGCCATTGACTCTTAAGAGCTCCTTTGCCCTTTGACAGGTTTTGTTTTTAGTCCTGCAGGATGTCCAAAGTCACCCTCCTCACCAAGAAACCTTGGTCGGGTTGCCAGTTTAGTCGCCAACGACCCGACCATGTGACAGGTTGTACTGGGATACATGTTACCAGTAGCACCAACTGGTGACCTGACATAACATACATACATACATACATACATACATACATACATACATACATACATACATACATACATACATACATACATACATACTGTGTGGATGTATATGAAAACATAAATATATATATATATACAATAATCATATGAGTAGCCTCGCTATCAAAGTAAAATATTGTCAGAATGGTCAACAATGCCGACAGCACTTTTTCAAGATTTGTTAATATTTCATCAATGGCATTCAACCGGCATTGACTTGGAAATAGACTAGAATCTATATAACATTTTGTGCTGGGATGCTTATTTGCACATAATTTGAATTTCGCTGATTATAATTACTTAACAGTAGCTCTAAGACAGCGTTTAAACATATACTATATAAACATACACTATATATTTATTACTCTATTACGTGTTCCAGCCGACATGGTGAGGCCATGCTGGGGCACTGCCATTGTATATAAACATATAGTATATTTTTATATATGTTTCTATAAGGGCCGGATTTACAACGCCTGTGAGAGAAGCGTGTCACTCTGCGCCAGCAAGACCTATGATCTGCTAGATATGCGGTGTGACCACTGAGGATGATGTCAGTTCAACTGAGCTCCTGAAAAGACTGTTGATCAACGACCTTGTGGATATGCTTCACACGAGACGCATGCGCTAGTACGGCTATGTCGAACGCAGTGAGGGCTGGATCAGCAAAGTGACGAATGTCGATGGAAGAGTCAGTAGAGGTCCAGGAAGACCAAAAAGGACTTGGATGGAGGATTTCCGTCGGGTTCAAGCCAGGCTTGGCCTGGCCCAAGTGAGACCAGTGGACGGAAATACATGGGGCGGGACGCTAAGGGGCGTTTTCAGGCAGGACCTACCCAACTTAGGGATTAATTGTGTCCTACATAATCAAAAACTGGATTATGATAATGATGATGATACTCTATTATGCTTAAACGCTGTCTTAGTGCTACTGTCAATAAATTATACTCAACCAAGTTTGCATTATATGCAAATAAGCATTCTCAGTCGATGTTGATTTGAAAGGGGTTATAATGTGAAAGTAATCGGTAGAGCGTCAGACAAAATTCTTTGCGGCATATAGTTGCGGCCCTATATGTTCTGCTTTGCCTTTAATCCTTACAGGGTCCATAAAATAAAGTACTATTGGCTTAGTTGTGTGTTTTCATGATTTCAATGGACCAATGAAAGAAAATGCAAAAAGAAACAACATATTTACACAGGTTAAAACTCCTTCAGTCCAAAATACATGCAAGAACTTGATTCTTGGATTATATCTAAGATACAGTACACTATTGGGATCCTCAAGTGGAATAAGGCTGCTGTTGGTGACATAGACAGCAAAATAAGAAAAATGTTCACCATGCATAAAGTATTACATCTAAAAAGAACGATCGACTTCCGTCAAATCAGACCGAGTAAACGATGTTCCCATTGGTCTTTTCAATTGCTAATACTGTCTACCGGTCGCAACGTGAAATAGTGTCTTGCTCAAGGACATAACGCACCGCCCGGTGCGGGAATCGAACTCACAATCTCACGATTGCAAATCCAATTCTCTAACCACTCAGCCACACGCCTTCACTAAAAGCCAGTGTAAATCAGCTGTACATAAAACGTACAGTTGGAAGAAGAGAGCTGTCAAGTTTTACAGAATGTATCGAGAATGAAATAAATTGAAACGTATGACAAAATATACTAACTTGAAGATTGTAACTGCATGAATGTGGCCAATACCACCTAACAATATCAAGATAATTCCAGTTGTCAAGGAGATTTGGACTCAATACCACTAAAAGTGTGATGGTGTCTGAAACCCGTAGACATGTAGACATTAAATCACAAATTGCTCTCCTCAAGAGACTGCCCTGTTGGACACTGCACATATACTTAGGACAGGAATATACTGTCAAAGGTCCTTGTTGAGACCCATCAAACAATACAAGACCCACAATATATTTACTGCGCAAACAACCACCTTCACCAACACCACCACAGAAAACATCGACAGCAAAGAACTAATAAAAACAACAACAATAATTTCTATTATAGGCAATTTTGAAGAAGGGGGAAGTCGATCAAATTGACCCCAGTGCATTACTGGTGCTTTAATTTATCGACCCCGTAATGATGAAAGGCAAAGCTAATCTCGGCGGGATTTGAAATCAGACGTAAAGGGCCGTAACTCTATACTGCAAAGCATAATGCCCGACGCTCAACCGATTCTGCCAATCCACCAATAATCACAATAAAGATGATGATGATGATAATGGCGATTTCTTTATTTATTTTTATATATATTTACAATAGCCACCACAATAATTTCAGTTATATTTAAAGCCGTATTTCATTTTCTCAAAGAAAAAAGAACACTCTCAGTAAATTTTCTCTTCTTTTATTTGTATTTCGTATTTATTAATTCCATCAATCGATTCTTTTCACTCGGAAGTAATCAAGACAAATCGTAACGTAAATGTCAAAGATATTGAAATTAGCGTCGTAATTATAATTTTGTTAGACAATTCAAACAATACGGTTAAACAGTTACTATAAATCATGTTTTAACAATTTTACTTCGAATTCTTAAATTCTCACAATTTAGGATTTGATTAAAACTTAATTCATTCAAAACAAAAACAAAAACAAAATCTTTTGTGTTGCATGTAATTAGGTATATAGGTACTTATATGCGGTACAATACAACACAAAATATATTCTATTCTTTTGTACGCACACACACGCACATACACACATACACATACACATTAATATATATATATGAGCGTGTATAGTTATTTTCATATAGTTTAGATAGATAGATCAATAGAGAATTAGATGTGTGAGTGGGAAAACTACAAAGAATCTGGTTGATACAAATGTTAATAAAACTTAAGCTATTGAAGCTGATTTCAAAATTCGAATTATAAAACAGTTGGTGTTCATTATCAAATAAATCTAATTTGTGTTAGAGAATATGTATCGCTTTTTCCATACGTATGTTTTGCTGTTCGATTCCACTGAGGATGATATATAGATAACATATAAATAACTTACAAATATTCTCTTGAAGTGTCACACAGTATGAGTTTCGTTCAGTTACGATGTAAGTTCAAATTTTTCTTTGTAAGATTAAGTATGTCTTAATCAAACTATCTTTTATTTATAGGTTTGTTATTGTCTACAAATTTTATTGACTTTCCCATATTGGTGAGATTGATTCCTAGCTTGAATGTCAGCAAATCAATGTCTACTGGGAAACGTGGTGTTAGAATGAAGTGAGGATGAGCTCATAGTGTTTGAAGCCACACCTTCGTACAATATCGGTGATTTATTTAATCATATATATATCATCATTACAACCAAACGAACATCGATGCTGCCATCACCACAACCACTACCATCATCACTAACACAGTATAAACGTGTTTATATGTCTGGAAGAAGAAAACGAAGAGGAACAACAGAATTACAAGATCATCAAAGGTTGTGGCCCAGCGATTGTACACCACAGCCATGTTTCACTGGTTATAAACGTAAGGAATTAGCCAGGATCAATTGTGCCACGCAAATACATACACAATTACATACACTAGCAGCAAAACCGCCCGCTTAGGGTCTACCTCCAGGTCCCTTGCCTATAAAATGTGTCGAGCGATTCTTTACTGAGACATTCTAACCACATGCTCATAATATCGGATTTGTGAGCTCTCAATTCGGAGAAGTAGCGGCTCTAACAGGAGTGACTCTCTGGTCTCTGAGCTATGCACTTTATCGAGTAACATTATTCCAATGACTCTTCGGAGGAATCCCATTTCTGCCGCTTTTATTTGCAATTGTATTCTTTTGGTCATTACTCAAGATTCATGATCCTCGGTAAGAGTTGGCAGGAATAACAGGAAGACAGCGAGTTTGGCTTTTACACCTACCCCCTTCTTCTGATTGCTGCATGCTGAGGCTGGCGCATTACTGCATCAGCTTTTGCAATTCTTGCACTTAATTCACCCTCTTGCATTCCATCACTCATGAACACGGCTCCAAGATACTTGAACTTCTCTAACTGCTTCAGTAGAACTCCATTCACATGTATATAAATTTGAGGGACTTCTGTCCACCCGTCCATCACACAATGTGTATGTGTGTTTGTGTGAATGTATGTGTGTAAAAGGAAGGAAAGGGATACACATATATATGTCTCTAACTTAAAAAGAGTGACACACACACATGTCTCTAATTTAAAAACGCCGACAAAATCACACGCGCGCACATACACACCCTGTCCTATTACCACCCAAGAGCTTTGGCCCGGGCAAACATCCCCTCAATTTTGAAACCGTCTGGGTTGTCCAGAATTGATGGGAAAAGACTTGACGGTCTTACTCTGTGCTCCTGGTCAAGAGGCAGGTGCCTTACCCGGGACGTCACAGTTAGTGACTCTTTTGCTTCTTCCCATATCCTCGATGCAGCGGTAAGGGCGAGAGCTACAGCATCCGCAGCTGAACGGAACAAAATCCTTAAATACCGTGTTCTGTCAGCTAACTAATTATCCAGCTTGTGGCGTTCGAGATGTTTGAGGGAGTCGGGCGACTGACAGCGAGGTTCTTATCTTCACTGGTGGCTCACCAAACAAAAGTAACTGGTGATGCTCGTGAAGGCACTTGGTTGTTCAAGCACCCCAGCCTCGCCATCACCCCAGGTAACGCTGCGAGCGTGCTGGCTTGCCTAACAAATTATTAGAGAGGTTTCCCAGTGCTCCTCGCTATATTATTTTTTGCTCTGGTAGCGTCTCGTTTGTCCACACCTTTCGCCTGCCTTTTGTTGATGTGGTCTAAGATGTGGGTATTACGTGCTTGTGTATTTTTGTCTCTTTCTTTTTTCCCTTTCTCTTTCCTTTGTATATATTATATTTGTTAGTGTTTTCATTCTGTAACCTTTATATTAAATTTTTATACAAATGAGTTTTAAAAACAGAGTTTAACTGTGTTGTTAATAAATAAATAAAACATACTTGTATTACCCTCCCATTTCCAATTCACCGAACGCAGCTATCATGACTGTATGTGTGTGTTTGTGTAAATGTATATGTGTGAATATGTGTTTGTGTAAATGTATATGCGCGAACGTATGTGTATTTGTGTGAATGTATGTCCGTGACCGTTTATTTTTATAAGTTTGTGTTAACTATATATATATATACTAGCTGAGCTACCCGGTGATACCCGGGTATTTTATGAAAGTTACAATATATTTGGCACACATTACAAAATATTTGACCATTCAAATATGATTGCTGAATTTTAACCAAAGTAGAAATTATAGCAGATATTTATTGCCGTTTGGTCAAAGTAAATCATTTAGATAAAAATATTATTTTTTTCCAGTGGGGATTTTTTTAATACTGCTCCCTATTACAGTCAGCATATATAATGCTTTACTCATAGATGAATCATTAGGTATGTTGTCAGTGAAAAGGGCATGACCAAAAAAGTACATTTAGATTTTTTTTATTTATCCTTTTCTTTCTTTCTTTTTTTTTTTTTTTTTTTTTTTTCAATCTGAACCTCTGAAATTCAAACATGTAAAGACTAATTTAAAAACCATAAATAAAATAAGAAAATAAATTTAGCATTGGTTTATGATTGAATGAAGCATTTACTTTGGGAAAGTATATTTAAATTTGTACACTGTAGCTTTCACCAATCTTTGCCTCTATGGCAGTAGGATCTTGTTTGAGGGAGATTTGTTTTCTATTTCTATTAGCTATACCAACAGTTATAGTGGCTCACATGACATACATAGATACATACACACACATGTATGTGTGTAAGACAGTTGTTTGTGATTTGAAATGGATTTTGCTAATATTTCTAGTAGATCGAGTTATCACATAGAACCATTCCTTTTTGCTTCATACATATATACATACCTGAGAAAGTAAGGTGGGATTTGAAGGAAATTTGGCTGCTATTTCTACCCAACAGAGTCCTCACTTATACTACTTTATATAGCAGAGGTACCTGGAAATGCCTGCATATTCTTCCAAAGTAACACCATGCAGTAAATTTGCGGCTTCAGAATTCCTTGCAAACTACATGACTAAGGAATTAGGATCTGTGTGTATTGTCATTGAATGAGGAATTACGACATTGCTAATTCCAAAGCCTCTGGATAAACAATATTCTTGGTTTTGCCCTGTGGTGCCACAATGAAGAGACAATCAGGGTTCCCAACCCTTGTTGTGCCAACATAGAGTTGACCGTGTGAAAAGACAGGATCTGCCAGATTCAACCCAACGACTTTCAATGATTGCCCTTGAGATTTATTAATGGTCATGGCAAAACTGAGTCTGATCGGAAATTGAAGTCTTTGAAATTCAAATGGCAAATCAGTTGGCTTCAGAGGTATTCTGGGAATAAAACAATTGTCACCAGAAAATCTTCCTAACAGGATTGCAACTTCTAAAACATTGGACATCATATTTTTGATGATGAGTTTTGTGCCATTACAAAGTTTTGGAGGATCCAGATTGCGAAGCAGCATAACCGATGCTCCAAGCTTCAGTATCAGGTTGTGTGGAGGAATTCCCGCTTGTTCAAAACTGTTTAAAAATTCAATTGGATAGTTTACAACCTGGTCTTGAGAAGTGATTGTGTCAATTGATTTGTAGCATATTTTCTCTCCCGGTAACATCTCCAGCAGCCTTCTGTTGATTTCTCTCCCAGCAACATTTTTAGGTGCTAAGATTGCTCATTCACAAACCCATTTCGGATCAAATTGCCAGGTCTGAATGCTTGGAAACAATCTAGCAATCAGTTCTTGTTCTGTGTCAATGATATGGCCAAATGACAACTGAATATGGTCATTGGAGTCTTTTTCAAGAAGTCCATTTCCCAATTTAAGTAGTTGGATGGCAAACTCACTGACACCTTCGTCACCAGTTAAGTACACTCGCATGTTGGTTGTAAAGCTCAGCAGCTGAAAGTGGGGCCAGAGATAGGATGTTTTCAGACAGGCATTGGCCTGATCAGCTCGAGTCCCTCGAAGAATTACAGGCAGAGTTTTCTGAAATCACCAGCAAGAACCATTGTCACTCCTCCCATTATGCAACTATTTTCTCTCAGATCCCTTATCGTCCGGTCCAAAGCTTCAATTGCTCCTTTATGGCTCATAGTAGCTTCATCTCAAATTATCATCTTGCATGTTTGCAGAAGCTTGCCCTTGGGTGAGTTCTTCTTGATGTTGCAAAAAGATTGTTCATGCCGTGTAAGATCTATGGGCAGCTTAAACATGGAGTGTGCAGTTCTTCCGCCATCCAGAAGTGTTGCTGCAATGCCACTTGAAGCGACACCAAGGGCAATATGTTGCTTTTGGCGAACTTTTGCAAGCAGGAGGTTTATAAGGAATGTCTTGCCTGTGCCAGCAGGAGTATCGATGAAGAAAAGTCCTCCCCTGTCATTTTGAATGTTTTCGATGATGTTGTGGTAGGCGTATTTCTGGTCATCCATCAATCGAGGTTCATTTTCATCCCCAAACTTATGCAATGCTTGAATATCGTAGTTTGTCTCCTGAAAAATGTCTTGTGCTACCTCCATTTCTCCATCTCGCTCTGGCATCTCGCAGTTAGCTAATGTGCTAGTCATTGC
Source organism: Eledone cirrhosa (assembly GCA_964016885.1). Lineage (NCBI taxonomy): Eukaryota > Metazoa > Mollusca > Cephalopoda > Octopoda > Eledonidae > Eledone > Eledone cirrhosa. The sequence goes on from OZ024740.1 coordinate 52,343,352, forward strand.
CTGAACTCGATGGGACAGATCACAGAGAGCTTGATTGTAAATCCTGGGGGTATATTCCATAAACATATTGCCATAATGTCTTCGGGCTAGGTGCAGATAGTCGTCCGACATAGTTTTTGTACTCCTGCCAGAGTAGATGAGCTTCATCAATTCCACATGCTGTGAGCATAATAGCAAATAATTGTCTTATTTGACTGGCTACTTGAGTGATTGCTGCTTCTTCTAGGCACTTCTTCCAGTGTCCATTGTGATGCAGGAGTTCATGCTGTTTATATGCTTCTTGGTATGTTGCGCACTCCCTTCCTCTGAAGCACCTAAGATCCTCAAATGACGTTGGTCCTCGAACAGTATGCAGAAGTAGCTGTAAATAAAAACAGTCTCTGTTGTTGGGATGGACATTGTAAACATGCCAAATAGCATCACTTGACTTGACTTCATGACCTTCCACTAAATGACCCTGCTTTCTTCGATTCCAGGTCTTGCAATTGGTCCAGGTGTAGTATGTTGGGACTTCAGCATATAGGAGGGATCGAGCAAATTCATCATTCTGGCAGAGTTTAAAGAAAGCAGTTAGTGTAGTGTCATGTGATACTTGTGCCAACTGATGAGCAGTGATCTCAGTGAAGTACATTCTCTGTCTATTTTCCAGATGGACTGCGAGGTTGACCACTGTTGGGTGGCGTTGATGGATATCAAATCCAAAGATTCGCCAGATAGCTTCATTGCTGGAGATGTATCGACTTGTTTGATACCGTTTGACCTCATCCAGCCCACCATCATTGAATTATTTGTCAGTAATAAAGGTAGCCATGTCACTGCTCTTGTTGATATATTTTGTGACATATAGGATTGCCTTTACGGAGCGGCAATTCTCAACATTGATATGAGCTTTTAAAAGTTTACACAACAATTTGTTGTGTGGGACAACCCACTGATTGCTTATGGTCAGCTCCTCTCCTCGAACTGTTAGGCTTGCAGTATTGCCTCCATGTTCTGGACTACGCCTACGATAAAGGGGGTATCCATTATTGTCAGTCCGAGTTTCCCGAATAAAAGCTCTAGGGTAATGTATGCTGCATTTTTGATCTTTCATACAGGGAAAGGCTGGATTGATGACTTCACATGGACCATGTAGAGTCCATGTGGAGTCATCAATCCAGCCTCTGTGTTTGGACTTGATGGTTTCAAAGAGCTCTGGATCACCACCTTTATCAAGCAACTCTGCTGAAATGATCTTATGAACATCATCTGGTCTTTTCTTCTTGCACCAGATTAGTGTGTGAGAGTGAGGAAAACCTCTCTTCTGCCACTCAATAGTGGTCATCCAAGCACTAAGCTCACAAAAGATTCTTCCTTCTTTTAGGAGCCAGATGAGTTTTTTTTTGCTTTTCATGTAAAACCCGAGCAATGAGGTCATGTCGATCCTTTGGTTTTTTTGATTTTGAAATAATTCATTTAATATTTCTGACCAGTTGGAATTGCATGTAAATGTAATGAAGAGATCTGGCCAATCAAATTTTCTGATATAGGCCATTGCATCTTGCAACGTGGTCCTCCCGTGAAGCTTGATGGTAGTATGATTGGCTGGCCAATATTTCTTGGGTCAACATTAGAATTGATGGCATCTCTAAGGTGGATGTAGTTATCTTCCCTCAACTTAGTTTGATTCCTTCGCAGAAAACCGAATTTTCTGTTTCAATTTTGGCATACATGTCCACCATGAACTGGCTGGTTACTTCTTTGAATCGCAGAACTTGGTTGAAGTGATCACGTACCATGAAATGTTAAGCATAGAATTCTTTGCAGCTGATTGATCGGCCAGTTTCTTGTCCCGTTCCTGGGCTGATCTGCCGTAGCTGAAAATGATATCCATGTTAACCATTCCAAAAGATGAGCGGATATT
>OZ024740.1:52367754-52372754 GCA_964016885.1 Eledone cirrhosa
CCCACTTGTTATCGGTGTTTCCCTCGAGAGGGCCCCATTTGCTGCGACTGCCTGGCTTCTGTCCCTTAGGAAGCCATGCAGCCACTCACCTACTTTTCCAGTTATGCCGAGTCCGTGTAGTTTGTGACATATCATTCCGTGGTCGACCTTGTCAAAGGCCTTTGCAAAGTCAAGATATATCACGTCCACATGTGAGCTGTCTAGTAGTTGTCTCAGTACCCAGTCGTAGTGATGTAGCAGCTGTGTAAGGCAGCTTCTTCCTGGGCGGAAGCCATGTTGCGTGCTAGTCAGGCGGTCATTTTCTTCGAGGAAAGTGATTAGTTTCTTTCTGACGACTCGCTCCATGACCATACTGATATGCGACATCAGGGAGACTGGCCTATAGTTCTTGGCCTCCGCTCTACTACGTCCTTTATGGATAGGGCATATTGTGCCTTCTTTCAGCTACCTGCGTAGTACACCACTAGCCAAGGAGCTTCTGAAGAGCATCGTCAGTGGAGTTGCTAAGGCCCGCTTACATATTTTAAGAGAACTGTGTATACAGACGTACAGTAGTATGTATATATATATATATATATATATATATATATATATATATATATACATGCACACATATATTTATGTACGTATGGATTCACCTAACATTTATTATAATGCTCGGTGTGTTTGAAATCAAACATCCCGAATTAACCCGTACAGTGTCTAGCAACCATCGTTGCTCATTTGTTCAGCACTGACAAAGGAACGCTGTACTAGTTTCAAGCTTATTAGAGTGAGAAATGAAATTTCCTTTCATTTTTCCCGTTTATATATATATAGTAAGAAACACAGTAAACCGTGTGTCTAAAATTACAAGGGTTGAAAAACCACATATGCTTGAAATATTTAACCACGAAACAGACAGAATGACAGAATGAAAATAAAAATATATATTTGTATTATTTTGATAATATATTTTTATTTTCATTCTGTCATTCTGTCTGTTTCGTGGTTAAATATTTCAAGCATATGTGGTTTTTCAACCCTTGTAATTTTAGACACACGGTTTACTGTGTTTCTTACTATATATTGTTAATCGGCTCAGTATTTATTTGTACTTTATACTTAGAGCTTAATGGTTACAGGGTTCTAATTCTCATATATATATTTCTGCTCCCTTACAAGTTGAGCTATTAAGTTGTGCGTGTTGGACTGTTATTTCTGTTCAATACGCGCTTACCACGTTTGACTGGCGAAGCACGTGCTGATGAATTCATCTTTCTGTGTGAACGTTGGCAAATAGTGTTTGTGGCATTTAATCGCAATCTCTCGCTGATGAAGCCCAGGATTATCTGTTACAAACACACTCAGGGCGAAACAGATTAGGGATAATCTGTCCGAGAGATATAATGGTTATTGAGGCGGTTTGTATTATTTTGATAATATATTTTTATTTTCATTCTGTCATTCTGTCTGTTTCGTGGTTAAATATTTCAAGCATATGTGGTTTTCAACCCTTGTAATTTTAGACACACGGTTTACTGTGTTTCTTACTATATATTGTTAATCGGCTCAGTATTTATTTGTACTTTATACTTAGAGCTTAATGGTTACAGGGTTCTAATTCTCATATATATATATATATATATATATATATATATATATATATATATATATATATATATATATATATATATATATATATATACATATATATATATATATATATATACATATATATATATACATATATATATATACATATATATATATATATATATATATATATATATATATATATATATATATATATATATATATATATATATATATATTAGAAAGTGAGGTTTTTTTACAAAATGAAAAATAGCCGAGGTATATATATATATATATATATATATATATATATATATATATGTATATATATATATATATATATATATATATATATATATGTATATATATATATATATATATATATATATATATATATATACATATATATATATATATATATATATATATACATATATATATATACACATATATATATATATATATATATATATATATATATATATATATATATATATATATATATATATATATACATATACAATATTAAATAAATGGAAACTATATTTATAAAACCATATTTATTTCATTATATATATTTCAGGGATATCATATTAACAATATGCTATGCCTTCCTCAGACAAAATACAATATAAACAGTTTTATAGATAAATAGATTCGACATACCGTAACAACATCGACTTGTATTTGAAAAGGTTGATTTGGCAGTGAAAAAATTGTACACAGAGAGAAAGAAAGAGAGAAAAAAGAAAGAAAGACAGAAAACGAAGAAAAGGAAGAAAAAGAAGAAATGCATGGAACAAAATAGAGAGATGGAAAGATAGATAAAGAGAAGAACTTCATGTAAAGAAACAGAAAGAGTTATATATATAGAGAGAGAGAGAGCAAATAGAGATAGATACATATATATAGAAAATTAGGTAGTGGGACGTCTGTTGAGTAAACGTATCAATGATACATTTATTTATTTATTTATTTATTTAGCTCTAGTATTAATGTAAGGGAGATATATATAGAGAGAAAAAATATAGAGAGAGAAAAAATATAGAGAGAGAAAATTTAAAAATAACCAGATATAGGCGAGGCGTAAAATCCCTATGTTTTAATGTAGAGGTATTAGTATTTATAAAAACCAGCCACTATATTGTAAATATCAGTATTCCTGAATGAGACAAGTATCCATAATGTGTGAAAATTAATGATCTTATGTTTAGTTTTTAAAAAAAAATTCATATGTTTATGTGATAGCTACAAACATCCATGTGAATCTACATGATCAACTCTGCAAACCCTAAATTCACGGAAAACATTCTCAATGTGGTATAAAAATTTAAGTATACATATATGTGTATTACTATTCCTGTCTTTACTCTACAAGATTATCTATCAAGCAGAAATAGAGAGCAGATTTCAATATACTAATAAAAATAAAAACAGATTTCAATATACTAATAAAAATATATATCAGAAGCAAAACTAAAAAATAACAATAATAATAATAAGTAATAATAAAATAGAAAACTAAAAATATTATGAAAGAATATTACATATTAAAAATATTACATATTAAAAAATTTACATATTAAAAATATTAAAAATAAAAATATTAGAAAATACTACAATAATAAAAATAAAAATAAACCACAAAGATCAACCCTTCAAAATTAATTGACAATATATTGCCAAGTTCATTATAAGCATCAGAGTCGAAAAACAGATAAAGCCAAAAATTATCTATCAAATCACATCTAGCAAAGATCATTTCAAAAAGTTTAGGATGCCCAATTTGGTCTACATGTGTTCTTATATTTAATATAGAAGTTTATCTAGTGTAACGTTTATTCGAAATATTTGGAGCATCAGCTTTTAGGGTAGCTTAATTTTTCATGAGGAATGTTTAAATAAAAATAAAATAAAAAGAAAAAGAATAAAAAGAAGGAATCAAAGATTTATCGGCTAGTTTCCCATATAATTATAAATCAAACTAAATATACTACATTTTAAATTTAAATTTATATTTAAACGTTGAGTTTAATCTATGTTTGCAACAACTGAATAAATTTGTCCGTAGATTAAGGGAATTTTTAGATTTTAGTATAAAGAATATCTCCTCTGCGCAGAGGTCACATGTCTCAGAGGATGAATTAAAAGGAATCCCTCTTGAGACTATATTCCAAGCCGTCGAATATCTAACGTTATCTAGCTTAAGTTGCCAGAGTACGCCTGATAGTGCCGTTGAAGATTTTTTGCTTGGATCTGTGAAAGAATTCTTGTGGTTATTATAGCGAAGTTTAAATTCCGTCGATGTGGAACCGACGTAGTTAAAAGAATTAGAGTCAGTATTAACATTACAATTGTATACTATATTTTTAACTAAGCAGTTGTTATTTAACGGAAATTTAGATCTATCTCTACAGTTACATTTGTTAACTTGTATATTATTTATGCTATTATCACTAGGTTTTAAGTTCCTATTATTTATTCTATTAATATTTTGTGCTAAATTTTTGGTGGATGAGTAGGTTAATTTTATTGTATGTCTATTGAAAATTGAGTGATACCTATGTGTTCTAGGGAAGCGATTATCAAGAGCTTTGAAAAATAGTTTAGCGATGTGGGTTTTAATGTTTAGTGAGAAGGGGGGGCAAACCAAATTATGTTCCTAGTTCTATTTCTTTTTTGGCCTTTGGAATTATTGTAATGCTTTCTATTATAGTTGTTAAGGTTGTTGCCGTAATTAAAAAAGTTGTTACTTTGTTTAGTTTGTCTATCATTATCTATGTACACAATCTTATCAGCATATCCTGCTCTAGCTAATGCTTCATTATAGTATTGGACTTTTTCGTCGAAAATCTTTCTATTCGACGAGATCCTAGAGATACGTTTTTGAACAGAGTTTACTATAGTGTTTTTGACAGATCTGGGGTGGTTAGAGTTAAAGTTGACATAGTTTAAGTTTTCATTCAACTTGTGAAAAGGATAGTGAAGACATGTGTTGAGATTTAATGTTATATCTAGGAAATTGACTATTCTATGGTTGTTCTCAATTTCTATTTTAAGATTAAAGTAATTAAAAAATTGTGTAATTTGTTTACATTTTCTATTTAGTTCAGAGTTATTATTATCAATAAGTAAAAGCATGTCATCTCTATATAAACCTCCGGTAGTACCAGGTATTTTCCTATGTAGCGAATTGATTAAAAATAAGCCCACAAGGTCAGTTACCTGAGCTGAGTCGGATGATCCCATAGTTATGTCAAAATTGCTATCTCTATCTGCTCTGGTCCATAGTTGGTCATTAAATTCTATCAAAGTTTTCCTAGCCGATAATATAATATGCATTTCATTGCTAGTTAGGTCAGTATGTTTGAATGCGTAATTTAGTGCCTTATTTAGTAGATTAGGGGTAATAGAAGAATAATAGT
>OZ024740.1:52377754-52392754 GCA_964016885.1 Eledone cirrhosa
CCAAGATGCAGTGTGGCTAAGAGAAATCCGAAAGAACTATTGCTCCTACACTACAACAAAAACATACGAAATAAGTGAGGGTACCCTTGAGACTGTGATAGGAACACTCCAAGATAAGAAAACACCAGGAAGAGACATGATTGTCGGCTACTGGTACAAAAAAACTAATATTCTATCGGAGGTATCTTACTGACCTCTACCAACAAGTTCTTAAAGGAGATACACTTATACCAGAATGGTTGACATTAGCACAAACATTACTGGTCCCCAAGAACAAAGACATCCACTTGGCAAAAAACTACCGACCCATTGCATGCCAGAACCTGATGTATAAGATGTATAAGATGTATACAGCCTGCCTCAACCTATTCCTCCAAGATCACTGTGAAAATAATAACATCATCACAGATGAACAAGCAGCTGGAAAGAAAAGGGTTTGGGGATGTGCTGAACAACTCCTAATCAACAAAATTGCGATGTCGGAGGTGCGACAACTTAGGAGGAATATGACTACAGTCTGGCTGGACTACAAGAAAGCTTTCGATTCTGTTCCCCACTCTTGGATGATAGAGGCCCTCCAACTTGCTAAAGTCCCAGACATTATTGTCAGAGCCATAGAGAGGCTGTCTTCTTCTTGGGCTACTATCCTAAGGTTAAAGACAGAGAGGAAGGACTCTATTTTCACTGATAAAATAAAATATTGCAGGGGTATATTTCAGGGGGACAGTCTCTCTGTGATATTGTTCATCTTGTCATTAAACCCCTTGTCCTTTCTGCTCAAGAAATGTGAGGGATACATCATTGGCTCACAGGAGGACAGAAATACGAACCTAACCCATAACTTCTTTGTGGACGATCTGAAACTCTATGCCAAGAACATGGATGGGATGAAGAAAAATCTTGACCTGGTTACAACGTTCTCAAAGGAATGGAGTTTGGCCAAGATAAATGCTCATACATGACTGTAAAGCGGGGAAAAACAACAACCCAATCTAGCAACATTGTCATCAATGGTCTAACTGTTTCACCGATATCTGATGAGGACTGCTACAGATACCTGGGGATAGATGAGAACATATCCTATAATGGTATCTGTAATAAAGAACGCGTAACCAGGGAATACTACACCCGATTAAGAAAGATCTGGTCATCGGAACTCTCTGCGCAAAACAAAACAGTGGCTCACAATGTGTTTGCTGTGCCTGTCCTAACACCAACGTTTGGAATACTCAATTGGACGATAGACGAAATCCGAGCAGTTGATGTTGGAACTCGAAAAATTCTGAACAACACCGGAAACTTCCACATCAACAGTGACATAGACCGCCTTTACTTGAAACGTAAGCAGGGAGGCAGAGGCCTAACATCAGTCCAGACAACATTTGAATTTCGCATCATATCTCTCCGACAATATCTACGAACCTCGAAGCGTAGGAGCCCGCTTCTCGAGCAAGTCTATCTGCATGAAACAGATAAGATCATGAGAGTTGGGAAGGAACTCCTTGAGAGATATTCCCTGTGTGATAATCAAAAACTCACACCCAGGGATGTCGCTCAGCAGTATCGCAGTGAATCCATGGATGAAAAACTGCATGCCTATCAGCAAAAAATCATGCATGGATATGTTGCCAGGAAGCTCCAGAGTGAGAGTAATATAGATAAGGAAAGTAGTCTATCTTGGACCAACAACCGCTATATTGGCTCCCACTTTGAAGGATACGCTTTTACAATCCAAGAACAGGAGATTAGCACGAAATACCTGATTCACAAAAGAGATAGGGATGCAGGCAAAACACCTAGATGTGATAACAAGTGCAGACTCTGCAGAACTAACATCGAGGATATCACCCATGTCATCAGCAGCTGCCCAAAGATGTCATCGCGGTACTATCTACCTATGAGGCATGATGTAGTGGCCAAAACACTGTACAATGTAGTTCGTAAAAAAGATAGCCCCGATAATAAACACATTAAAAGCTACAACAATGTGGAAGACATCCATGTACATAATATGAAAGAGTACTGGTGGAATGTTCCAGTAAAAACCCGAATAAAATGCAGGCATAACAGACCAGATATTATGATATGGGACAGGGAGAAGAAAACATGCACAGTAGTGGAAATTAGCTGCCCAGCAGATGCCAATATAATATCAAAGATTAGTGAAAAGGAGAATATTTATGCAGAACTGATGAGAAATCTGCAGATACTCCACCCTGATTACACCTTCAGATTTATGCCTGTGATTATTGGAGCATTGGGATATGTTATAACTGCCTCAATACAAATCTTGAGACGCTAGGCTTCACAGGAACAGAAAGAACACAACTAGTTAGGAAACTACAAGTACAATCCATTAATGGAACAGTAAAAATATGTAAAACATTCCAAAGATTTTGCATCTAATAACTGCATATACACATGTACATATACAAAGCATATACACATGCACACATACAACTCAAAACATACACATCCACACATACAATAACATCCATATCTACACATGCATGCATACATACATATCTACCTAGTTGATGTTGTGTAAATTCCAATGAGAGAGTCTTGTGTCTATGTTAGAAACCGACTCTCTCTCTATTGGTAAAACTTTGTGAAATTATAAAACCAGAAGAACATACATACATACATACAGTTAGCCAAAGTCCCACAACCATTGGTAGCTGCTGTTGAACGTCTGACCAAGAACTGGTACACCAATTTGATCCTTAGAGGTGAGAAGGAGCAAGTTAAGACTGATAAGATACATTACCAGAAGGGCATCTTTCAGGGTGATAGCTTGTCACTGCTACTCTTCGTTCTTTCACTAAATCCACTATCTTACCTACTCAGGAAACAAGGTGGACAAAGAAGTGGGTCCAGAAGTATCTCCCATCTTTTCTTTGTTGATGACCTGAAGTTGTATGGGCCAAATATCAACGACATCAAGAAACAATTGGACCTCATTACGCAATTTTCAACAGACATCAAAATGAAATTTGGTGAGTCCAAGTGTGCATATTTGGCAGTAAAACGTGGAAGAGCTGTGCCCTCCTCTAGAAATCTAGAGATGAACGGCCTGACAATACAACCTCTACAGTCAGGTGACAACAACAGATATCTTGGACAAGATGAGAATGTCAGATATGATGGACCCATAAATAAGGAGAGAACCAGGACTGAATACCTCAGAAGAGTAAAGAAAATATTGTCATCAGTACTGTCAGCGTACAACAAATACATTGCCCACAATACTTATGCTGTGCCAATTCTAACGCCAACATTTGGCCTGCTGAACTGGTCATTGCAAGAACTAAGTGAGATGGATGTTAGAACTCGCAAACTTCTCAGTGTTACTGGGAAATTTAACATCAATGGTGTTGTGGATAGGCCATACTTCTCACGCAAGGAAGGTGGTCGGGTCTAAAATCCATATTAACATCATATGAGACCCGGATAGTAACACTGAAGCAACACCTTCAACAGAGGAAAAAGATTGGCAACCATCTTGCCCAGGTTTATGAGCATGAAAAAAAAAAATCATTAGAATAGCGACTGATCTGGAGGAGAGATATGGAATAAAGCCTGATATAAATCTCTCACCCAGAGAAATCGGAAGATCCTATTCAATGTTCAAACAAGGTGAAAAAATGGACCAATTTACAGAAAAGTTTGTGCATAGATACTTGAGACGTAAAACATAGACCATAGAGGGGATAAACCACTCAAAAAGCCTGGCATGGAGTTCCGACAAGTTTATGACATCACACCTTGAGGGATATCTCTATGCAATACAAGAACAAGAACTCCCTACCAAATATCTGCTGCACAAAAGGGGAGGGCCATCAGCCGACAATAAATGTAGGCTATGTAAAACAAAGATCGAGGATGTAAGCCACATTGTTGCCAGCTGCGAAAGAATGTCATCTCGCTACTACCTCCCCATGAGACACGATGGGATAGCTAGAACCATCTGGAACACACTTCGGAAAACAAAATTAACAAACGAGGAAGAATATATTGAGACAGATGGCACTAAGGAATACTGGTGGAACCTGTAAATAAAAACTGCCACCAAATTAAAGCACAACCGGCCTGATATTGTTGTTTGGGACCACACATTGAAAACGTGTTCTGTTGTGGAGATCAGCTGCCCACTTGTTGTAAACGTTGTCAGAAAAATACAGGAGAAGGAGGACATCTACAGACCATTGATGAGGAGTTTACAAATCCAGTATCCAAGATACACCTTTAGCTTCATACCCATCATTATTGGAGCTACGGGTTATATACCAACCCGCTTGGACCAAAGTATGACTGAACTTGGATTTGCGGACAAAGAGCGCAGCTCCCTAATTCATAGTCTACAAATGGCTGCGATAGCTGGCACCTTCAAAATTTGCAAAACATTCTTGCGATTCAAGGGATGACAATTTCTTTTCTTTTACAACCTTGCCACCAGGAAGGTGGCCGGTCAAACAAATATACTCGAAATTAAGAGGAAGAGATAACACATGCATACATACATACATACATACATACATACATACATACATACATGATGGCTGAAAACTCGTGTTCGAGTATTGCCATCGCCTGATAAAATACTCAAAAATGTGAGGCACGAATGTGGCTCTTTAAGCCAGCCAAATACTTGCACCCTCTGGCACATACATGGCAACTGTAGGCTCTTCTGGGACCTTCCATTGCTTTGTCTGACTCTGTTCTCGGATGTCTTTTAAGACCTCTCATGCTAGCTCATTCCTTGCCACATTCCTCACACCTTTTCAGATCATAATCTACATGAGATCTACTGATATGTCTTTGTTCAGGTCTAGTCAAACCAGCTTTACTCAGGCAGACTCGACCACAGTGCTGGCAAATCAGATGTTGCTCAACAGCAGGCAGTTGAGAACAGACTCTTTTCCTCGCCTTCCTTTTCAGTGTTAGGTGTTCTCTTCGACGAGTTTCAAAGTGTTCACTACCTGACTTGATCAAACGTCTTCACACGCTCCTCAGCTATACATACATACACATGCATGCATGCAGACATGCATACATATCTACCTAGTTTATGCTGTGTAAATTCCAATGAGAGGGTCTTGTGTCTATGTTAGAAACCGACTCTCTCTCTCTATTGGCAAAAATTTGTGAAATTATAAAACCAGAAGAACATACATACACACATGCATACACGCATACATAGGTTTGTACCTACATATATGTCCACACATATATGCATATACATACATACATAATGAAACGTGCATCAGCTTGCATTGTATGAAACCAGTAAAATCAACTCCTGTTAGAAATTACGATTTCTTTTCAGCTGCTTTAATCCGAACGTGATAACATCACCAGCGTTAATGAAAACTAATTTAGCATTAGATACAACACAATATTTTGTTCACCATTCTTTATACAATGTCTATACATTACATATATTGTAAAAATGAAACAAAATAATAAGAATCCACCCACATGTAAAATGATAAAGTTTCACTCTGGTTTGGTTTACGTGAAAAGCCCCTTAGTTTCTATTTATGCTTTACCTGCTATTTGATGATGAAGAGTACAAGCAATATAAGATGTAGGAACGGAAGTATGACTTAATTAAAATCACCGGATACTCTGTCATTGTTTTGCCTTTTTATGTTTGTCTTTGTCTTTTGTTTTTTGGCGGGAAGATTAATGAAAGGGCGACAGCGAAATATGCTGAAGTCACCCGAAGTTATATATATATATATATATATATATATAGTGTGTCCCTAAAAAATGTATACATACCTCAACAGCATTTTTATGAAAGTATTATACATTTTTTGGGGACGCCCTGCATATATATATATATATATATACATATATACACACACACATACACACACACGCACACACACACACATATATATATATATACATACATATATATATATATATACACATATACATACATATGTATAATACTTTCATAAAAATGCTGTTGAGGTATGTATACATTTTTTAGGGACACACTATATATATATATATATATATATAACTTCGGGTGACTTCAGCATATTTCGCTGTCGCCCTTTCATATATATAGGTGGCTCTTATGATGTTTTCAGCTCGTTTTCATTACTAGGTGTCTTGCTCCGATACGATGTTCTGTTATTGCGCAACAGTTGACTTTTGTTGTTGTTTTTTTTAAATTTATCATCACTTCATATCAATATAGAAAATATCATTTTTAATATATATATATATATGAGTACGTGTGTGTGTGTGTGTCGTGAGAGAGTGAACAAGAATGGTTTCTTATATAGACACAAAGCCAACAATTTTGGGGGAGGGGAAAGTCTATTAAATCGACCCCCACTGCGGTGAGAAGGAAAATTCACATGCACGCGACTACACACACATACACACCGACAGGGACGCAGGCACGGACAGATAGACACACATACACAGAAAAATGGTACTTTATTTTATCGACTCCGTAAGGATGAAAGCAAAGTTAACCTCGGTGGGATTTGAACTCACATCGTAAAGGGCCGTAACCCTATGCTGCAAAGCATGGTGTTCGACTCTCTACCGATACTGCCAATCCACCGCCCTTAGAGAGTGAACAATAATAAAAAGCGGTCTATGTAAAAGTAAAAAAACAAAAAAAAAAAAAAAAAAAACAGAGCTAATTTACAATGATTCTTGCACTCAGTGCATCATAACGCCACCTGGAGTTCTTTCTTTCTTCTTTTTCGCCTGTTTCTTCCTGGGAGTGTCGTGAGAAGAGAGTCCAGTCCTCAGACCTACTATCCAGATGATTCATGTCTGAAGCAACCGTCTCCAATCTATCCGGCTGAATCCCCCAGTGAGACCAACCGAGTTCATGGATGTAATCCAACCATCTTTCTCGCGGTCTACCTCTGGGTCACCTGTCCGTTGGTTTTGCCTGTAAAATCTGCCCAGCGATTATTTCCTTAGACATTCTAACTTCATGTCCATAGTATCGGGATGGAATTGTGGTTTCTCGATTCTGAGAAGTTGCGGCTCCACTTGGAGTGACTCCCTGATCTGCCAATCGATAGTAAGACAGCTGTTTCATCAAACATGTTAAAAATAGACCCACGATGAAATGGCTGACTTATCGATTGCAACCCAACTCCAACCATGGTAACGTTATAATATTTTGAGTGTACACATACACACACACACAGATATAACTTAACGTGATATCGTTTAAAGTAATCCGAGTATGTGTGTGTGTGTGTATATATATATATATATATATATATATAAGTATGTATACGTACATACATATATGTATACAGACGTACAGTAGTATGTATATATATACATACACGCACACACATATATATATATATATATATGTACGTATGGGTTTACCGAACATTTATTATAATGTTCGGTTTGTTTGTAAACAAACATCCCAAATTAAGCCGTACAATGTTCGGGAACCATCGTTGCCCTTTTGTTCAACACTGACAAAGGTACGATGAACTAGTTTCAAGCTTATTAGCTATCGTCAGCATCGTATACCTTCCTGTCAGATGATTGAACTTTTCAAAGTATATACTTTCCTTATGCATATTAACGGCTGAGAAGCCTAATTTGCATATCGAATGAGTTAGTCGGCCGGGCGTACCGGAAACGATAAATGGAAAAGAATGAAATGAAACTTCATTTCTCACTCTTAGTACGGCTGAGACTTAAATATAAGTATGTATACGTACATACATATATGTATACAGACGTACAGTAGTATGTATATATATATACATACATGCACACATATATATATGTACGTATGGGTTTTCCGAACATTTATAATAGTATGTATATATATGTGTGTGTATAAATATGTATATTCATATATATATATTCATATATATATATATATATATATATATATATATATAATGTGTGTGTGTGTGTATATAAAGGTTCTTGGCACTACCATTGTTACTATCGCTTTTCTCTAGCCATGGGACTTGAAGACATGAGCCGAATGCTACCATTCTATTATACATCGATGTGGGACTGCTATTTCTAATAACTATCTTTTCACTTCTTATTAATTTGTGTGTGAGACACGTTGGCTGAGAGCCTTTTACGGGAAGGAAAAGATTTGTTTTCTATTCTCCCGCCACCACGTAAAGTTTGTAAATCGGTGGCTGGTCGGGGGACAGAGTTGTATCAGATTCCAGTTGCTAATCACTTTACTGTGTCGGCTGTCACAAACAGTCATAGCCGGCATGGGCTGGGGTTTGGATTCTGTCGATCGATGGTTATTGATTAGGTGATACCCGCTGATGAAGCCACATGCGCCGATTATGCATTGTTGCATAATGTATGCAGACAGAGGGTGTAGTGCACCCTACTGCTGCATATATATATGTGGCCGAAACTCGAGTCCGCGAACTACTATAGGCACCCATTTACGTGTGTTGTATTGAAGTGAATAACTATGTGTATACTCTGGGAATGTATCCTACATTGCCTACTGAGTACGCTGAGATACAACCGGTCTAGGCATTGATAAATATGCTGGGCCGTCCTTCCTTGCACTTTCACTCACTCATTCTCTGTTACCCACCCTCTCTCTCACTTCCTCCATCGTCCAGCACTGAACGCGGTCTTTCTTCTCGCTCACACCCGTACGGTCAAGACGCTGTCTTTTTCTCTCTCGTCAAAATTAGCCTGTTTTTATGTTCGAAATGAATTATTGATTTGATATTTTTCCTACCGTAATTTTCCTCTCTTTACATTACTTCACCCTTCGTATCTGTTTACATGTCTTTCTCTTTCTCCACCCACTTCTTTTTATCCCAATAACTTCTTTTAGTTATTGAATCGCCCTAGGCTGAGGTATCTTGTCTCTAACGCGAAGAAATACATATGATGCCTAGTAGACAACTGATGACGGATAATCCTAACTTCTAATTTTAATTTTTCATTATATATATATATATATATATATATATAAATATATAGTATTAGGATTGGTGCTCTGAAATAGCGATGTATACATGAATGTATGCATAATATATTTGGCAATATACCGTATGTTTAATTAAAAACATTTTGAAGTAGTGACTATGTCACTTACTTTTAATGTCTTACATTTTAAAGTAGTGACTATGTCACTTACTTTTAATGTCTTACATTTTAAAGTAGTGACTATGTCACTTACTTCTTTTCGGCGAAAGAAGGCAGAGAAGCTAACAGTCTGTTTCATGCTGTTTGGCAATCATCAGAGCTACGTACTGCCCTCTTCCACCGAAAATTATAGAAACTGGATTCTTATAGAATTCCAGTAATAACCAGGAGCTGATTATACAGAGCGATTGCCGGTCCAGCAAAAATTAAGTATTAGGATTGGTGCTCTGAAATAGCGATGTATACATGAATGTATAAGAATCCAGTTTCTATAATTTTCGGCGGAAGAGGGCAGTACGTAGCTCTGATGATTGCCAAACAGCATGAAACAGACTGTTAGCTTCTCTGCCTTCTTTCGCCGAAAAGAAGTAAGTGACATAGTCACTGCTTTAAAATGTAAGTGACATTAAAAGTAAGTGACATAGTCACTACTTTAAAATGATAGCGTAAGGTCTTCAAAATGTTTTTAATTAAACATACGGTATATATATATAGATATATATAGAAACTAATACCTGCTCTGTAGAACAACTGATGTTATTACATTGAGCTATTTATCTTACTGGTAATAAGGTAGTAATAAATTACTGTCTTTCACTGTTTAGGGTTTAAAATATATATAACTATAAAAAGTTTTAGTATATACATAACCATAAATAGTATCCTTAATACTATATATATTTATATATATAAACGGAAAAAATGAAACGAAATTTCATTTCTCACTCTTAGTACGGCTGTTACTTAAATATAAGTATGTATACGTACATGCATATATGTATACAGACGTACAGTAGTATGTATATATATATACATACATGAACACATATATATATGTACGTATGGATTCACCGAACATTTATTATAATGCTCGGTGTGTTTGTAAACAAACATCCCGTATTAAGCCGTAGTGTCTAGCAACCATCGTTGCTCGTTTGTTCAACACTGACAAAGGAACGCTGTACTAGTTTCAAGCTTATTATCTATCGTCAGCAACGTATACCTTCCTGCCAGATTGTTGAACGTATATACTTACCTTATGCATATTAACGGCTGAGTAGACCAATTTGCATATCGAGTGGGTTAATATATATATTGTATCTTTATAAGTTTTGTGTTAGTGGGTCGCTGTTTCTAGCACACTGTTTTTAGTATGCTTTTTGTTTGTTTTCTGCCTGAATTCTTCAATTCATTTAGCTTCTAGTTTATTATGTTGAAGCTGTAGTTATAACTGGCTTGGCAGTGTAGCTTATAATTACTTTTCACATTAATCTTAGATTTTGATATTAGCTTAACTCTTCTGTTGTACACTTTTTTTTCTCTTTTATTTTTTAGTACTAGCATATCAGTTTCATCTACTCCTTTGTATTTGTTTTGGTGGTTATGATCTAGTGCTCTCATTTTCGTGTCTGTATCGAATTTAAGGTTATGTTCTAGTTAATTTGCCTCTTTTTATAGTAGCTTTGGCACATTTGTCTAACCCCATACTATTTTCTATGTCTTGATTGAATTTATGAAATATTTTTAGTTTGTTCACCAATTGGGTATAGTTGCTTGTAAATATCTTTCCGTAGATGAGACATAAATGACTGTGATTTCATTATTGAGTCCGAGCTATGTAAAAGTGTGGAGAGGATAATGAGACTCACTGAATGGTTACTCTTTTTCTAGGTATTGTTTACCACTGAGAAAAATTGAAATTATACAGCTGTGACATCGTTAAAATACTGTATTCTCTCATACTGTGTATTCTAGAACCTAACTCTTGGCAGATCCGTAGGGGCGCTGTAGTGACATACGGCGTTTCTTTGGCGTTTTGTTTAAACCTGGCAAAGTCCACCTCACCCTAGATCTGAATACAACCAATTTCTTCTAAGGAAAGAAAGTGAGAAAGAGATATGAGAAGAATTGACCCCAGTACTGAGTTGGTACTTTTTTTTATCGGTCTCGGATGGAAAAAAGACAAAGTTGGCTCAGCTGGATTTGAACTCAGTCGGAACGAATACTGTAAAACATTCTGACGTTCTAACGACATTGCCAATTTTCCGCCCTACTATGTATTCTAACACACTACATACACCGCCATATATATTCTAGCATAATATCATTCTATCGTACTGTGTATTTTAATATATGTACTACGTACTCTAACATACTAAATAAACTATGTTACTATGTATTCTATCGTTCTATCTATTCTACCAGACTATGCATTCTACCATATTATATATTCTGCGATACTATGTATTCTATCATACTACACGTTCTACTACCATGTATTTTACCGTATTTGGTACGTCACGATACTATGTATTCTACCATACAGTATACAATAGGCACAAGGCTAACAATTTGAAGAGAGAGGAAAGTCGATTAAATCGACCCCATTGCATTACTGGTGCTTTATTTTATCGACCCCATAAGGATAAAAGGCAAGGTTGACCTCGGTGGGGTTTGAAATCAGAACGTAAAGAGCCATAACTCTATGCCGCAAAGCATGTTGTTCATCACTCTACCAATCCACCGTAACAATGACATGTATCATGAGTATGAAACCATAAATTTGAATAGTGTAGGTATATACGATCAAACCTACAATAGTACATGACTAGGACTTTATGTTATCAACTCTGTACATATGACTCTCGTTGGCAAAGTTGAAGCTCATTGTGAATTGAAATCAAATCTTATCAAACCATTGCAAAACCATTTATTGACAAACTATCTGTTCTGTAGCAGTAGTAGTAGTGGTGGTGGTGGTGGTGGTTATTAGCGGTGGTGTTAGTGATGGTTGTGTTTGATACAGGTCAGCTGAGAGAAAGAAGTACTCAATACCGAAGTAGAGTTTTAATGTTCAATATTATTAAGGCTAAAAATGTCCGATGACCCTGTGATAAACATGCGAAACTCCAGAGTAAAAAGATTCACTTTTCTTCTCCCCTTCCTCACGACGGAAAAAAAAACATCTGACTGATAAAATAACAAGTCAGTCATATTGGTGGCCTCCTCACAGCCCCGGCGGACAGAATGGAGAAGGCGTTTCCTCGGAGGACGGCAAGGGAGACGCGCTGGAAAAGCCATTCCAGCTTGCGAGGCTCACACCTGCGGCTGGCCAGCTCAGTGCCTATGGTGGTGAGTAGGGAGATAGCCCTAGGGCCGAGGACACCAGAAGTCTCCACTGCTAAGGGTACAACCGCACACCTGTCGGAGAGCGACCGGTATTTGAAGAGTTTGGTCTCCTCGGCCCGACGTACAGCAGAAGCTATAGTCTGATCCAGCAGACCTATGATCAGATTACTTCCAGCTGTGACCCGTCATTTTTAGTGAAGATTTTCAGGCTATATTATTCAATATAACTTTTTTTATTTTTATTTTTTTTGTCTCTCAACACAACAGGGTGTTATTTGAAAGATATTTGACTATTATTTCTCTGGGGTCTAGCAATGACATAGACACAGCTTCGCTCGATGACAACGCGTAGAAGACGTAGTGTTAATAATAGGTAAAGTATCCTAAGCAACGTATATTTAATTAAATATTGTCATTGACAACAAACCAAATTAATCTTCTCTCTCCGTTTAACAAAGCTAATAGACTGAAAGAATACAAAATAATGAAATAATATCGAGAAAGTTCCTCCGGCGATCATTTTACTGTTAAGTTGATTATTTATTTTTTTTCATTTTTAGCAATGTTTTTATTTTATCTTATTTATTTTTCATCTTCTGTGTTTATATATATATATAGTTTGAGATGGTAATATGGACGAAACAAGAGAAGAAATCCTTCATCAGCTGTAAACCGAGATCATAGATGTTTCGGCGCTTAATACAGGACATCAAAAAGCGATCAGCGGCACGCCCAAGGCCTTTTATCGATCAAAAGGCCAGGAGGGAAAGAAAAGAAAAAAAGAAGAAAAAAGGAAAAGTACTGAGGAGAGAGGAAGAAAGAGAAAAAACAGGTAAACAGACCAAATGGTGAGGGGACACAGGACAATGGAACATGCAAGTGAGTAACCGAGGATAAAATAGAATAGAATAAGTTATAACGGACCGATTAGACTTAAGTCTGGTGGTGCGATAACAGGAGCCCAGTAGTACCGTGCAATCTCAATCGAAGAGAGAGAGAGAGAGAGAGAGAGAGAGAGAGAGAGAGAGAGCGGGGAGGGGGATCACCCGGAAGTGAGAGGGAGAATGGGAAGGGAGATAATCCAAAAGAGTTTTACGACAGTTGTAAAACGTGTCGTAAACGATCGAAACCAGAGGAGTTTACAACATGTGTGAAACATATCGTAAACGATCGAAAACGAGCAGATGGATAGAGATAGAGAGAGGAGAGAGAGAACGAGAGAGAGGAAAAGAGGGAAGAGGGATAGGGGAATCGATATGAAAGCGTGGTGGTGGTGGGACCAAAGATCGAAAAAAAGAGGTAGAGGGTGTCACAGCGGTAAATACAAAATTATAAGAAACGAAACGAGCTGTGTGGTTACTGTAAACAAAGTTTGAGATGGTAATATGGACGAAACAAGAGAAGAAATCCTTCATCAGCTGTAAACCGAGATCATAGATGTTTCGGCACTTAATACAGGACATCAAAAAGCGATCAGCGGCGCGCCCAAGGCCTTGTAAACAGCTGATGAAGGCATACTTTTCTTCTCTTGTTTACGTCCCGTTTACCTTCTAACACTTCGTGTTCAGTAACCACACAGCCTGCCTCTTCACTTGTATATATATATATATATATACTAGCTAAACTACCCGTCCTGTGGACGGTTCAAGTAGCTTTCGATGTAGCTCATTAAA
Organism: Eledone cirrhosa; assembly: GCA_964016885.1. Lineage (NCBI taxonomy): Eukaryota > Metazoa > Mollusca > Cephalopoda > Octopoda > Eledonidae > Eledone > Eledone cirrhosa. The sequence continues at coordinate 52,391,716 of OZ024740.1, forward strand.
CTAAACAAAGTAAATTTGAATACATAGAAGAAAAACTTACTTTATGTGAACATGAAAACCTTAGGCACTATTCCAGCGAAATAATTAATATGTGAGCTCGGTGTCATCCGTTATACCGTGTAACAACAGAAATCCAGTCTAGGTGTAAATTTTTTTGACAACAGTAAAAGCGCACCATGAAATAGAGAAGTGAAGTGAATAATAGACACTATTATGTACAAAGCATAATATTGTAAAAGCTATGACATCACTTAATGTATGAACATCAAGCTTGAAACGATAAACTAAACAATGTCAAATCTATAACTTAACTTAGTAATCTGTTAGAAATTGCTGGTTGTGAAATATACAAAATGATATTGTTAGTCTTAAGGAAACGTACCTTTTGTTTCAAGTACAAAGAGTAAATTAAAATCCGAATGAGCCGAATTACGAAAGATAATTCTTGTTTTACTTAATCACGAAAATTCACACAAACTACCGAAAGTTTTTTAATGTCTCCAAAGGCCCCAATATCGATTTTTGAAAGCCTTTGTAGATCATGTAGAGGTTTGGTGCAAGGAGAAGCTCTGTAAAAAAATTCAAAAAAAATCGCATGAATGGTTTAGAACAAAGGTTCTCAACGGGGGGCATATGCACCCCCGGGGGCGTTTCGGAACTCTAGGGGGCGTTTGGAGCTGGGGGGTGGGGTGGGGCTGGAAGGCTCTTTATTTTGGTAAGTTTTATAAGCCATATTTGTTTGTCTTTGAGACAGCCAGTGTGAATGCATTTGAATGAGCTTGCAGACAGCATAACTATAGTCTGACTGCAGCTGTGAGCAGGTGTGCAGGCATGTCTGGTAATTGAGACGTTAACTGGTAATTGAGATCCTAAAAATGGAAAAACCCACAGTCAACAGGGTTAAAGACACTTTGAGCGCAGCCAATTAGAATCTTATCTTTCCTTCACCGATTACAATGTATTTCATGTCTGAAATTATTGACTCAGCCGCAACGAGTTAACACTATGTAGATCTATTTTATTCCCTATTGTATAAATA
>OZ024740.1:52397754-52402754 GCA_964016885.1 Eledone cirrhosa
TGATTGCAGGATTGCTTCAGGACCCAATGATCTCTGGTAAGATCTGGGTCATCGCTTGCTACATTGGATGTCGAAAGATAATCGTCCCCAGGCAGGCCAAAGGTCAATCCGCAGTCCTCGCGACCCCTCTCTGACCGTCAGATCATCCATATACGTACAACCCGCACGGCAGTTGCATTGCATTCACTCACTGCGCTCAGCAGCCCGGTCCTACTGGTCAACAGCGCTACTCGATTAAATCATTTTACATCTGTCTAAGGAAGGTGTTTCCTCTGCCCAACACCATCCAACCGATCGATTCATGCTCAAATTACCCTTAGAGCGGTGTAGTGCCGTCCAGGTGGGTGGATGTTGTCACACCTGCCGTAGAGGTATAAATGGGTATTTTCCCTGCGAAGGGTTCCAGAGGGATGTCGTAGTTTGTGTTATAATGGATCAGCTAGTGTTGGGTATGTAGTATAGGGTGTGTCTCTGGTGTTTGATGCTAGATGTGGTGTTAGGTTCCAGTCCGACATTGCTATATATAGGGCTTAAAGTTTTGGAAGGAATGTCTGAGGCGGTGCTGGCAAGTTGCAAACACCTCAGATTTTTTGTTAAGTAGGTTACGGTTGGAGAAGATAATATTGTGTGTCTCTAGTATACAGAGGTTACAGAATTTATTAGGTGGTTTGTACGAGGTCGCGCTGCCTATCACTTCCCATTTGAGTGTGTATGGTTTATTTTTAGATTTTAGATAGTGTATGTAGCTAGAAAGTGAGGTGGAGTTGGCTAGGCTGTGCTTTTTGAACGAGTGGATGTGCGAGTTATATCTAATTTTGAAGCAGTTAGAAGTGGAGCCTACATAGGTTTCTGAAGAGTTATTAGTCGTGACTGTGCATGAGTATATGACATCCTTGGTTAGGCATTTTTTATCTAAAGGGCAGGTTCTATTAGCTCTACAGTTACAATTATTCTGTGCGTTAGTCCGCTGGTTATAATGCAATGCGGAAGTCTGTGTGGTGGATATAGGATTTTGGGTGTTCAGGTTGACAACCCTGGTGTTATTACTTATACTAGTGTTATTTCTATTGTTACTGCCGTTGCTATTGTTGCTTGCTACAGTGGTATTTAGAGGGTTTGCATCCCGTTGTGATTTTGTTTGTTGGAAGTAAGAACTAATTTTACTATTATTGCTGCTAGCTATGTGGTATGCTAAGTTAGGCGTCGTAGAGTATGAGATTTTAATGGTGTTTTTGTTTAAGAGGTTGTGGTACTTGTGTCCTAGAGGGAAGTTTTTATCTAGTAGTGAGAAGAAAGCCCTAGGTATGTTGGTGGAGACATTTAGGTTGAAAGGAGGGTTGAAAAATGTATTATTTCTTCTTCTATTTTTGCTTTTAGTGTTTGGTGTGTTGCTTCCTCCTAAGGCCTCACAGTAGTTTCCATGGTAATGGTTACTTCCGGTGGCACCCTCCGCTTTGGTGTACTTGTGGTTGCTATTCCTATTATTAGATTTCCTCATGGACATGTTGTGCGAGATGATGTTGTAGCTATGTGTTTTCTTAGGTAGGAACTCTATTTCTATATTATGGCCGGAGCTAGCTAATGCTTGATTGTAATATTGTGAGTTTTTGCTAAATATGTTTGCGTCATAGGACAGACTAGAGATTCTATTGGACACCCCCTTAGAGATAGAGTTTAATATTGATCTAGGGTGATTAGACTTGGTATCTACGTAAATGAGTTTCTCATTAGGCTTATGGAAAGGTGTATATATTTTTGAGTCTAGGTATAGTGTGGCGTCTAGGAAGTTAACATTTTTAGTGTTTTTGTCCATGGTGATACTAAGGTTAAAGTTTTTGAATGTCTTATGCAGTTGTTTTCTAGTTCTTTCTATATTAAATTTTTTATATTCTATGAGTAGAAGTGCATCATCGCGGTACAAACCACCGTTGAGGTAAGGGAGGTCTTTATGGATTTCATTGAGGAGGTATAGGCCGACCAAATCAGTGACCTGCGCCGAGTCACTAGATCCCATGGTTATGTCGACGTTGTTGTGCGTATCCTTGCGTGTCCATAGTTATACACCTTAAACAATGGGGAAATACGGGTGAAGTAATTGAATGGTTTAAGGATATCAAGAATAATAAGAACAAAAAATTTATTCAATTTGATATCAATTCATACTACACCTCTATTTCCCCTATCCTATTAAATAAGGCACTTATCATGGCCATGACCAATAGCGACCTGACTAGAGCCCAGGTTGATGTCATCCTTGCGGCCCGTAAAACCATAATCACCTTCGAGGACCAACTATGGACACGCAAGGATACGCACAACAACTTCGACATAACCATGGGATCTAGTGACTCGGCGCAGGTCACTGATTTGGTCGGCCTATACCTCCTCAATGAAATCCATAAAGACCTCCCTTACCTCAACGGTGGTTTGTACCGCGATGATGCACTTCTACTCATAGAATATAAAAAATTTAATATAGAAAGAACTAGAAAACAACTGCATAAGACATTCAAAAACTTTAACCTTAGTATCACCATGGACAAAAACACTAAAAATGTTAACTTCCTAGACGCCACACTATACCTAGACTCAAAAATATATACACCTTTCCATAAGCCTAATGAGAAACTTATTTACGTAGATACCAAGTCTAATCACCCTAGATCAATATTAAACTCTATCTCTAAGGGGGTGTCCAATAGAATCTCTAGTCTGTCCTATGACGCAAACATATTTAGCAAAAACTCACAATATTACAATCAAGCATTAGCTAGCTCCGGCCATAATATAGAAATAGAGTTCCTACCTAAGAAAACACATAGCTACAACATCATCTCGCACAACATGTCCATGAGGAAATCTAATAATAGGAATAGCAACCACAAGTACACCAAAGCGGAGGGTGCCACCGGAAGTAACCATTACCATGGAAACTACTGTGAGGCCTTAGGAGGAAGCAACACACCAAACACTAAAAGCAAAAATAGAAGAAGAAATAATACATTTTTCAACCCTCCTTTCAACCTAAATGTCTCCACCAACATACCTAGGGCTTTCTTCTCACTACTAGATAAAAACTTCCCTCTAGGACACAAGTACCACAACCTCTTAAACAAAAACACCATTAAAATCTCATACTCTACGACGCCTAACTTAGCATACCACATAGCTAGCAGCAATAATAGTAAAATTAGTTCTTACTTCCAACAAACAAAATCACAACGGGATGCAAACCCTCTAAATACCACTGTAGCAAGCAACAATAGCAACGGCAGTAACAATAGAAATAACACTAGTATAAGTAATAACACCAGGGTTGTCAACCTGAACACCCAAAATCCTATATCCACCACACAGACTTCCGCATTGCATTATAACCAGCGGACTAACGCACAGAATAATTGTAACTGTAGAGCTAATAGAACCTGCCCTTTAGATAAAAAATGCCTAACCAAGGATGTCATATACTCATGCACAGTCACGACTAATAACTCTTCAGAAACCTATGTAGGCTCCACTTCTAACTGCTTCAAAATTAGATATAACTCGCACATCCACTCGTTCAAAAAGCACAGCCTAGCCAACTCCACCTCACTTTCTAGCTACATACACTATCTAAAATCTAAAAATAAACCATACACACTCAAATGGGAAGTGATAGGCAGCGCGACCTCGTACAAACCACCTAATAAATTCTGTAACCTCTGTATACTAGAGACACACAATATTATCTTCTCCAACCGTAACCTACTTAACAAAAAATCTGAGGTGTTTGCAACTTGCCAGCACCGCCTCAGACATTCCTTCCAAAACTTTAAGCCCTATATATAGCAATGTCGGACTGGAACCTAACACCACATCTAGCATCAAACACCAGAGACACACCCTATACTACATACCCAACACTAGCTGATCCATTATAACACAAACTACGACATCCCTCTGGAACCCTTCGCAGGGAAAATACCCATTTATACCTCTACGGCAGGTGTGACAACATCCACCCACCTGGACGGCACTACACCGCTCTAAGGGTAATTTGAGCATGAATCGATCGGTTGGATGGTGTTGGGCAGAGGAAACACCTTCCTTAGACAGATGTAAAATGATTTAATCGAGTAGCGCTGTTGACCAGTAGGACCGGGCTGCTGAGCGCAGTGAGTGAATGCAATGCAACTGCCGTGCGGGTTGTACGTATATGGATGATCTGACGGCCAGAGAGGGGTCGCGAGGACTGCGGATTGACCTTTGGCCTGCCTGGGGACGATTATCTTTCGACATCCAATGTAGCAAGCGATGACCCAGATCTTACCAGAGATCATTGGGTCCTGAAGCAATCCTGCAATCACCGCGCCTGGTCATATGAGCAGACTACAACCACAGAGATCATTAATTTAGAATCCTCGCTCATCATCTATAATTTCCATTTGTAGCACCTTAAGATGGGTTAATCCACCTTAATAATAATATGATCTCCTTCAGCATAATTTAGTTAAACTACTCTATAGTTAGTACACTTTATGCTTTAAAAGTCTCTATTGGAAGGTGCACCTCACCATAGAATTTAGGGTCCATATTGGGACACATTTTAATGGCTAGATATAGAAACCCCAGAGTTACCTCCCCGCATGCATTAACTCCCCTTAGCCACACACACACTTCCGGTATTCAATGGCGTCTCTCGAAACGTAACAACCTCCTGTATCGAACTAAGGAACACCAGACTACGATCTCTAACTGGATTGTCGTGGATTATGTGAAAGGCATATAATCGAAATATACACTCCCTTGACCATGAAAATGCCGAAGTACATGAATTACGTGACATCCCTGCGTTGTGCATCTCCAATACTTATAACACTTTTAATGCTTGCACTATCTTTAATGTTTATAATATTTCTCCACACACAGACTACATCAATCATATAAAGACTTTGCCACCAGATCTACCAACCTAACACTCTTATTTACCTACCTAAGTACCTCTACCACACATATCT
>OZ024740.1:52410254-52412754 GCA_964016885.1 Eledone cirrhosa
GACAAAATTTTTAAATCTAAAAAAAATCCACCCCCCAACAAACTACTAATGGATTTTGAAAACGATCTAATATCTATCATCCAAAACTTAAAATTCAGGAGAAACTTCAATGGCCAGGACTACTTAAGATGTATTAAGGATAATATTGAAAACCTGGAGAAAACAGAGAAAATTTTAGTGAAGTCGGACAAAACTAACAACCTTTATGGAGTACAAAAGGACATGTATAACGACCTTATATTGAAAGAACTAAGGAAAAAGTACAAGGTAGCAAGTAAGGATGAACTTGAAAAACTTAATACAGATGCATCTTGTATAATGCATGAATTAGACATTGAGAATAAAACACAACCCTTCATGCCTAGAAAACCCAAGATCAATATGAAGGATCACAAAAGAAACTTTGAAAATGATTTACCAGTCAGATTAATTGCACCATCCAAATCTGACCTGGGAAAACTTAGCAAAAATATTCTAGACAGGGTAATACAACAAATTATAAACTTACCTAATTTATCTTACTTAAAATTATGGAAAGGGACTAGTGAGGTTATTGATTGGTTTAAAGAAATTAAATATAACTGTAATAATAAGTTTATTCAGTTAGATATTGCTAACTACTATTCATCTATCACTCCTAATCTACTGAATAAGGCACTAAATTACGCATTTAAACATACTGACCTAACTAGCAATGAAATGCACATTATATTATCGGCAAGGAAAACATTGATAGAATTTAATAACCAACTCTGGACTAGAGCAGATAGAAATAATAATTTCGACATAACTATGGGATCATCAGACTCAGCTCAGGTAACGGACCTTGTGGGCCTATTTATAGTTAATTCGCTACATAGAAAAATACCAGGTGTAACCGGAGGTTTATATCGTGATGACATGCTTTTACTTATAGAAGATAATAGCTGTGAACTAAATAGAAAAAGAAAACAAATTATACAATTTTTTAATTACCTTAATCTAAAAATAGAAATAGAGAATAACCATAGAATAGTCAATTTTCTTGATGTAACACTAAATCTCAACACATGTCTTCATTATCCATTTCACAAACTAAATGAGAACTTGAATTATGTCAACTTTAACTCCAATCACCCCAGATCTGTTAAAAATACTATAGTGAACTCTGTTCAAGAACGAATTTCAAGAATTTCATCTAATAAAAATATATTTGATGAAAAAGCGCAGTATTACAACAAAGCATTAGCTAGAGCTGGATATAGAAATAAAATTAAATACATCGATAATAATAATAATAAGCAAACTAACCAAAATAATAACAATTTCAATTACGGTAACAACTTTAACAACTATAATAGAAAACATTACAATAATTCCAAAAGCCGAAAAAGAAATAGAACTAGAAATATATTATGGTTTACTCCCCCTTTCTCACTAAATATTAAAACCCCTATTGCTAAACCATTCTTTAAAGCTCTTGACACACGCTTCCCTAGAACACATAAATATCACTCAATTTTTAATAGACACACGATAAAATTAACTTACTCGTCCACCAAAAAATTAGCACAAAATATTAATAGAATTAATAATAGGAATTTAATACCTAACCAAAATACCAATAATAACTCAAACAATATTCAATTAAATAACTATAACTGTAGAAATAAATCTAACTGTCCGTTAAGTAATAACTGCTTAGCTAAAAATGTAGTGTACAATTGTAATGTTAAAACTAATTTAAATTCTTTTAACTATGTTGGTTCCACCTCTACAGAATTTAAATTTCGCTTCAATAATCATAAGAATTCTTTCACAGATCCAAACAAAAAGTCTTCAACTTCGCTATCTAACCTATTATGGGACCTAAAACGAGATAATATTAAATATTCGACGAATTGGAATATTATCTCATAAGCTACTCCTTTTAATTCCTCTTCAGAGAATTGCGATCTTTGTATTGAAGAAATATTCTTTATATTAAAGTCCAAAAATTCCCTTAATCTGAGGAACAATTTATTCAGTTGCTGCAGACATAGATTGAACTCAACGTTTAAATATAAATATAAATTTAAAATGTAGTATAATTAATTAAGTAATCTTAGTTAATATATAGAACCTGTCGATAATCCATTAGATTCCTTCACCTTTTTCTTTTTTCTTTTTTTTAAACTTTCTTCCTAAATATAAACATAGATATAATAAACTACTCTAAAATGTCTATACTTCCAATGTATTAAATAAAATACATGTAAGGTAAATTTCTATATTAAATATAAGGTTATCTGTAGAATCATTGGGTTTGTTAAATTTTTTTTTAATTTTTTAAATCCTTTAAATTATTTTTATTTGTTTTGATTATGATAGCTTCTCATAACTTTCACAAGTCTACGCTCTCAATATCTTGATTGAGATAAACGTAGAATAAATTTCTATACTAAATATATAAAACATACTATTTTAACTTAAGATACTCTATAGTGTTTTAATGATATTTAATGCTTTGATATTTCTAGAT
>OZ024740.1:52420254-52425254 GCA_964016885.1 Eledone cirrhosa
TTGTTGTAGAGTATGAGAATTTAACTGTAGACCTATTTAAGATTTGATGGTATTTGTGGTTTGGCGGGAAGTTTTTCTCAAGGATATAAAAAAATTTTTTAGCAATATTATCCTTAACTTGTAAATTAAAAGGAGCATTATACCAAGTAACTCGTCTATTACGGTTTCTATGTTGTTTATTATTTTTATTATTTTTATAGGTTGTATCGTGATTTTTACTAGGAGGATTAATGTTAATGATCTCACCACAACTATTTTTAGTTATATTTGTAGATTTAGGTGTTTTATCTTTTTTATTAGGAGTTTTATTATTAATATTTATTATAGTTGTATGATGAGTAGTTTTTTGAGGGTTACTATACTTTATATTAGAAGATTTAGTATTTTGGGGTATATTGTGGGTGGCATTTAGGTGTGTACTTTTCATTTGGTGTTTGTTGGTAATATTATGCTGTATGCTTTCAGTATTTTTAGTAGAAGGTATATACTCTAATCTATTTTTGTGGCCACTTCTATCTAGAGCTTCATTATAAAAGGTCGCATTTTTATCAAATACATCTTGGTTAGAAGAAAGGTTAGAAATTCTAAGTGATATATTATATGCAAGGTTTTTAAGGATAGATTTAGGGTGATTAGATTGTGAGTGTATGTAATGTAAGTTTTGGTTAGGTTTATGGTAAGGTTGGTAGATACCCGTAGCTAAATCTAAAGTTATATCTAGGAAATTTACTACTTTACTTGTTTTTTCAAAAGTAATATTAAGATTATAATAGTCTTTAAGGAAAGTTCTAATATGTTTTTTGTTTTTTTCGATTTCTGAAAGGCTAAGGTTGTTAGAAAGAAGAAGACAGTCATCACGATATAAACCACCTTTGAGGTGGGGAAAAGAGGCATTTATGTTGAAAAGGAGAAAGAGGCCCACAAGATCAGTAATTTGGGCGGAATCGCTTGAACCCATAGTAATATCAAAAAGATTACTGTATGTGTTTCTGGTCCAGTATTCATTCTGAAATTCAATAAGTGTTAGTCTAGCATGTGTAATAATGTTAATGTCATCCGAAGTTAAGCTAGATCTATTTTTAGCAAATATCAATGCTTTGTTCAGGAGTATAGGTGATATAGAAGAATAGTAATTATCTATATCAAATTGTAGGAAAGAAGCAGAAGATTTACACCTAATATTTTTAAACCAGTTAATTACCTGGGAGGTGTTTTCCCAGAGTGGTAAAATAACGTGTTTTCTTATTTGTGGGATGACTCTATCTAAAATTTTTTTGCTAATTATTCCAATATCTGATTTGGAGGGACATATAAGTCTAATAGAAGGATTAGAGTTAAAGTTAGATTTGTGATCTTTCAGGTTGAAGTGTGGTCTTTTCAATGCCAAAGGTTCAGTTCTATCTTCAATGTTTAGTTTTTTTACTATGTTGTGTGTTTTGTTGTTGATGTTGGTGAGTGACACATTATTAGATTTTTTATAATTTTTTCTGAGTTCTTTATATATGAACTCATTATAATGTTCAATATCCATATGATACAAGTTACCAGTTTTGTCCGAGTGGACATGGATTTTTTTAGACTTTTTTAGGTCCAATAGGGTAGAATCAAGGAGAGCCTACCACTTCGATAGAAAATCTAAACAAGCAGATCGGAAATATATGTATGATTTCAATACTTACAAGAATCCACCACACAACTTTTTACTTGAAGACTTCGAGAAAGACCTTTTTAATTTAATTAAACACCTCAAATTTAAAAAGTATAAATCCGTCTTTCAAAAGGACCTTGATTCTACCCTATTGGACCTAAAAAAGTCTAAAAAAATCCATGTCCACTCGGACAAAACTGGTAACTTGTATCATATGGATATTGAACATTATAATGAGTTCATATATAAAGAACTCAGAAAAAATTATAAAAAATCTAATAATGTGTCACTCACCAACATCAACAACAAAACACACAACATAGTAAAAAAACTAAACATTGAAGATAGAACTGAACCTTTGGCATTGAAAAGACCACACTTCAACCTGAAAGATCACAAATCTAACTTTAACTCTAATCCTTCTATTAGACTTATATGTCCCTCCAAATCAGATATTGGAATAATTAGCAAAAAAATTTTAGATAGAGTCATCCCACAAATAAGAAAACACGTTATTTTACCACTCTGGGAAAACACCTCCCAGGTAATTAACTGGTTTAAAAATATTAGGTGTAAATCTTCTGCTTCTTTCCTACAATTTGATATAGATAATTACTATTCTTCTATATCACCTATACTCCTGAACAAAGCATTGATATTTGCTAAAAATAGATCTAGCTTAACTTCGGATGACATTAACATTATTACACATGCTAGACTAACACTTATTGAATTTCAGAATGAATACTGGACCAGAAACACATACAGTAATCTTTTTGATATTACTATGGGTTCAAGCGATTCCGCCCAAATTACTGATCTTGTGGGCCTCTTTCTCCTTTTCAACATAAATGCCTCTTTTCCCCACCTCAAAGGTGGTTTATATCGTGATGACTGTCTTCTTCTTTCTAACAACCTTAGCCTTTCAGAAATCGAAAAAAACAAAAAACATATTAGAACTTTCCTTAAAGACTATTATAATCTTAATATTACTTTTGAAAAAACAAGTAAAGTAGTAAATTTCCTAGATATAACTTTAGATTTAGCTACGGGTATCTACCAACCTTACCATAAACCTAACCAAAACTTACATTACATACACTCACAATCTAATCACCCTAAATCTATCCTTAAAAACCTTGCATATAATATATCACTTAGAATTTCTAACCTTTCTTCTAACCAAGATGTATTTGATAAAAATGCGACCTTTTATAATGAAGCTCTAGATAGAAGTGGCCACAAAAATAGATTAGAGTATATACCTTCTACTAAAAATACTGAAAGCATACAGCATAATATTACCAACAAACACCAAATGAAAAGTACACACCTAAATGCCACCCACAATATACCCCAAAATACTAAATCTTCTAATATAAAGTATAGTAACCCTCAAAAAACTACTCATCATACAACTATAATAAATATTAATAATAAAACTCCTAATAAAAAAGATAAAACACCTAAATCTACAAATATAACTAAAAATAGTTGTGGTGAGATCATTAACATTAATCCTCCTAGTAAAAATCACGATACAACCTATAAAAATAATAAAAATAATAAACAACATAGAAACCGTAATAGACGAGTTACTTGGTATAATGCTCCTTTTAATTTACAAGTTAAGGATAATATTGCTAAAAAATTTTTTTATATCCTTGAGAAAAACTTCCCGGCAAACCACAAATACCATCAAATCTTAAATAGGTCTACAGTTAAATTCTCATACTCTACAACAAATAACATAAAACAAAATATAAGTGCATATAATGCATATAAATGTAAGAAAACCATAAGTATACCACCAGTACATCAAATTAACCATAATATCTCCTCAAATACAGAATTAACGAAAGGATGTAACTGTAGAAACAAAGCAAACTGCCCATTAAAAGGGAATTGTCTTGTTAACAACATAGTCTATAAATGTAATGTTAAAACTAAAGATTCTATTTGCTCATATATAGGAGCTACCTCTAACAATTTTAAGACAAGGTTTAATACCCACAAGCATAGTTTTAAAAATGCCGCACTGGCTAATACTACATCTCTAGCAGAAAAAATCAATAGTTATAAAAATAAGAATATAAAATATGATTTGACCTGGAGTGTGCTCAAAAGAGCCACCCCTTATCAAAATAATAGAAAGGAATGTAGATTATGTTCCCAAGAACTATTTGAAATAATGAAGTCTAAGGATATCTTATTAAATAAACGACAGGAATTAATTATATCGTGTAATCATAAACTAAAAAAAACATTTAAATATTATAAACCTAATTAATAACATTATTCTAGAAATTAATTTAATTTAAATGTTAGTTAACCTATAAATTTAATTTAATTAATATTTCATTACAGATGAGAATATAAAATATTATGTAATCATAAATTGTGAAAAACCTTTAAATATTACTAATATATACTTAGTAATTTAATTTATAGATTAATTTTAATTTATTTAAACCTTTTATTATAACTCTTTTACAGATAAAATATAACAAAATAATATCGTGTATCCAATGACAGAGAAATAATTTTTAGTATTATAGACCTAATTAATATACATTTTGGAAATATATTTATTATTTGGTTTTAGTTTTAATCAACCTAAAAATTTTAATTTTAATTTGCTTAAAATTAGTATCCTTATACAGACGAATTGCAGAACGTCATGTAATCATAGAATGGGATGTGTTTTGGATATATACCTAGTTAATATATTCTGTGCAATTTTTTGAAAAAGATATGTATATGTATATGTGTATGTGTATGTGTGTGTGTGTATGTGTATCTGTATGTATGTATATATGTGTATATATGTATATATATATATATATATATATATATGTGTATATGTATGTATATGTGTATGTGTATGTATATGTATATGTATGCGTATTAATTTTGATTTCTATTTGCATATAATTATATTGTGCTATTGATGAAATACAATATCTGCTTTATGTATTGTATACCTAATTAACATATACTAATTAACATATACTATTGAAATAAATATATAAATTTTAATTTAGTTAACATATAATTTATATGTTACTACCGATGTAATACTTTATTTTATTTTTATTTGGGTTTCTTTTCCATATTACTAAATTCATTTCCTAATATTGATACCATAACGTTATTAACTTTAATTTAGTTATACTGTAATTAATAATCTACTACTGTTTGACTTCAAAATTCTGCTTCAAATATTATAAACCTAACTAATTTACACCTTAGAAATCAATATGTTGACTATCTTTGGTTTAGTTAACATATGATTAATGGTATACTTATTTATTTTGAGATGCATAGATTTTGCCTTAGTTCTTGTTTGTCG
>OZ024740.1:52454220-52494220 GCA_964016885.1 Eledone cirrhosa
AACACCATCCAACCGATCAATTCATGCTCAAATTACCCTTAGAGCGGTGTAGTGCCGTCCAAGTGGGTGGATGTTGTCACACCTGCCGTAGAGGTATAAATGGGTATTTTCCCTGCGAAGGATTCCAGAGGGATGTCGTTGTTTGTGTTATAATGGATCAGCTAGTGTTGGGTATGTAGTATAGGGTGTGTCTCTGGTGTTTGTTGCTAGATGTGGTGTTAGGTTCCAGTCCGACATTGCTATATATAGGGCTTAAAGTTTTGGAAGGAATGTCTGAGGCGGTGCTGGCAAGTTGCAAACACCTCAGATTTTTTGTTAAGTAGGTTACGGTTGGAGAAGATAATATTGTGTGTCTCTAGTATACAGAGGTTACAGAATTTATTAGGTGGTTTGTACGAGGTCGCGCTGCCTATCACTTCTCAATATATTTCATATTTCATATCTATATATATATATATATATATATATATATATATATATATATATATATATATAGTTTTGCGAGGTTTTTTATATGAAATCGTGTGTAGAAACAAATATTGTTATACCTGGGGAGGGTCATATTTGTGTAATATTGCCAGAATTAATAACAGAACACACTCACTGTTTGGTTGGTTTTCACTTCTCGCTTCTCTGTCTTTTATATCGGTAATCTAATATACTCGGTCCTCAATGTTGCCATTGACTGACCGGCGGTCAAAAATAATACAGATACAATATAGACACAAGCACATATATATAGTTTATCATAAATCTTTCGTTGCACATCTGCAACATCGTCAGTGGTGCTGTATTTTCCTCCTGCTGTATTGTATGTCTACGCCATTTTTATTCAGTCTGTCTATATATTTATTTATTTATTTGCTTCTTTGTTTATTTTATTTTGTCTTCTTTGCGCATGCGTTTGCGTGTGTGTATAGTGTTTTGTTTGCTGTGTGATGCGTGACTAGTGTGTGTTTATGTGCTTGTTATTATTTTGCTTGTGTATGTATTTATTTATTTATTTATTTATTTTATTTTATTTACTTACTTATTAAGAAGTATAAATAATTAAATAAAATAAAATAAATAAAACTGACCAATGGGAAGTTTGACATTTTTTTGTTATTTTGTTCCTTTACCATCTTATTCCTTCTACCACTTTATCAATGTGTTTGAGCTAACTCCAACACTACCAACACAAGAATTTAGGTCAGATGTACCTAACAATAACAAGAACAACAACTACAGATTGGCTTGCCTCAGAACGAATTTGTATAGACTTTTGAATGAGGAATGTTCTAACAACTGACCAATGAGAGGAGAAGAGGCCCTTGGACATTGAAATTCGTTTGTTTGAATTCATATGATTCGATTCCAGTTCCTCAGTGAAATAACAACCCACCAGGAACTGGGCATATCAGAGTATTGACAAGGTTATACACCTCAACAACATATGTATTTGTCTATACCACACTAATTCGGACTGCCTGAAGAGGTCACCGAAATATATATAGCAGTAATAAACGAAGCTAAATTTTAAACATTCGACTTATTTATTTTATTTTATTTTACATTACTCCGGAGTAACCAAACCAACCTGCGCACTTCGTCGAGTGCTCCGATCTGCATACTGAGGTGTTGGTATACAACCAACATATACTAAATAAATATATATATATATATACACAAACAAAGAAGGTGAGGGTAGATACCAGGTGGACCATAATGCACTAGAGTACTCGATACTTAGGACAGCTGAACTCCGGCCGTTTCGACAGCTAGATCTCAACGCATTCGGATCTAGCTGTTGAAACGGCCGGCGCTCAGCCGTCGGGATCCTGACTCTTTTCTTTTCCTATTGTATATATATATATATATATAATTGTTTCTACTTTAGGCACAAGGCCGGCAATTACCCAGTGCATTACTGGTACTTTATTTTATCGACCCCGTAAGGATGAAAGGCAAAGTCAACCCCGGCGGGATTTGAACTCAGATCGTAAAGGGGCGTAACTATGCTGGAAAGCATGGCGTCCGACCCTCTACCGATACTGCCAATCCACCGACCTTACTTGACAGATAGTTGAATTGCATATTTAAGAATATTTAGTTTTATCACTATTCATGTCTAATTTCAAATTCCACTGATGTCAACGAAGCCCTTCATCCCTGTGGGAATGAGGAATTAAATACCAGTGATATAATAGTGTCAATACGAATGGCTTCATTTCACTTTGTATCATTCTGAAAAATCGATATGCTGTGCTGTTAAAGCTGGAGAGTAGCGGGGGGGGGGGGGATGCCCATATTTCATGGTTTAGTCAGTGAAGGAAAGACAAATCGCATGCCATTTTTCAGCCAATACTGGTTGGAAAAAAGACAGAAGCTAATCGCAAGTCATCGATGTAGCTCGAACGCTTGCAACGGGCCTACACTATGTTAAAGGCACCCAAGTGTTAAAAATGGAAATTTAGTCGCGTGGTTTTAAGTTCTGAATTCATATCAACACAGAAATCGACTCAATCGTTCATCTCTCTGGGCTCATGAGTATCAGGCATGTACTGGTATGGTTACAGCAGCCGTCTCGCTCACTACAACCCCTGTGACCTTGTGCCAAGGTAAGAAAGTATCGTTGTACGACATCTTTGACATCGGACGTTCGTGACTGCCTATAAATGTGTAGGGGAGGTGGGTAAAAAAATGTTCACAACATGATGTACATTAAGATAATATATTATATATTTAGTGCTGATAAAGGGGACATGAGAGAATAATTATGCTGTGTGTACGTATGTCGATGTGTTTGTAAAAATGTACACATATGTGTGTGTGTATATATATATATATATATATATATATATATATATATATTTAGGGCGGGGGTTAATGTGTACGCATGCGTGGGGATATGTTCAGATCAAAATACATGGCTAAAACTAAAACCTAAAGAAGATTAACAGAAGAATAATGTGGATTATATCAAACAATTAAAGATTAATACTTCAAATGAAAAACGTATTTTTCAATTGAAAATTTTATGTGAACCATTTCTCTGAACAGCTTCAATAAGAATAATATTTTGTTTATTTAATTTTTGTGTATTTATATATTATTATTTTATTATATTGTATTATTTATTTGTTTATTTATTTTTGCACATATTCTATGGTTTTAAATCTTTGGGTTTTTTTCTATTATGCATGAAATCTTGTCGTTATCATTAATATTATTATGATCAGTCCTGAAAACCCATCAATTGTAATCTTGTCTTTTAAAAAAAAAAAATCACAAAAAAAAAAAATCATAAAGTAACAACAATAATTACAGCACAAACAGCAGCAACAACAGTAACAACAACAACAGCAGCAACAACAACTATCCACTGAATGCATATATGAGAAATACATTAGTTAAATACGAGGAGCTTGTAATAGAAGTGTGTTGAGGCATATTTATGGTATGCTAAAAGAAATATGTTCAGAAATGTACAAATCTGATTTTTCTATTTCTGGTAAGGAAATGGGATTGTAGACTGAGTGAGATTAACAGAGGAAATTCATTTCCTTAATGATAAAACGTACATTTTGGTGTCATAAGACTAAATTATTAAAGAACATGTGTAAATATTCCAGCGTTTTTAAACTGGCATTTCGAGAAGAAAAAAATGATTTATTAATTTTCTTATCACTTTATTTTATTGTTAATATCTTGATATGTCTCTATATATTGTTGTTTTTGCCTTGAAATAAGTTCTTTTAAAAGTTTCATCGAACGATAATTAGTAATATAACTATTTGTTAGAATTTTTAGAGCGTCATAGAAAATGATTTCCGGTATTTAGTTACATGTCTTTTAGTTTAATATTATAAAGTGTACGTTGCTCTTCGTTTTTCTAGAGTCGATAAAATAAAATAGGAGTCAACTGCTGAGATCGATATAATCCACACAACTTCTAACTCCCAGACATGTAGGCTCGTGCCTTTGTTAGAATTACTATTATTATTACTTATTTATTCTATCGATGGATGCTGATAAATAAGGGGAATTACTTGACCTACAAGTGCTTATAGGAATGGTTGAGGGAAATTTAAATAACGGCTACTACAACTGTGATCTAATTAGAAATTGTACAGTATGATCTAACCTGAACACAGTCATGTACTTAATATAAACTCACACACATACACACACACACACACACACACATATATATATATATATTAAAATAACAGATTAATGTGAGGGTGTGAGTGTATGTGGTATGTGTGTGAGTGTGTTTGTGTGTGTATGTGAGTGTATATGAATTTATAACCTTTGTTGGTATACGCAATCAGCGCATGACATCTTTTACTTTTACTTGATATTTCACCATTCTAGTCTAGCCAAATATTGTGTTGATTTACTTCGCTGAGAAGATCTAATAAGATCTAAACATATTCATAGCTTTCATAAAGTTGGCTTATAATCAAAGTCTACTCAAACTACACCGTCTTAAATTGTTCCAAAACACTTGGATCAGCTCAAGTTATAAGAGTTCTCTCTTTTGTTTCTTCTCATTAACTGAATACCCTTAAAGTTAGATTCAATCTTGAAATTGGGAGGATAGTCTCAGTTGATTGAAGTCTTTTATTATTTTTACACCCACCATATTCAGACTGCCACACTATATTTGCATATATATATACCTTTACAGGGGCAGAAGGAAAGTGAAGAAGGAAGGGAAAGGCGAAGAGAAAAATAGATTAATAGATGACAGATCGTTGGATAGGATAGAATGAATAGATAGATAGAGAGATAGATATATTACTTTATTTGCCACAAGGGCGCACAAGAAAAGGGGACAATACAAAGATATGCCGGAGATTTTACATACAGTCGTGTAAAAAATATAAAAACAAACAATTACAACAATCGAAATCCCCAATAGGGGGTAGGCGCCACAAATGGGTTGTTTAATACCCCGTCGAAAGAACAACCCTCAACTTCAGGAGCGTGTTGTGCAAGTGGTCCTTTCTTCCCTTTGCTCTCTTCTTCAACCTACAGGCTTATAAACAGAGAAGGCCCAATCACTCGGGCCATTTTCTCTTCATTCACCCACCTTTCAGTAAATTTACTGGGATGCAGTGCCTCTCTCTCCACTCTGATTCTCCTTCTAAAATGATACTTAAAGAAGGGAATCAATTGTTGTCCGGAGAGAAAGACATCTGTCCTCAGTCCTCTCAATCTCGTCCACCATATAACTTCTTAGATAGATAGATAACTTTCTATTTATTTGCCACAAAGGCATAAAAGATTGGGACAAATACAGGGGGGGGGGTGTTACATACAATAAAACGAGTACAAAAATATAACAAACAAAATAAAACAATCGAAGTCCTCAATAGGGAGGGGATGTTTTGGGGGTCGCACACACCCCCGAAAAGATGTGCAACCCTCCTCCTCGGGAGCACAAAGAGAGGGTGCTCCCTTCTCCTATTCTTTCCCCCTACAGGCTGGTGTAGAGAGAAGGCCCATTCACACGGGCCATTCTTGCCATTTTCACCCACCTTTCATAAAACTGGCTGGGGTGGAGCACCTCTCTCTCCATCCTGATCCTTCTTCCGAAATGATATCGGAAGAAAAGGACCAGTTGTTGGCCGGAGAGAAAGGTGTCCGACCTCAGTCCTTTCAAACGCGTCCACCATACAACCTCTTTCACCATGGCTATTACACAGAGGAAGACTGCCTCTCTTTCGTTTTTGAAGAGGGGAGGCGGTTTGATCGTAACAATGGACTCGGTTGTCAACCCGATTGGTCCCACCCGCGACAATAGTCGTTCTACATAGCCCCACAGGTCGGTAACGCCCGAGCAGTGTATGAATGCGAGCGCGACGGTTTCCTCGTCGCTCACGCATCTCGGACAGATCTTTTTCGAAGAGTCCCTACCCGGGCGCCCGTGTCTGTAGAGCTTGTCTCGAACGGGCAGAGCCCCACAGTAGCACTGCCAGATCAGGGACCTCTGGAAGTTGTCCATCGGTCCCGGACCAAATGTCCTACCGAACAGGCTGGCCAGTTCTTCCTCCTCCATGCCTAGAGCTTCTCCGAGGGCGTCGTCGCACCTGCTGCTGACCAACCCTCTATAGAATGTCGAGGTGGAGTCTCCAGTGATAGCTGGGTCCACCTGCCAGAGAGCCGTGAGCGCCTGAGCACACGGAGTATGCCAGGCGCCCAGTTTTCTCGGTCTTTGCTTGACAAAGGATTTCAGCTCGGTAAGCGAGACGAGTCTCGGAAAGGCTCCTCTCACAAACGGGGCCCACACCGGTTGACCGGTAAGGAATACCTGGAGTTGCCGTAGCCTTAATGCGTATTTACGCATCTGCAGCCACGGCATCCCCAGCTCTCCTTTCGAAGGGTGTTGATAGCAGATGGATCTCCTCACCAAAGGGGCCCGCTTCTTCCAAAGGAATTGGAAGAGTGCGCGCTCCATTTTGGTGAGCGTTTTACCTGGGCAAGGCACGACAGTCAAGCGGTAATGGATCACGGACGCTATATAAGCGTTCGCCACCTCCGCCCGACCTTTCAGGGATAGTTCGCACTCGGCCCACTTCTGGGCTAGTGCAAACACCCTGTTCGTTACCTCACTCCAGTTCTTCTCCACCTGGAGATCTGCTCCGAACCAAACCCCGAGCAGCTTCACCGGGCCCTCCGTCCAGCGTCCGACGACGCCGTCGGAGGGCATCGGTTTTCCCCTCCACGCGCCGAGTTGCAAACCGACGGACTTGTCCCGGTTCAGCTTCGCCCCTGTAAACCTTTCGTATTCCTCCAGTAAGGTGCCAATCCCCCGATTTCCGAGGTACTCGACACCATTACTATCACGTCATCGGCGTAGGCCGACACAGCTTTCCACAGTCCCGGTTCCAGAGGGATGCCCTGCAATAGCTCCAACTTCTGCAGCAGTGGCTCGAGAGCCAGCACATACACAATGGAGGAGAGAGGGCACCCCTGTTGGATGGACCGCGCGATTTGGAACGGCTCCGAGAGGTAGCCGTTCACCTTGACCGTCGAGCAGATGCGGCTGCTGTACATGGCAGTAATCCAACCCCTGACAACGGGTCCGAAACCTGCCACCGCTAGCACCGCATCCAGGTAACCATAGTCGACTCTATCGAACGCCTTATATTGATCCAAGTTGATCAGGGCCTCACCAAAGCCGGGTTCATTCCCTACCCTCTCTATGATGTATCGCATGAGGTGGTGGTTGTCGTGTATGGACCTAGACGGGATAGCGCATATCTGCGCATCTTCCACCAGGTTGCCCACGACAAGCGCCAACCTCTTTGCTAACACCTTGGCCAAAATATTTAACTCCGCATTTAGCAGAGTTATGGGCCTGAAATTACTTATTTCATCCCCCTTGTTCTCGTCTTTCCTCACTAGCGAGACTACGCCCTTGGTCACAGAACAGGGAATTCTCCCGTTCTGTTGCCAGTTGCAGTAGACCGCCTCGAGGAGATCGGAGAAAAGGTCCGGCATCGCTACATGAAGTTCGTATGGAAGACCATCGAGACCCGGGGATTTGCGTTTGCCGCATTGGCTCAGCACGTCCCCCATTTCAGCAGCTGAAATCGGCTTTTCGCAGGACTTCGCCTCCTCGTTCGAAAGACGCGGTAGGCCGTCGAGGTATGAACCGAAATCCACATCCCCATCTGGCCCCGCGCCCCTCCCGAACAGTCGTGCAAAGTGCCTTTGAAAGGCCTCACAAATCTGTCCAGGTTCAAGGATCACCCGTCCATCCTGGTCCTTCAAAGACCGGATAGTGGATTTAATCCCACTTTTGGCTTCTGTCACTCGGGCCCAGCTAACAGCTTTGGCCCCCTCATTTCTTAGAGCACGTATTTTGCTTCTGACAACGCAGCCTTCGTGCTTCGCGTCGAAAAACTGGTCTAAGGCCGTTCTCGACGCTAGCACTCTAGCAACGTTGCCGCTT
The DNA here is from genome assembly GCA_964016885.1 of Eledone cirrhosa. Lineage (NCBI taxonomy): Eukaryota > Metazoa > Mollusca > Cephalopoda > Octopoda > Eledonidae > Eledone > Eledone cirrhosa. The sequence continues at coordinate 52,462,169 of OZ024740.1, forward strand.
CTAATCGCCTCTTCTACTCTATCTACCAACTCCCTTTCCTTCCTATTCCTATCTGAGGCTAATTCCTTACTAAAACCTATCGAGACTACTCTAATCTCTCTCTTGAGAGAGCCCCACCACCTGCTGTTGACGATAGCCCCCGTCAACCGTTCCTTAACTAAAGCGCTAATCCGATCCCTGTAAGCTTTACTTGTCGGTAAGGACAAGTTAAGCTTCCAGTAACCGTGTCCCTGTTTATGTGTTCTATCAAGGTTGACTAAGCAGGTCACTAATTTGTGATCTGAATAGCCAACCATATGCATCTCTGGATAACTTAGTAGGTCCCTATCCTTATTTCTAACTAGGACCCTATCTAGGTACGACCTAGATGATCCGCTATGATTAGTCCAAGTCCAGGTTAGCGCAGTCGAAAAATCCAGTCGATATCTATCGGCCAGGTCAAATCGGCCGATTAACCGTTTGAGGCTGTTACCCCCCCCCCCCTCTATCGGGACATGCTCCTACATAGTCCCAACGTGCATCTAGGATACCATTCCAGTCCCCCACTAAAAGCAAGGAGCGGGACGTCCCTAGAAAAGTCTCCAGACGTTGGCAGAAGTCCAGCCTCGCTGCCCCAAAAGGGGCATAGGCGGCGACCAGCCTAAAGGCTCCACCTTCACCACTGCCAATGTCTAGTACCACCAGTCGACCCTCCGGGTCCAAGTGCACCGTCTGCGTTGCGAGGCCCAGGTATTTTTGCAGCAGAACGACAACCCCACCCCACCTCCTGACTGACAGAGAGATGCATAGATCTCAAACTCGTTAAAGGTAGGAGCTAGCTGGCGTTCGCTGCTGACCCTGGACTCGCAAATAGCCATGACATTATACTGCGCGACCTGAGGTCATTTAGAATTTTTGCCTGCTTCCAAGGTGAGCTCAGGCTACGCGCATTCAAACATCCTACTCTCAATACAGCCATGTTAGCGGCGAAGGGGAAGAAAAAGAAAAGGCACCTACCTCCTTACGTTCCGAGGACCGGGCTGCACAACTTCCATGGGGGTGGGGTGGTGGTTTGTGGTGGTGTGGGGACATCAGAGTGTGGTGGGGTTGGGGGTTTCGGTGTGGTGTGGGTGTCTGGGGTGGGGTGGGGAAATGTTTCAATAGTACGCGGTTCATTAGTTTTACACAGGGAGGGGGGGGGGCACGTCCTCAGGAAAATTGCCTTTTAGTTCTATATAAATGTCTATCGGAGTTTTAATCATTTTAAAAGAGGGGTTCTCTGTGTCCCTCATGAAATTTGGCCCTTCGGTTTGCACCGAAGGGTTTTGTTCAATTTTGTTTACAAGTTTTATATTTTTTGTGTTGAAGTATGTGTATAGCTGTGTCTGTGTAATTTTTGTTGGTTTTTGTTCTTTATTTTTTTGTGTTTTGTTTTGAGGAGGGGTTATTTTTCTTTGTGTGGGTGCGGTGTGTTTTCTTTTTTTTCGCTTTATTTTTTGGAAGGGTTACCCCTCGTCTTCTGACGTTAAGGGATCCTCTTCCATGTTGGAGGGGAGAGGTATATTTTGGGGTTTTGTTATGTATGGTGTTGGAGTTGTTTTAGGTGGGGAGGGGTTGAGTGGGACCGTGTTCAGTTTTTTGTTGACTTGTTGTGTTTGTTGTTTTGGGGTGGTGGTGGTGGTGTTGTTTTTGGAGGTGTTGGCAGTAAAGGGTTTTTAGTTTGTTGAAGACAGGCAGCCCTCATGTGACCTCTGCCTCCACAGAGGTAGCAAGCGGGCCGCCTACCCTCAACTGCAATGTTCATAAATAGGGAGCCTTCCAGGGACACTCTTTGGGGTATCTTTGTTATACGTTCTGGTTTCATTCGAACCAGAACCTGTATGCCTATACCGCCAAAGTGGCCCCTGGTGGCCTTGCCTATATCAAGGAGTTCATCTTCGTCGTCAAGTATCCCTCCTAGTATCCACCACATATTTGTATTTGGGTGTATACCGGAGACTGTTATTTTTTTAGTTTCCTTCCCCATGTAGGTGGGGAAGAAAGTGTACTGTTTGGACCCAATTGGCGACACCGAGTATTTTTGGGCCACCAATTGGTCCTTCATCAAAATTATCAGACTCCCATATAATTTCTCTCTCAATAAAAATCATGTCCTTCAACGCGTCTTTTAACACCAGCTCGATTTCGCTATGCGATAATTGAGCTGGTTTTTTCGACGCATTTGATATAGTTCTAAAATTAATTGTCCTTAGGACCGTGTCTCTTTTAATATCCTTAGGGGAGATTATGGTGAATTCATCGTTTTCACCAAAGCTCACCTGTTTTCTCCCCTCTTTTAGCAATTCCGCTGCATTACTGATGTCAACTGGGGTGAAAGTTTCGGTCTCCTTAACGACCTGGGCAAAGGATATTCGTGTAGTGGGGTCTTTTTTATGTTTCGTTGCTGTTGTTATTGTTTTCTTGGGTGTTTGCGTTTTGGTTGTTGTTGTTTGCGGTACAGTTTTTTGGGTTTTCACCCATTTTTTCGTGTTTTGAGTTCACATTTATGCTGTTTTCTTTGTCATTGTTGTTGTTGTTTTCGCTTTTGTGTGTGTTTGTGTTATTTTCTTTGTTATTTGTGTTGGTGTTGTAGGTGTCAGTGTAATTTATACATTCTTTCAATTTACTGTTTCCATTGTTTGGGTTATTACCCAAGTTTTTACAATCGTTCGCCAAATCCACTTCCATACTCGCATGCGAAAGCGAGAGAAGGGAAGCTTCAGTAGGTTGAGTTACTTGTTCCTCTTTATCACTTTCCCTGGGGGGCGTGGCAGTGGTGTTTTCATGTATGGTGTCCATTATTGTAAGTTGGTATACACATTTTTTTAAAGTAGTTTTTACCCCCAAAAAGGGGTAAAAATAAAATAACCACCCTACAGCAAGTCTAGGCGGCAGGTTAGGTCACACAAATAAAACAAATGAAACACAAACTCACAGTCAAAAACGTAATACAAATCCAAAAAGACTGCAGCCGAAGTAACACACGATAGATAGATATATTGATAGATATATTTCTTTATTTGCCACAAGGACGCACAAGAAAAGGGGACAATACAAAGACACATGCCGGAGATTTTACATACAATCGTGCAAAAAAAAAAATATATATATATATATATAACACAAACAATTATAACAATCGAAATCCCCAATAGGGGAGACGCCACAAATGGGTTGTTTAATACCCCGTCGATAGAACAACCCTCAACTTCAGGAGCGTGTTGTGCAAGTGCTCCCTTCTTCCTTTTGCTCTCTTCTTTAATCTACAGGCTTATAAACAGAGAAGGCCCAATCACTCGGGCCATTTTGCCACATTCACCCACCTTTCAGTAAATTTACTGGGGTGCAGTGCCTCTCTCTCCACTCTGATTCTCCTTCTAAAGTGATACTTAAAGAAGCGAATCAATTGTTGTCCGGAGAGAAAGGCATCTGTCCTCAGTCTTCTCAATCTCGTCCACCATATAACCTCTTTCACCATAGCCACTGTACAGAGGAAAACCGCCTCTCTTTCGCTTTTGAAGGAGGTTGGCGGTTGGATCCTTACTATGGACTCGGCAATCAACTGGGTTTGTCCCATACGCGACAGCAGTTGTTCTGCGTAGTTCCACAGGTTGGTTGCGCCCGGGCAGTGTACAATTGCGTGCAAGACAGTTTCAATGTCCTGTCCGCATCTTGGACACGTCCTATTGGAAGGATCCCTGTCGGGGCGTCCGTGCCTGTAGATCTTATTACGAACTGGTAGAGCTCCTCAGTAGCACTGCCAGGCTAGGGACCTCTGGAAGTTGTCCCTAGGTCCCGGGCGGAAAGTCCTACCAAACAGACTGGTGAGTTCGTCGTCTTCGACGCCTAGAGTCTCTCCGAGCACGTCGTCGCCCTTGTGATGTACTAACCCTCTATAGAATGTCGAAGTAGAGTTTCCACTTATTGCCGTGCCCGCTTGCCAGAGGACTGTGAGCGCCTGAGCGCATTCAATGTGCCAGGCGCCCATCTTCTTCGGTCTCTGCTTGATCCAGGGCTGCAGCTCCGTCTGCGAGACAAGTTGCGGGAAGGCCTGTCTCACAAACGGTGCCCACACAGGTTGGGGGTCGGTGAGGAATACCTGTATATACCGTAGCCTCGGTGCATGCTTGCATCATTAGCCACGGCATGCCCAGCCCTCCGTTGGAAGGGTGTTGAGAGCAGACGGATCTCCTGTCAACACCCTTCCAACGGAGGGCTGGGCAAGCCGTGGCTAATAGATAGATAGATAGATAGATATGTTTCTTTATTAGATACAGGGGCACAAAAGAAGGGGTCAAATACAAAGGGGGAAGTTTACATACAATAAAAACGTGTAAAATACTATTACAAATGCAATTTAAAAATCAATCGATTTTCCCCAATAAGGGGAGACATTACATATGGGTAACACATACCCCCGAAAAAATGTGCAACCCTCATCTCCAGGAGTACGAAGAGTGAATACCTCTTTCCACTCTTCCTCTTTTTCCTCAACCTACAGCCTGATGTAGAGAGAAGGCCCATTCACTCGGGCCATTCTCGCCACTTTCACCCACCTTTCATAAAACTTGCTGGGGTACAGCACCTCTCTCTCCATCCTGATTCTTCTTCTAAAGTGGTATTTGAAAAAAAGAATCAGTTGTTGGCCGGAGAAAAAGGTGTCTGACCTCAGCCCTTTTAACCTTGTCCACCATACAACCTCTTTCGCCATAGCTATCACACAAAGGAAAACCGCCCCTCCTTCGTTTTTGAAGGAGGGTGGCGGTTTGATCATGACAATGGACTCGGTGGTCAACCCGATTGTTCCCACCCGCGACAATAGTCGTTCTACATAGCCTCACAAGTCGGTAACGCCCGGGCAGTGTACGAATGCGTGCGCGACGATTTCTTCGTCTCGTACGCATCTCGGACAGATCTTTTTCGAAGGGTCCCTTCCCGGGTGCTCGTGTCTGTAGAGCTTGTCTCGAACTGGTAGAGCTCCTCGGTAGCACTGCCAGGCCAGGGACTTTTGGAAGTTGTCCATCGGTCCCGGCCGGAAGTCCTACCGAACAGACTGGCCAGTTCGTATTCCTCTACGCCTAGAGTTTCTCCGAGCGTGTCGTCGCACTTGCTGCGGAACAACCCTCTATAGAATGACGAAGTGGAGTCTCCACTGATCGCCGGGTCCGCCTGCCAGAGGGCTGTGAGCTCCTGAGCACATTCGATGTGCCAGGCGCCCAGTTTTCTCGGTCTTTGCTTGACCCAGGATTGCAGCTCGGTAAGCGAGACGAGTCTCGGAAAGGCTCGCCTCACAAACGAGGCCCACACCGGTTGACCGGTGAGGAATACCTGGAGGTTCCGTAGCCTTAATGCGTATTTACGCATCTGCAGCCACGGCATCCCAGCCCTTCTTTCGAAGGGTGTTGATAGCAGATGGATCTCCTCACCAAAGGAGCCCACTTCTTCCAAAGGAATTGGAAGAGTGCGCGCTCCATTTTGGTGAGCATTTCACCTGGGCAAGGCACGACAGTCAAGCAGTAATAGATGACTAACGCTATATAAGCGTTCGCCACCTCCGCCCGACCTTTCAGGGATAGTTTGCACTCGGCCCACTTCTGGGCTAGTCTAAACACCCTGTTCATTAGCTCACCCCAGTTCTTCTCCACCTGGAGCTCTGCTCCGAACCAAACCCGGAGCAGCTTCACCGGGCCCTCCGTCCGGCGTCTGACGACGCCATCGGAATGCATCGGTTTGCCTCCCCACGATCCGAGTTGCAAACCGATGGACTTGTCCCGGTTCAGCTTCGCTCCTGTGAACCTTTCGTATTCCTTCAGTAAGGTGCCGACTTCCTCGATTTGCGAGGTGCTCGACACTATTACTGTCACGTCGTTGGCGTAGGCCGATGCCGCTTTCTGCAGTCCCGGTTCCAGAGGGATGCCCTGCAATAGCTCCAACTTCCGCAGCAGTGGCTCGAGAGTCAGTACGTACAGAAGGGAGGTGAGAGACCATCCTGTCGGATGGATCGAGTGATATGGAACGGCTCCGAGAGGTAGCCGTTCACCTTGACCCTTGAGCAGATGTTGCTGCTATGCATTGCAGCAATCCAGCCCCTGAACACGGGTCCGAAGCCTGCCGCCTCGAGCACCGCATTCAGGTAACGATGGTCAACCCTATCGAAAGCCTTAGACTGATCCAAGTTGATCAGGGTCCCACCGAAGTCGGTTTACACCCTAGCCTCTCTACGATGTATCGCATGAGGTGGAGGTTGTCGTGTATGGACCTGGTCGGGATTGCGCATGTCTGCGCTTCTCCCACCAGGTTTTTGACGTCAAACGCCAGCCTCTTTGCCAACACCTTGGCCAAAATCTGTAACTCTGTGTTTAGTAGAGTTATGGGCCGGAAGTTGCCTATGTCATCCCCCTTATTCTCGTCCTTCCTGACTAGCGTGACTACGCCTTGGTCACACAACTGGGAATTCTCCCGTTCTGCTGCCAGTTGCAGTAGAAGGGTGCTGACAGCAGACGGATCTGCTCACCAGTGGAGCCTGCTTCTTCCAAAGGAACTGGAAGAGCATGCGTTCCAAGTTGGTGAGATGTTCACGAGATATGTTGGTGGGTAGGTAGGTAGGTAGGTAGGTAGGTAGGTAGGTAGGTAGGTAGGTAGGCAGAGAGATTGATTGATAAGTCGATAGATAAATAGATAGATAGATAGATAGATAGATAGATAGATAGATAGTGGGGAAAGAGAGAGAGAGAGAGAGAGAGAGAGAGAGAGAGAGAGAGAGAGAGAGAGAGAGAAACTCTGGTTACTTGGAGTGTTGCACATAAAATATTTCTTGGTTTCATTGTATCCAATCCATTCAAAATGTATTCTCTAAGGAGGCCGTAGGTGTACTGTAATTCTATTACATTGTATTAAATACATACCATGGCTTTCGTCATCAACTGATCTTCCTTTACTTCTCATACCAACCCTCTATGTTTCAGTGATTTCATTTGTATTTAATATTTGTTCAAATTATCTGTGAACAATGAGATGGCTTTCCATATATTTAAAGTTTTTTAATATTTCTATATTTCTATTTAAATTTTAGCTACTAAAGGAGGAAAAAAAATAAAGTATGCGACCTTTTGTTTTATGTCGGTAAATATTATTATTATTTTTTATTTTGTTTTTATTTATACAGAAATTTTAAAACAATCAAATATATATTATAAAAAATAATGTTAATAAAGTGACAACATAGGAGATAAATGTCGGATCCAAAAATATATATTCCTAAAAACATTGTCAAAATATGTTTCACGAAATATATATAGAGATAGAGAGAGGGGAAGAAGAAGAAGAAGAAGAAGAAGAAGAAGAAGAGGTCTTTGATGTCCCAAGTAATTTTCAATAAGGAGTTTCTTTCCACCTACCCTATATATAATGAAAGAAGTGTGGTAAGGAACCAGATGGACCATAACGCACTAGAGTACTCAATACTTAGGGTAGTAGAGTGGGTAATAGGAAAATGTTCAAGACCCCGACGACAGAGCTCAAGTCGTTTCGACGGCTATTTCTGAACTAAATAGTCCAGAAATAGCCGTCGAAACGGCTTGAGCTCTGCCGTCAGGGTCTAGAACATTTTCCTATATATATATATATTAAGAGTTTAGATCGATTGTTCGCTCAGTGGGATTAACGTGTAAGTAAGTGACTTTTCGACAGACACGTGTACTCTTATCGTAATTTTCAAGGAGATTCAGTTTGATACAGTATATGATAAGGCTCGCCTCTTTTGAATAACAGATACAGTCCACCCAACGAGCTTCCTATAGTTTAACAGTCAATGTCTCCCACGGACATTATTTAGAGTTCCCTAGACACAAGCACTTACCACCACTTTATATTTCCGTAGAAAATGGGACGTTTGAGTCACCATCGACCAGAAAGAAAACTCCTTAATAATTGTTTCTACTTTTGGCACAAGGCCAGCAATTATCCCAGTGCATTACTGGTATTTTATGTTATCGACCTCATAAGGATGAAAGGCAAAGTTAACCTCGGTGGGATTTGAACTCAGACCGTAAATGAGCGTAACTCTATGCTGCAAAGCATAGCATTCGACCCTCTAGCGTTGTAAACAGAGCTCCCACAGGATATGCCAAGTCACTTGACACAATTCGAAGTGGAAGGCTAACATATCGGAATTCTGCAAGGCGCAGCGGTGATAACACTGCTAAGGTTGCATTCCGTGCAGGGATGATGACACCTTGGTTCCCTCTGGAATTATACTTCATATATGATTTGAACTGGAACAAGATGAAAGTTTCAGATTAAAGAGGTATTATATATCCATATATACCATTGACTAACGCATGTGCATTCTCTACACGCTTGAATATGTACTTCATTCTCATTGCCTCTTTAATTATTAGACTATTCTCTTGTATTGTTGTACAATTCTCGTATAATATATGTCGCATACATTACACCCTGTAAATACTAAACTGTTGTTCACAACATCAATATATATGTATCTATATGATTGTTCAGTTGAATAGGAGGTTAATTATATGTACAAACATTGATAATGCTCCGATGATTCCAACTAAAGTTTGGAAGAAACCATTGTCAGCAAATAAATGATTTGAACATAACTTTGATACTTGTGTAATGTATATATATATATATATATATATATATTATATATAGGAAAAGAGTCAGGACCCTGACGGCTGAGCTCCGGCCGTTTCGACAGCTAGATCCGAACTGTTCGGATCTAGCTTTAAAATGGCGGAGCTCAACCGTCGGGGTCCTGACTCTTTCCCTATTACCCACTCTACTACCCTAAGTATCGAGCACTCTGGTGCGTCATGGTCCACCTAGTTTCTTGCCACACTTTATTTGTATATATATATATATATATATATATATATATATGGTTGAGTTAACCCAGGAGTATACTAACTGCTTTTTCTAGCAAATATGTTATTCGCTCACTGTCCACCTTACTACCCTTCTGTGACCACTGTGTTAATTTCTCCCTGCGCCTCTCGAGATATTCTCACTTGCTACGAAAGAAACAGTCCTTTTTTCTGAAGGGTCTCTTGATAAGCCGTATCAACCTCACAGCGATGATGCATTTTTATAGTGCAAAATACATTGCACACGGATCGGCGAAACTGCAGTCGGAACTTTGAAGAAAACATAGGTACATTCTTGTTTATTATTTCCTCATATTTTGTAATTTATATATATATATATATATAATACAGATGTGTGTGTGTGTGTGTGCGTGTGTGTGTTTCTCCTTTTTATGCCAAGGAATGGAGAGTACGAGACGGATGTAGTTCTCCAATCCGTAAATGGGATGGTGGGAGAGGTAGTAACTCTGAATAAGAACTGACTCAGGCAATGATGACCTGTTCAACAGATCTAAAGAAGAATAAATTTTCCCATCATATATGAAAACATAATGATACACTAATGACGAGTGAAATTTAAATACTATTAAAACAACCTGGATATGAATACATATGTATAAAGAATTGTATGCCATAGGTTTAGGCAACATATACTTAGTGTCACTGTGATTACCTGTAGTTCGTATCACTGAAACTTCAGTAGTTAAATGAGGATTGAGCAACTAGTTTCTTCTTTCTTAGGACTTATAAATCACAATTGAAAAGGAAGATAAGCTATACATGTTGAATCTTACAAAGAGTAGTTGAACGATTCACGCACATACACACACACACACATACATACATATATATATGTGTGTGTGTGTGTGTGTATGTATGTATATATATATACATGTGTATATGTGTGTGTAAAAACGGATATGTATATATATACATGTGTATATGTGTGTATAAAACAGATATGTATATATATATACATGTATATATATACATATATATATATACATGTGTATATGTGTGTATAAAAACAGATATGTATATATATACATGTATATATATATATATACATATATATATATATACATGTGTATATGTGTGTGTATAAAAACAGATATGTATATATATACATGTATATATATATATGTATATATATATATATATATATATATATATATATGTGTGTGTGTGTATGTATGTATGTATATATATATATATATATATATATATATACATGTGTGTATATGTGTGTATATAAACGGATATGTATATTTATACATGCATATATATATGTGTGTGTGTGTACGTATGCATACTTACTTTTATATAAATCGTTTTTTAATTTGTTTTGCAAGATTTTTTGCAAACGTTTTGAAACAGATTGTTATATTTGGGAGGGTCAAGCTGCCAATAAAAACACACGCACCTGATAGTTTCACTTCAATTTATTATAAATTTCCGGTTGTTTGGTTCAATAACCGGATGGTTGTTAATATATTGTCAAAGCTCTTTCGTCACACATTCTGTGACCTCCTCAATGACAAATTTCTTATTTTGTGTCTCTCCTTCGTTCTGTCCTACACCATCTTGTGTTTGTGTGTTGTCTACTGAGGAGGTCATGGTTTCCGAGTCTCTTGTTCTGAATGTCCCTAGAATCCAACCCACCAGTAGTCATCTTTTTGATGATGTATGAATAAAACGATGCATCATTGCTCATCTCAATAACCATATATATATATATATATATATATATATATATATATATACAGTTCAAGAGTAACCAATCTTAAAGAGAGAGATGGAGATAGGAGAGGAGATAGGAGATAGGAGAGGAGAGATTGGTGAATTAGTTAGAAGCCAAAGCATAAAGGCATGTGCTCAATGTGCAATATGCAGTGGAAGGCAACTAGGTGGCTGGGTTCATGCAGAGGTTAGGTGCACAGAGCTGAAAATATTCATTAGTTAAGCAAAACAAGACCACAAATTTCACAAGGAAGACATTATTAAAAGATTGTCAACATATTTTAGTTTGATGTAAGGAATGTAGAGAATAATAATAATAATATTAATAATAATAATAATTGTTTCTACGTTAGGCACAAGGCCAGCAATTACCCAGTGCATTACTGGTACTTTATTTTATCGACCCCGTAAGGATGAAAGGCAAAGTTAACCTTGCCGGGATTTGAACTCATTATTAATAATAATAATAATAATGTCCGTTTACAATTGTTTCGCTACTCCATATAATATTTCTGGATCAAATGATTATATATCATTATTGATCTGGTTCAGTTGAACATAATTAACATAGGTAGAAATAGAGCAGCTCATCGGAACTTCAAAATGAATATAAATTAAAATAAGGAAAGAATGTTACATAAATGTAATGTTCCATATGTTGGTATTTCACTATGGTTGTCTGCCATAGTGGAGCAGAATTCTTCTGTCGAGGCTGCATTGTGTGAGATCTGCCTATGGGTAACAAGATGGCCGCCAATGGACATATTTACCTTACTAATTAGAGGGTGGTTTCAGGGGAAGTAACTCCTCGAGAGATTAGAAATTGTGGATAATTTATAGTTAAGTGCTAATTTTTTAATTTTTTAATTGAGAGACAATGTAAGGGAGGTAACTTATAATTAGCTAAGTTAGTTATAGCTATTTAACTTATTAGCTACAAGTAAAAATGGGGCTAGATGACTATGTTGGGTCAAATATTCTATTGGCGAAGGAATTAGCCCTTCGATGTTGACAGCTAATAGTTACCTCCGTTCTATCGTTAATCGGTAGAGGTCGTGATAGAGTTATGTAATATGCTTCGGTAAGACAGAGGTCACAAGATTTCTTCGTCCATTGAACGGTTGGGCCCTAGCCAAGATATCCCATGTTAGTGAGTGTTCAATGTTGGTTAATTTAAGGTTTTTAATGAGCCTAGCTAGAGATGTCGAACATCTGTTGTTAGGGTCTCGGAATGAAAAAGAGTGCGCGTTATAGCGTACCTTAAAAGGGTTAGAGCTAGACCCGATACATGAGCTGGTCTGCGAAGCAGTTTTAACCGTGCACCTATAGACTATGTTGGGTGTCAGGCAATGTCCACTTAGTGGGCATGCATTAGGGTAACGGCAGTTGCAGTTACTTCTGCGGATAGTGAGAGTAGGGTTGTTTAACCTAAGCGGTTGGTCAGTGCAGAAGGATTAGATGGGGGAGGTGTGCTACTAGAGTAATTATTGGTGTAGTGGCGTGGTATATTTGATGGAGGGGTACCGCGGTGTGGGAGTTATACTGTCTTAGTTTATGATGGTTACTGAATGCGATGTGGCTAGCTAGGTTAGGTGTTGTGGAGAATGAGATTTTAATGTTATTTTTATTAAAGAGTTTGTAATATCTATGGTTGGGGGGTGGGTGTTTAGATAGGATAGAGAAGAAGCGTTTAGGTATATTAGTGGCTAGATTAGATGAGAATGGGGGGTTAAGCCAGGTGATATTTCTAGGCCTATTCCTTCTAGGGGTTCTAGTGGAGTTAGTAGGGCCTTCATAGGGTTATTATTACCTGGGCATTTGTTATTTGTCATCCCATTGCTCATTCCTATTCTAGGGTTGATTTTTAATTTGCTACTTGGAGTGGGGAGCAGGCCACTGCCACCATTAAGGTTCCCTGTATAAGTGCTAAAATTCCGGCGAATCTGGCTATATACTAAGGTATTTCTAGTTCTAGTGTTAAGTTTATTATGGTTGTGGTGAATTGCTGTGTTATGGCATTTAGGTATGTAGTAAATGGACTTTTCATAACCAGATTCAGAAAGAGCCTTATTATAATATGTTGCATGGTTTATAAATATCTCCTCATTTGCTGATATATATATAGATATATGAGATAGATTTGATTACTGCTCTGATGACTGACTCGATGCATTGACTTGCTCAAAAAACAATTACACAGATTCTTTAAAAATAACGGTCTCTCTATCACCATCGAGCCGAACCATAAAGTAGTAAACTTCCTAGACGTTACCCTGGATCTTAACAATAACCTATATTATCCTTACCATAACCCAGGTGAAATACTTACATATATTAGCCCACACTCTAACCACCCACCGGCAGTTATCAGAGCAGTAATCAAATCTATCTCATATAGGATCTCCATGCTATCAGCAAATGAGGAGATATTTATAAACCATGCAGCATATAATAAGGCTCTTTCTGAATCTGGTTATGAAAAGTCCATTTACTACATACCTAAATGCCATAACACAACAATTCCCCACAACCATAATAAACTTAACACTAGAACTAGAAATAACTTAGCATATAGCCAGATTCGCCGTAATTTTAGCAGTAACAGCACTTTTACAGGGAACCTTAATGGTGGAAGTGGCCTGCTTCCCACTCCAAGTAGCCAATTAAAAATCAACCCTAGAATATGAATGAGCAATGGGATTACAAATAACAAATGGACGAAGAAAATCTTGTGACCTCTGTCTTACCGAAGCATATTACATAACTCTATCACGACCTCTACCGATTAACGATAGAACGGAGGTAACTATTAGCTGTCAACACCGAAGGGCTAATTCCTTCGCCAACAGAATATTTGACCCAACATAGTCATCTAGCCCCATTTTTACTTGTAGCTAATAAGTTAAATAGCTATAACTAACTTAGATAATTATAAGTTACCTCCCTTACATTGTCTCTCAATTAAAAAATTAAAAAATTAGCACTTAACTATAAACTACCCACAATTTCTAATCTCTCGAGGAGTTACTTCCCCTGAAACCACCCTCTAATTAGTAAGGTAAATATGTCCATTGGTGGCCATCTTGTTACCCATAGGCAGATCTCACACAATGCATCCTCGACAGAAGAATACTGCTCCACTATGGCAGACAATTGATATACCCAGGACACCATAGTGAAATACCAACATGTGGAACATTACATTTATGTAACATTCTTTCCTTATTTTAATTTATATTCCTTTTGAAGTTCCGATGAGCTGCTCTATTTCTACCTATGTTAATTATTTTCAACTGAATCAGATCAATAATGATATATAATCATTTGATCCAGAAATATTATATGGAGTAGCGAAACAATTGTAAACGGACATTATTATTATTAATATTATTATTATTATTCTCTACATTGCTTACATCAAACTAAAATATGTTGACAATCTTTTAATAATGTCTTCCTTGTGAAATTTGTGGTCTTGTTTTGCTTAACTAATGAATATATATATATATATATATATATATATATATATATATATATATATAAGGAAAAGGATGATATAAAGGGGGTTTGAAAAGCGCACATTGTATATATATATATATATACATATATATGACTCTTTTCCTATTACCTACTCTACTACCCAAAGTATCGAGTACTCTGGTGCGTTATGGTCCAACTGGTTCCTTACCACACTCCCTTTGTTATATATATATATATATATATATATATATATATATATATAAAGGAACTTTATAACATGGACAAATAATTGATGCTTAGCAAAGTTTGCTTTCTCCCTGTTGGATGATCAAAACAATTGTTATTTGGTTAAATTGTTTTTTCTCGTTAAAACTCTTGTATGCTGAGTCTCGATCATATTGGATTGGGTCGCTTCTGTAAGGAATGCAACTGATTTTATCATTGTCGTTTGTGTGTAGAAAAGTTATAATCTAGGACAAGGGGCGTAAGTCTACCTTCCTTTAACGTTGAAAAATTAAATTATGTTGCGTGTTCAATCTCGGTTTGAGTTTTCTAATAAAGATTCTCTCAGTATTAATTCCACAAAGCAGGCAATGCGGTCAGTGGAAGTTCTATAGATGCTTAGTGGTGGACAAGTGCGACGTGAAGGCCCTTGTCGCCAATAAAGAAATTATTATTATTATTATTTACTACAACAACTACTACTGCTACTACTATCTTAATCGTTTAATGAGTACATTTCATAAGTGGAGTATGTATTTTTATTGTTGTTATTACTGTTGCTGTTTTTGTTGTTGATGTGGCAGTTGATCTTTTTTATTTGTTGCCATTGCTGTTCTTTCTTGTCATTATTGGTCTAACACTGTTGCTGTTATTAACGTTGTTCGCTGGTGTACTTGTTCAGCCCCTGATCAGCTGTGATTGGACGGACTGCAACCGTAAACACCCTGTCCTATTTCTTAGACGTGGTGTCTCTTAAACTATGTTATCCGATATCTGTTCCTTTTTTAAAGAAGGGTAAGTGGGGTTTCAATGAGTTCTGGCTGTTATTTCAGCAGGCTGAAAGTGTAATACTAAACCGATCCCATTTATCGCTATAAAAAATTTAAAGAAGGATCCCTTGTGTTGTGATTGATACAGTAAGTTGTCATAATAAGTTCTATTATAGAGTTATTATAAGGTACTCAGTGATGTCTACTGCCAGAAAAACTATTAGTAAAGTGGGCACTAACATACAATGAACCAAAAGGTTTTAATTAATTAAAATTATATTCGTAGCGAGGAGAAACAATCTTTATCTTAATGCCTAACTCTGGTGAAGAAAGTCAGATGAGACAACTGTGGAATTTAAATAATTTAAAATGAAATAGAAAAGAATGCAATAAAAATAGAATGCAATGGGAAGTCAGTTTAGTAGTACGGTGGTAGAGTTATCAGAGTACTCGGTGATTAAAATAGCGAGCTTGACTAAAGTATGGTACGTATTTATATTCATTTTTTACCAGGTTATTTGTGAGTTAGGAAACTTTTCTGTCAACATAGATCGATGGCGAGATACGAAACTTTGAACGACAGTTCGACATTCTATCGATTCGACGAATGGCGATACTTTACTAATGCGATAAACAAAATGAAACCTCAGCTAAACTAAGATTGAACTGATTTTGTTTATATTTCATTCACAATCTGATGACCTCGATATCATAATTACACGTATATAAGCATAACACCTGAATACAACTGTAATTGAAGTATTAATTTGACTCCTTTTAAGCGTATTGTTTACCAGGTCTGGGTTTCTAAATAAAGCGCTAATATTCATTAATTATATACTATGTATATACTATACATTTAATTGCATACTCTGCGTAATTAGCATTAACTGTTCTGGTTTAAAGGGAAGAGTTTTGCACTCACTGAACCATTGGGTATTTTCTGGCTTATTTTCGTAGAGATCGCGTGTCATAATGATTTCTAGTATAGGCACAAGGCCAGTAATTTGGGGGGAGGGGAGAGTCGATTAAATCGACACCAGTACGTTACTGGTACTTTATTTTATCGACCCCGTAAGGATGAAAGGCAAAGTTAACCTCGGCGGGATTTGAACTCAGATCATAAAGGGCCGTAACTCTGTGCTGCAAAGCATGGCGTTCGACCCTCTACCGATACTACCAATCCACCGCTCTCCTTCGCGTGTCATAATCAAAGCGATGATACATTTTTCACACAGACACAGTCAATACCGTCCGAAGGTACGATGGTTCATTTCCCATTAGGCTTTCTGTTTAATGCTGAAACAACTTAATATTTATTAGCTGACTAAGCACATAGGAGTCGATTGACTTTCATCAAATCGGACCGAGGAAATAATGTTTCCATTTGTCTTTCCAATTGCTAATACTATCTATTGGTCGCAACTCCAAGTAGAAGGAGCAACGTGAAATAAAGTGTCTTGCTCAAGGACATAACGCATCAGCCGGTCCAGGAATCGAACTCACAACCTCCCGATTGTGAATCCTATTCGCTACCCACTCAGCCACGCGCCTTCACACTAAGTACATATTACCTTAAATGTTACCAACAATGGACAAATACAAAATAATGTCTTAAATTAACGGTGCAGGATCTTATTTTGCACAGTTCTGTTCTACCTATAACTCCGAGCTATGATAAAAACTCTTACACACAGGTATTTATTCTCAATCAATTCTGTTTTTATATCATGCTGAAGTAAACTTGATATAAATATATTTCAATACTTTGTTTTATTTAAAGCATATTGGATACATTCGGGGAAAAAACACGGACGACATGGTTTCACTCAAGATATTTCAGCTTTGTGAGTTTCATCACAAACTGTATTCATATGAGGTTGAAATGTTCCTCTATCTGTTGCTGGATAATGTACTTACAGGCCAGTATACTGTTGGCCTGTAAATCTTTATTAGAATTCAATCTATTTCTGATAACTTGCCAGAAGTTGATTGCCTTCTTGGTCGATTCTATTGTATAGGAAAAGTGTTGGCCACGGTGTGTGATCTGGTCTAGAATAACTGGATCCACGATGGGTGATATGTTAAGAAATGAAGTTGCTTTTACCATCACCTATATATGGATTGTGCTTAGTTCGGAGGTATATATCCAAACCTAATCACCTGGAGGTTTAATATAAACTGGACATGTTTGAGATGAAAGATGTCATTCAATTTCCCGCTAATCCAGCTTGAGAATACAGTAAAGAGACACGTTTCTGTTGAATAGTAAATCACACGTTAATCCACAACCTGTGGTAGTCCAGTTGATCGACCAACTGAATGCTCATCCGTGAAATCGACGAAGAATCCTTCAATTATACCGACCCACTACTTTACAAGTCACTTATCCACCGTCTAAGGAATGGTCTTCTAGGCCAACAAAAAGTACGTTCCTGGGTATGGCTCCGTTGTAGTAACTGGCCTTTTGGACGGCAAATTGATAGAAGAGCTAAATGTCAGACAAAATGTCTTGAGATATTTGTTGTTCGTGTAAATCCCTCTGCGGTCAACTTTACCTTTCATTCTTTCCATTTCTATTTTTAAAAAACCTTCTTCAAGAAGAGAGATGAGCAGCAGTTTGACAAAATCAAAATGGATTCTTATTAATCTGAATTAAAATCTCACTGTGTTCTTTCAACCACCGTGGAGGTGTTTGGAGGCCCGCCACTTATACACCCATAGTTTACCAGGGATAGTATTAGAACGATGCATGGTGTTCAACAT
The DNA here is from genome assembly GCA_964016885.1 of Eledone cirrhosa. Taxonomy (NCBI): domain Eukaryota; kingdom Metazoa; phylum Mollusca; class Cephalopoda; order Octopoda; family Eledonidae; genus Eledone; species Eledone cirrhosa. The sequence goes on from OZ024740.1 coordinate 52,480,053, forward strand.
AGTTGTTTCTACTTTTGGCACAAGGCCAGCAATTATACCAGTACATTACTGGTACTTTATTTTATCGACCCCGCAAGGATGAAATGCAAAGTTAACCCCGGCAGGATTTAGTGCAAGCAGACGATACCTAATCATGAGGATGATGATGATGATGATGACATACAGTATGTATCATAAATGGTAATTTGATATATTCCCTCTTCCTCTTTTTCACACAACAGTGGTCAAAGATGGTCAACAGCTATTTATATCTACCTACCTATCTTCGGACAATAAATATAACTATTTATCTTTATCTCCCTGTCCATCTGTCTGTCTATCTATTTGTCAAGGCCTTTTGCCTTCTTTCAAACAAACCAAGGACAAACAAGGAGCTACTACCAACACCAAAACCCCAACATCAACACCCCAAACCAAACACAACACAAAAACCTGGAACGTCCACTCCCGCACGACCACAGACCAGAGACAACAACACACACAAAATCCCACTGAAAACACCCTCCCTTGCCTCCTCTCTCTCTGTCAAATACTTCCACAAACACCTGCACAAACACTCCACCACACAACATACCCCTCCCATCCACCCCTGATTCCGAAGTCTCAGACACAGGAACCTCTACATCTCCAAGTGAGGATGAAAAGGAACCCCAAAAATAAAAACAAAACAAAAAAAGAGACAAAAAAAACATAAAAGCAAAAATATCTACAGAAAACACGCACACACCCAACACAACCATAAACATACCGCCACAAACGACAAACACACCAACAACACAATCACCACCAACATAACCAAACATTTCAACAACAAAACAAACACCCACACCTCCACAATCACAAACCCCAACCGCAAAAAGAAAACTACAAACAGAAACAGTACACATAAAAAACAAAACACATTACACATACATAAAAACAACAAACAAAGAACTGGTGGAAACTGTCCGAAAGGACCCCACAATCCAAAAGGAAGGGAAAACCTTCCCCACCAACGACCCACCCCAAACCTTAAACTAATCAGGGTAACAACCCTACAACACGAAACATTAAAAGGGAACTTCCCACATGATGTGGGCCCCCCTTGCCAAAAACCCCTTAACCGTGTCCTGCTAAAAGGATTCCCTCCGTCCCCAAACACCCCCAATCTAGACATGGAGATCGTACAACCCACCTCCAGGAAACTAAAAGGTAAGTGTCCTGCCTTTTCACTCCCTAACTCTTCTTCGCCAACATGGCAACTATACAAGTTGGATGTTTGAATGTACGTGGCCTGGGCTTGCCCTGGAAACAGGGCCAGTCTTTGAATGATCTCAGGTCACATTGTATAGATGTGTTAGCCATCACCGAGTCCAGGATTCACGACAAGCAGCAGCTAACCCCCATTTCAGATGATTTTGAGATCTACGCTTCTCTCTGTCAGCCAGGAGGTGGGGGGGGGGGGTTGCTGTTATTTTTCGAAAAAACCTGGATCTCAAAGTACAGACGATTCACTTGGACCTGGAAGGCAGCCTGGTGGTCCTGGACGTGAATGGTAGTGAAGGTGGAGCTTTCAGACTGGGTGCCGTATATGCTCCGACTGGGACATCGCGACCAGAGTTCTTCAAGCATCTGGAGCTATTCCAAGGAACGTCTCGCTCCTTAGTGTTAGCGGGGGACTGGCATTGAATCTTAGACGCACATTGGGACTATGTAGGAGCTTGTGATAATAGAGGGAGGTGTAATAGCCTCAAAAATCTCATCAGCCAATGCCAACTGGCTGATAAATATCGACTAGACTTCCCAAGTGCACCACTGTGAACGTGGAGCAACCACACTGGGTCTTCTAGATCGTATTTAGATAGATTTCTAATTAGACAGAATGATAAGGAAACATTAATCTGTCCACAAATGCACATGGTTGCCTATTCAGACTACAAATTAGTCACCTGCATAGTCAAACTTGATAGAACACAGACAGGGACCAGGATACTGGAAGCTAAACATGTCGCTCCCGGCGTGTAAGGCCTACAGTAAACGGATTAGCACCTTAGTTAAGAGCCAGATTACGGGGGCCATCGTCAACAACAGGTGGTGGAGCTCTCTCAAGAGAGCAATTAGAATAGAATCGATAGCGTTTAGCAAGGAAGTAGCTTCAGAAAAAAACAGTAGAAGAAGCACTTACGAATGGCAGTACAGCTGACGTGCTAGCGGCGAGAACGGCACTAGACCAGTTCTTCAACGTGAAACGCGAAGGTTGTATTGTCAGAAGTAGAACACGTTATCTAAGAAACGAGGGAGCCAAAGCTGTTAGCTGGGCCCAAGTGGCAGAGGCGAAAAGTGGTAACAAATCTACAATTCGGTATTTCCAATACAAAGATTGACGCATTCTACTTGAATCCAAGCAGATGTGCACGGACTTCCAGCAGCATTTTGCACAACTATTCGGGCAAAGCGGTACGTCGAGCGAGGTGATGGACTTCAGTTCCTACCTCGATGGCCTACCACGACTCTCGAGCACGGATGCAGAGAGCTGCGAAAGGCCGATCACAGCGGACGAAATAGAAGATGCCCTAGGCCGCTGTGGGAAACGCAAATCACTCGGTTTAGATGGTCTACCCTACGAGCTTTACATAGGCATGCCAGACTTGTTCCTTGGCGTCCTCGAAGCAGTCTACTGCAACTGGCAGCAGAACGGGAGGATTCCCAGTTCTGTAGGCAGAGGTGTAGTAATGCTGATCAGGAAAGATGAGAACAAGGGGGATGATATAAGCAATTTCAGGCCCATAACTGCTCAACACAGAGTTAAAGATTTTGGCCAAGGTGTTAGCAGCGAGGCTGGCGCTTGTCGTCGAGAATCTGGTAGGGGAAGCGCAAACGTGTGCAATCCTGACCAGATCCATACACGACAACTCCACCTCACGACAACATCCACCTCATGCGATACATCATAGATAGGGTAGGGTGTAAACCTGGCTTCGGTGGGGCTCTGATCAATTTAGATCAGTCTAAGGCATTTGATAGGGTCGACCATCAATACTTGGAAGTGGTTCTCAAGGCGGCCGGCTTCAGTCCCGTCTTCAGAAGCTGGATCGCTGCCATGCACACCAGCATTCCAAATCATGCGTTCCATCCGTCAGGGATGCCCTCTCTCCTCCATTCTGTATGTACTGACTGTCGATCCCTTACTGCGGAAGTTGGAGCTATTGCAGGGCATCCCGATTGAACTAGGACTGCAGAAAGCAGCGTCAGCCTATGCCGACGAAGTAACGGTAATGGTGTCGAAAACCTCGGAAATCGGGGTAATCGGCAATCTATTACAGGAATACGAAACGTTGACAGGAGTAAGACTAAACCCAAACAAGTCTGTCGGTTTGCAACTTGGCACATGGAGAGGCAAACCCATGCTTTCAGACAGTGTCGTTGGACGTTGGACTAGTGAAATTGCTCGGGGTCTTGTTTGGTCTAGACCTGCAGGTGGACAATAACTGGAACGAGGTCACGACGAAGGTGTTTGCACTCACCCAGAAGTAGGCTGAGTGCAAACTCTCCTTGAAAGGTCGAGCAGAGGTGGCGAACACTTACATAGCGTCCGTCATTTACTACCGCTTGACAGTCGTGCCTTGTCCCCGCAAATACCTCACCAAAATGGAACGCCTACTCTTCTAGTTCCTCTGGAAGAAACAGGCTCCATTGGTGAGGTGATCCATCTGCTGTCAACACCCTTCTAACGGAGGGCTGGGCATGCCGTGGCTGATGATGCGCAAACACGCGCTGATGCTACGCCATTTCCCAAGTATTCCAGACCAGCGAACCGGTGTGTTTGTCGTTTGTGAGACGAGCTCTTCCACAACTCACTAACAGAGCTGCAGTCCTGGGCCAAGCGAAGACCGAAAATGGGCGCTGGAACCTCGAGTGCCTTCAGGTGCTCACAGCCCTCTACCAAGCGGAAACGGCAATCAGCGGAGACTCCACTTCGACATTCTATAGGGGATTAATGGAGGATAAGTGCGACGGCGTTCTCAGGAAAACTCTAGGCATCAAGGCGGACGAACTGACCAGTCTGTTCGGGAGGACTTTCCGTCCAGGGCCTATGGATAACTTCTATCGTGAGAATCACCCCGCCGCCTTCATTTATGAATGAAGGAGGGGTGGTTTTCCTCTGCCTGGTGGCTATGGCAAAATAGGTAATATGGTGGACGAGGTTAAAAGGACTGAGGGCAAACACCTTTCTCTCCGGACAACAACTCACCCCCTTCTTTAAGTACCACTTCAGAAGGAAGGTGAGAGTGGAGAGAGAGGTGTTACACCCCAGTAAATTCGCTGAAAGGTGGGTGTATATGGCGAAAATGGCCCGAGTGAATGGGCCTTCTCTATATATAAACCTGTAGGTTGAGGAAGATAAACAGAGGGTAGACTGGAACACTTACAAAACGTGTTCCTGGTGTTGAGGGTTTTACTATCCACGGGTGTAAAACAACCCCGCTGTAGCGTCCCCCCCCCCCCCCCACTAGTGGGGATTTCAATTGTTTTATTTTTTATATAGTTTACTGTTATTTATCATTGTTAAAGATTTTATGAAAAAACCCCGCCGTCACGTCTTGTAATGTCCCTTTTTGTGCGCCCCTGGGGCAAATAAAGAAAGATATCTATTTGTCGATCTATTTAGCTACTTACCTATCCCTCTACCTGCCTACCTAACTACTTACTCTCCAAGTATCAGTCGCTCTCCGACAGATTTGCGGTCGTGCCTCCAGCAGTGGAGACTTCTGGTGTCCTTGGCCCTAGGGCTACCTCCCTACTTAACACCATAGGCGCTGAGCTGGCTAGCCGCAGATGTGAGCCTCGCAAGATGGAATGACTCTTCCAGCACCATCCTCCGGGGAAACCCCTTCTCCATTCTGGCCGCCAGGGCCGTGGGGCGGCCAGCACGTGGGACCCCATTTGCTCATAATACAGAGAGATGGGGAGGGCGAGAGAGGCGATGACAGTGGGACTTCGGCTCTTCCGCGTTCGGACCTGGTGTGCAGCGTCAATTGTCCGTAGGGAGGTAGTGATTCGTACATACATATATATATGTATGTATGCATATATAAGTATTATATTGTTCTCTATCGTTTCACTACTTACCTACCTATCTACCTAAATACATACGAGTTCTGTGTCTTTTGTTTGTATTTTTTTTTTTTAGCGAGCTGGAATGGTTCTTCCAGCGCGTCTTCCTCACCATCTTCCGGGAAAACGTCTCCTCTCTTCTATCTACCGGGGCCGCGGGGCGGTCAGCGCGTGGGCCCCCATTTTCTGATAGCAGTGAGATTTGTGGAGAGCGGGAAAAACGGAGGACGTGACAGTGGGAGTTTGGTTCCTTTGTGTTCGGACCTGGTGTATATGTATATATTTACTTACCACACCACACACATTAATAGTTAAACCTAAACACATGGAAAGCTTTTAGATAAGTTATATTAACTGGAATATTCTTCAAAGTAGATTGTAATGTTTCCTTATTTACTTTTATTAAAATAAACATTTTTATCTGTAATTCACTCACAAACAAATACATATACATTTTTTAAGGTTTCTCCTTTAAAAAAAAAATTTTTCGTTTTGCCTTGCCCTCTCTTTGTTAATTTTTCTAAGTTTATCAATACTAATGTGACGAACGTTTTATCTCTTCTCCCCACATTAATTTCAATGGCTTACATTTTTAACACGATATCTTACTTTCTTCTTCTTGCCGTTTTCTGCCTTTGTTTCATTCATGAGACTCTCGTGCTATAAACATCGCCACACCTTTCCCTGGCGTCACATAATTTTATGTGTACTTGTTATAGCTTAATTGCTATAAATTAATGTTTTGTCTCTCGTCTCGTGCTCCACTGGACAGCGTTTTGGCTTGTGTCAGATGCTGTGACACCGGGTGGATTAACAGTACCATTAGTAGGTTTTTGATGCTTCCAAATTCCATTTCAACGGTCGATGACCCTGGAGTCCTGTGTGGTTCGTTTATATTTTTATTTTTCAAAATAATTTAAGGTTTCTCCTTTAATAAATTATTTTTCGTTTTGCCTTGTTTTCGTCCGTTGTTTTGTTCTCTTTTTTTAAATTTTGGTAAGTTTACATACATACCTAGCTACCTAGCTACCTACCTACCTACCTACCTACCTACCTACCTACCTACCTACCTACCTACCTACCTAACTACCTACCTACCTACCTAGCTACCTACCTAGCCTACATACATACATAGATACCTACATACATACCTAGCTACCTACCTACATACATACATACATACATACATACATACATACATACATACATACATACATACATACATACATACATACATACATACATACAGGGAGGCTGCCAACTCGTTTTCGAGTACGGCCACTAATTTATATCCATGTAGGACAACCCCTACCGATGCGCTGAACGAGTGTGACTTTTTAACCCAGCCAGCGACTTGAAAACTCTGGTACAAACACTACACTTGTGACAATTATTGACACAGTGCTGGGCCCATGGTACCATGTGCCGACAAGTGCAGAGTGATCTCCAGATATAAAGCAATGCCTGTGCCGTGAAGCTTTTATAGTGAGCAAAGGCACCGCACAAATCCAGTCCCACTCTCTTAACCAAGATGATATTTACCAAAAAGAAGAACAAGTCAACATCATTGGATACCATCAGGGATGCAGGTGTTATATCAGAGTTTTCCTTTTCTTAGAATTCTGCCTTGACAAAGGCTAAGAGGTCATCTCTCTCGGTGATTTTGGATGGCCATTGACTCTTAAGAGCTCCTTTTCCCTATGACAGGTTTTGTTTTTAGTCCTGCAGGATGTCCAAAGTCACCCTCCTCACCAAGAAACCTTGGTGGGGTTGCAAGTTTAGTCGCCAACGACCCGACCATGAGACAGGTTGTACTGGGATACATGTTACCAGTAGCACCAACTGGTGACCTGACATACATACATACATACATACATACCTAGCTACCTACCTACCTACATACATACATACATGCATGCATGCATGCATGCATACATACCTACCTACCTACCTACCTACATACATACATACATACATACATACATACATACATGGTGGCTGCCAACTCGTTTTCGAGTACGGCCACTACTTTATATCCATGTAGGAGAACCCCTACGGATGCGCTGAACGAGTGTGACTTTTTAGTCCAGCCAGCGATTTGAAAACTCTGGTACAAACACTACACTTTTGACAATTATTGACACATAGTGCTGGGCCCATGGTACCATCTGACGACAAGTGCAGAGAGATCTCCAGATATAAAGCAATGCCTGTGCCGTGAAGCTTTTATAGTGAGCAAAGGCACTGCACAAAGCCAGTCCCACTCTCTTAACCAAGATGATATGTACCAAAAAGAAGAACAAGTCAACATCATTGGATACCATCAGGGTTGCAGGTGTTATATCAGAGTTTTCCTTCTCCTAGAATTCTGCCTTGACAAAGGCTAAGGGGTCATCTCTCCCGGTGATTTTGGATGGCCATTGACTCTTAAGAGCTCCTTTGCCCTTTGACAGGTTTTGTTTTTAGTTCTGCCAGGATGTCCAAAGTCACCCTCCTCACCAAGAAACCTTGGTGGGGTTGCCAGTTTAGTCGCCAACGACCCGACCATGAGACAGGTTGTACTGGGATACATACCTACATACATACATACATACATACCTACCTACCTACCTACATACATGCATACATACATACATACCTACCTACCTACCTACCTACCTACATACATACATACATACATACATACATACATACATACATACATACATACATACATACATACATACATACATACAAAAACATGCGCAGTAGTGGAAAACATGCACAGTAGTGGAAATTAGCTGCCCAGCAGATGCCAATATAATATCAAAGATTAGTGAAAAGGAGAATATTTATGCAGAACTGATGAGAAATCTGCAGATACTCCACCCTGATTACACCTTCAGATTTATGTCTGTGATTATTGGGGCACTGGGATATGTTAGTAACTGCCTCAATACAAATCTTGAGAAGCTAGGTTTCACAGTAACAGAAAGAACACAACTAGTTAGGAAACTACAAGTACAATCCATTAATGGAACTGTAAAAATATGTAAAACATTCCAAATATTTTGCATCTAATAACTGCGTATACACATGTACAGATACAAAGCATATACACATGCACACATACAACTCAAAATATACACATCCACACATACAACTCAAAATATACACATCCACACATACAATAACATCCATATCTACACATGCATGCATACATACATATCTACCTAGTTGATGTTGTGTAAATTCCAATGAGAGGGTCTTGTGTCTATGTTAGAAACCGACTCTCTCTCTATTGGTAAAACTTTGTGAAATTATAAAACCAGAAGAACATACATACCTACATACATACATACATACCTACATACATACATACATACCTACATACATAGATACATACCTACATACCTATATACCTGCATACATACATACCTACATACATACATGGCGGCTGCCAACTCGTTTTCGAGTACGGCCACTACTTTATATCCATGTAGGAGAACTCCTACCGATGCGCTGAACGAGTGTGACTTTTTAGTCCAGCCATGTAGGTATGTACATACATACATACATACATACATACATACATACATACATACATACATACATACATACATACATACATGGTGGCTGCCAACTCGTTTTCGAGTACGGCCACTACTTTATATCCATGTAGGAGAACCCCTACCGATGCGCTGAACGAGTGTGACTTTTTGGACAGCCACACACATACAGTTACACAGTTATACACAGACATATAAATATTCAGACGGCATCCCCCAAATTACTGCCACAGCTACCCTTACCACCCAGCTACCCGACTCTATGATTACTACATGGTTCCTCTTCCTCTAAACTTGCCAACTATTTTCCATCTTATGATCCTTCTTCTCTTTCTCTATGGGGTTTGCACAATCAATTTCTCATTTTTCTAAACTAAACAAATATTTTACCAAATGTTTCCTTCTCGCAATTTCCTCCCCTCGAAATTTCATTTAAATAAAAGTACTAGTCCAATAGTGTGATCGTTTCTTCCTCTCTCTCTCTAACACACACTCTCTCTCTCTCTCTCTCTCTATATATATATATATAAATATATATATATATATATATATATATATATATATATATATATATATATGACACTACGGTGCCTCTACGACTCCACCAGGAGTTATGGGTTCATACATACATAACAACAACTGCATCTCTTCTTTCTTTCTTCTTTTAACAAACATCGACCTATAAGGCGATCGAGCTAAATATGAACAATATTGACCTGACCAGGCTGGAGAGGAATCGTAAAAGACGGTGCTAGAACACATGGTTTTTATTGGTGAGCGAAGAAGGGGCAGTAATCATGTCTTTTGGAGACCTTTCTAGACAAATGAAATTGATGGGATCGATTTGCAGACGAGATATCTGCAGATATTTAGTAGTTATCCTACAGGAAATAAAGCGGTTGTTTGGTGTTAATGTTTGCAACTAGAGAAACTCTACTAAAAGTGCCCTGGGACCAGGTGATGGTGTTTAACAGGACTGCTTTTGACACTGCTACCGCAGATAATAATCTCATTTTTATGCATCATTAACAATTTCTTTTATTAATTCTGTAAATTTTCTCATACAAACTTTATATAAGAAGAACATTACTAGCTATTAAAGTATGCTATGAAAATGGACACTATTACAATGAAATTACAGAAAGCATTCTTCTTCTTTAATGTTAATGCTATATTCGTAGTACAATTATTAACCATACAGTGACGGCTATTTGTGAACAAATCCGTTAACAAAGCATGAAATAATAAGATAAATCAGAAGAAGAAGAAAGGAAGGAAGGAAGGAACCAATTGCTATAATCCGATTAAATTTACAATCTGCTTTGAGAGAATAAATTGCAGATTATTTTTAAGAATCATTTATATTCAGACGAAAGATTCCATATGATTAAGAAACTACTGCTTCTTTTCATTCCTTCAATTTTAAATGTTCTTTTTGGTGTGTACGTTTTGCAGACTCTGCTAATTTGAAGTTGAAATTTGTGTTTTTTCATTTCATTCTCTGTGTGTGTGTGTGTGTGTGTGTGTGTGTGTGTGTGTGTGTGTGTGTGTGTGTGTGTGTGTGTGTGTGTGTGTGTGTGTGTGTGTGTGTGTGTGTGTGTGCACGTGTGTGTGTTTAGTTATATTGTTTTGTTTTTTTTTGTTTTATTATATGTTCATTATTTCATTAATCCCGCCGAGGTTGACTTTGCCTTTCATCCTTATGGGGTCGATAAAATAAAGTACCAGTAATGCACTGGGTAATTTGCTGGCCTTGTGCCTAAAGTAGAAACAATTATTTCATTTCTGTTTTATTAATTTTTCGTTTAGTTCTGCCTGAAGGCAATATGAACTTTGAAAACTACAAATACATCGATCTCTTTATCACAAGGCCTAAAAATATTGTCATTTAGATCCCTTACAGACATAAACGAGTAGACGTATAGTAGAAGACATTTCAGTTGTGACCATCAGATTTTTCCAGATATTGTAGAACCATGACTACATTATCTAATATGTCGTTTCCATTTTTAAGTCGGTAAGATACGATTTTAGGAAAATGTGGCTGCTATTTCTAGTAAGTCGACTAACTACATAGAAACTCATCTTTTTCTAAACATTTTCCTATGGAAAGGAAGTTATAACTATGAGCTCTGTGTATACGACTAGGACCAGTGTAATGTTGTTTAGCCCCATGTCATGGCTTAATCGTCTGAAGCTATTTTCAAAGTCATTTCAGCTGTGACTATCCTGTCTTTGTATAGGTCTCTAGGAAAAGATTATCTAATGTGTCCTTTCCTTTTATTAAATTACAGATGTTATCAACAGATTGTTATTATCAAAATTAATGGGTACTCAAACCCCTTATTTGCATAATGTTTCCCATCGGTTATTGTTACCGGTAAAGCTTTGTCTCAAAGTAATCGTTATATGGACAAAATAATTAAATGAATTTATAAAAGCAGTCATACTTTTTATAAAGACATAATTTAAAGAAACAAGAAAAATATTGGATTATCTACGTACACACTACTAAGAAACTACCGGCTAGTTTGTGTCACCTTGCCAATTCTCTTAACACACCTCTTTAGGTGCCTAGCCCACCCAAAGGCATTCATGAGCATTTTCGGTGTTGGACGGAACAAGTAGTATCCAACATTTTTTCACTTTCTGTTCTTTGCGTTGACCCCAACGGTTTTCCACCTCTGTTCAGTTTACATTTTCTCATTCTCTCTAGAAGGTAGTGTGATAATGCTGGGAGGGCTTCTTGGTTGTCTGCTCTTTGGTCATCAATTTTAAAGACAGAAAGAAGTGGCGAATCTTTTGACCATCCTAGGATATGCAACCGGTGGTGATAATGGTCATACTTTCGAAACACAAGCCTCTGGGACCTACTGTTGTTGCTGCTTTTTCTGCAGCTCTTTTCTCTCTGCTTTTTTGGAAGCTTTTACACAACCCTTGTTGCTACACATGTGGCAGCTAGGTCTGCCTTGTGCCACCAGCCTCTTAGCTTTTCTTTCACCTCTTCTCTATGGTTTTGTGATATTCGGAGATAATCAAAAAGTGTATGTACATTGAAACCCCTCTTTGTCGCATACCATGTCTTGCTATCTCAGTACACGTCACCTTCCCGAACTGTTCCACAAAGGGAACGACAAGTTAAAAGTCAACGACATTGCCTGAGCACTTTTAGAACGAAATACATAAGCTACAACCAAACTTCTCCTGGGAAAAGCTAACAAAAATAGTGCAACGATTACTGAGTAACAAAGTAGGCAATAAACCATACAATGAGGTTGGGAAATAAGAGGTGATGATAAGAACGGTGATGTTTGTGAGATATGAAATAGAAGAGCCAACATACAGCTTTTTGTAGTTAAATTTATAATGCTCTTTGAGCTAAGGGCATTTTTTAATTAGATCTGTTGAGAGTTAAAATCATATCGGCAGCTATGCAACAAATATTTAATTAACATCCCTTAGCTAATAATTTAGAATTAAATCTAGATATAACTCATTTATTTTTATGGAATCTTTTTTTTTTATTCATTACATTTTTTTTCTTTTTTTTTTGCTTTAATAACATTTCGCACCTTTTTATCTTTAATTAAAATATATATATGAATCTTCAGGGGGAATATTATATCATATCCATATGATTGTTTTTGTTCTTGGATTTTCATGCAGAACAACCCAAGGCTAAATCATTTTAAAATTGACTATAGTTTTACAATAATTATCAATTTTGTTTCGTATATGGTTTTAAAATAAGCAACTTTTTAAAGCAAAACTTCCAGTTTGTAGAAAAAAAAAGAAATGTATGTGTTTAGGTGATTAAATCATTAAATAAACATCTGTTATTCTAAGTTTAACAATAATGACAAAAAATATATTAATAATTAACTTTCATATATTTGTTTTGTATATTGCTCGTGCTTACTATGTCTATTTTCTAGCCATGAATAGGTGGTATTTTCGTCTACTCAAGTAATGTAGCTTTTTAATATTCCGATAGAAAAAATTCTTAGTCTTCTATTACAATTCTGTCACTTCTAGGATGCATTCTAAGGATATATATTGGTCCAATACTTGACTGATACTTTATTTTATCGACCCCTGCCCCGGAAGGATGAAAGGCAAAGCTGACCTCGGGGCTAAGGACTATAACTAAACATCACAAAACCTGTTATCCAACGATTTCATGTGAAAAATATATTTATCAAGCAAATGGTGTGCATTAGATTATATAAGAAATTTTATTTACATAAATTTTTCTCATAATAAACAAACAGGGAGATAGGAAAAAAGAAACATGGGTACACTCTACACCTCTGACTTGGCGATATATCTCAGCTGAACCACCAACAAGCTAACGATTTTCCTAGTCCTTGATTTAACACGTTAATCCAATCTATAATCTAATGAAGAACAGGGGATTCAGAAGGTGTTAATACCCTATTACCTGTAATCTAACAATGGAAAACCCAAAGTCTTAGGCTTCGGTAACGGAGTAAAACCGGCAGAGTATCACAGCAGAATTAGACAAAATACCTACGAGTGATTTTGGTGAAACTAGAAAAGTATATAACTTACGGTGGACGAGCAGAAATGTGAGGTGTTCTGACTCGACGTAACTAGTGGGTTCGCATCCATATGTGGGTGGGTAGCTTTAAATATTTTTCAGGTTTTATACATCTCTTTCATTACATCGGGGATATATCAGAAATATTTTAACAACCATTTGTTCTTCAATAATGCCATCCATGTTGTCGGTGTTTTTGTTGCTGCTGTTCTTGTTCTACAACTCCAGGTCAGCCCTGATACAGCAGACCTATGATCAAAATATTCGATCCATTATTCAATCACAGAATATTGATGATTAGATTACCCAGTATGTCCTTCATTTTTAAGAGAGTAAGGTGTGATCTTTTAGAGATTTGGCGGCTATTTCGTGCAGATTGGGTGACCATGTAGAGGCTCTCTCGTTGGCTGGTAATCTTCATGGTTTACTGTTTAGCCCCACTTCTAACCTGATTGGGCAGAACTATGATCAAAGACGTTCCAGCCTTGACAGCCCAATCTTTTTCTCGTGCATAGTTTATTTAAGATTACATTTCATTTTAATGTCTAGTAATAGACAAAATTTAGCATATCTACGAGAGGATCGGTAAAAATTATAAACAAGAGGAGGCATAACACCAGGTACGCTGCATAGAAAAAATACCACACACATGTAACGAATACTCGAAGATGAGTTTTAAAAAAAGAAAAACAATATTTAGAGAAAGATAATCAGAAAAGAATTTACTTTGAAACAAACACTCGAAGACATAGAAAGTCAGAGTCACAATTTAATGAAAATATAATGTTTATAACGTAAATAATAGTAATAACAATAGGAACACATACACGCACATATACTCGTCAAACGATAAAAATAGCAAAAGGTTTTGCATACTGTACTAGCCATGAGCAGTTGGTAAAGATAGTATTTTCTGAAACATATATTAACAGTTTAACTGTTTTCAATGGTTCGTTAGGTAAACA
>OZ024740.1:52499220-52506720 GCA_964016885.1 Eledone cirrhosa
TATATATATATATATATATATATTGTTAATTTTAACCCGTCTGTTGAGAACTCTAATTCGATATGTGATATTTTGTATTTTTACAAATATATACACTACTGAATTCATTCGCCTAATATAGGGGTTCCCTTCCTTGCTAGACCCCACGTGGATTTAGTAACGGGTGCCTTTGTATTTTTGAACGAAATGCCTGTTGAGAAAGTGGTTTCCTCGTTCATCATTTTACCAGAAGCCAGATATTTTTTATGTAGGCTGACGGTAACTGATTTAGGAACCGCAGAAACCAAAATGCTAGAATTTAACATCCTTCTAGCGGGTCCGGGTAAGATTTTTCATTCATTTAATTTATTATTTGTATGACCCGAATTTTACTGGTCGTTTTTTCGGCTGTGCGAATGATTTTAAGCATTGTCTCTATGTGTTGGTACTTAAACGTTAGTTATAGCTCTGGTTTATCCAAACTATTGAGCCCTTTGCCACGCATTTCGAAGATTGTGTTTCGTTATTTCGTGGGCCGAGATTCCGATTCTCGATAATTTATTTGTATTTATATGTTTATTAAAATAACAGATTAAAGTTTAAGCAAAGAATCGCTGCTTTCACCCTTAACGGGATCTTCTGAAACTAACAAAGTCAATCTGTAAACGCAGAACTGGATATTTCAAAAAACGTTGCAACCGGAGGAAGACAGGAAGACGATACTTTGGTTCGTGGTAACGTTCGCTGGCTAAGAACGGGAAAAAACGAATATAATACGTCATTAATAGGAGCGGTGAAAAACAATTACGCGCAAAGACGGAACCACGTTTATGGTATAAAAGAGATCGTAGACTAATGTTCTCTGAGGTGGTTCATAGAGACGTTCTCTGGCAATGAACGAAAAAAACGAAGATAATACGTCATATGTGGAGCGTGGAGAACAATAGCACGCAAAGACAAAACCACGTAAATGGTATAGCAGAAGTCGTAGACTAAAATTTTAACTAGGAGACCGAATGAATCTCCGCTACAGAGTTAAGAACAAAGTAAATAAATACAATACAGAAGTAATAGAAATAAATAAATACATACACGCAAACAGAAACGTACATACACAAGCACACGCAAAACACTTACCATAGGTATACAAACCCCGCACATATAAATATGTGTGTGTGTGTCTGCGTGTATACAAATAAATAAATAATTATATAAACGTATATAAATAAATAAATACGTATATAACAAGCGCGCACATATACCTACATGTAAATACACGAATGTTCGGAGACGTAAGTCAACCAAAACATGAAGTACACATATACACACACCCTACATACGTACGAACCTGCATACTCACACAGACGCAAAACTCCCGTATACACATAGCCAAACCATATGTACCAGAATATATAAAAAATTATACGCCATAACATAAACAATCAAATATACGTACAAGAAGGTATACATACCTTCACAAAACATACGGGTAATATATATTTACCTATGCAAATAAGTAATGGTATAAACAAAACATATACTTAGCTCCCACATCAATGACGTAAAATATCCACGTATGGCTCGTACTATCCGTTAGGGTATAACGTAAGGCTGTAATACAGGAACGTTTTGTGCAATTTATGTTTACAAGCCGAAATTGCCTCAGATTTTTGTTTAAGATGTGGTCTGTGGCGTAGAGTATTTCCAGGGCATCAGCGGCGCAGAGGTCACATGGTCTTTTATTTCCGTTATACGATCTAGCCCTAGCTAGGATCTCCCAGTGTAACTTATATTGGGTGTGGTTGTCTTTTAGACTCCAGATATAAGCTGAAAGTGACGTCATATTCCTTCTTAGAGGGTAACGAAAAGAATGGGTATGCATGTAAAGACGCTGCTTGAATCTATTGGCGGTTAACCCTATGTAGGCCCTACGGGATGTGGGTGTTACAACCTTACATTTGTAGACACTGTTACTAGAGAGGCGTTTCCCGGATAGGGGGCAATCAACCCGATTCCTACAATTACAGTTAGTACTAACTACAGGGCTGCACGTGTTCCTACGGCTAGGTAGTTTACCTAAATTTGAAGCTGTGATGTTATGTGCAAGGTTAGGAGTCGTAGAGTAAGAAATTTTAATAGTATTTCTATTAAAAATGTTACTATATTTATGTGTAGGGGGAAAATGCTTCGTAATAAGGGAAAGAAAGATCTTAGCTAATGGAGTGGCCATCTCCATATTATATGGTGGGTTATACGAACAAATGCGACGGGATCTATTTCTTCTAGGTCTATTTTCGTACTCAGTATATGCTACCTTTGGATTTTAGTCTTCAAATTTATTATTATTACTATATATATATATATATATAAGACCCTGCTGACATATCTGTATTCGTGTATGCCTACATATATACTTCGTCGAGTGTTCTATCCTGCGTACACTTGGGTCGGTTGATTAACTAACACAAAATATACCAAGCATACATATATACATATATATACACACACACACACACACATATATATATATATATATATATATATATATATATATATATATATATATATATATATATATATATATATATATATATATATATGTATATATATATATATATACACGAATACAAATATGTCAGCAGGGTCTTTAGGGAACAACACCAATAACCAGCCCGTGGTATACCACTGAATGGAAATTACATAAGTCATTTTTATTTTTGTTCGTGTCATTTTATTTATGTAACACACACACACACACACACACACACACACACACACACACGCACACACACACACACACACACACACACACACACACACACACACACACACACACACACACACACACACATACATATATATAAAAAGTCTAAAGTCTGTCTTAAGCCAGAAGGCTCATTTGGCCGGTGCTTATCTCGGTTTCATGGCGTGAATCGACTGAGAGTACAAGACTCCCCCCTGGACAGGACGCCAGTCCATCGCAAGGTTAAACCTCCAGCTATTGCTGGTACTCATTTCCAGCTGACTATACTGGAGCAACGTGAAATGAAGTGTTTATACGTCTGTATACATATATGTATGTACGTATACATACTTATATTTAAGTATCAGCCGTACTAAGAGTGAGAAATGAAATTTCATTTTTTCCATATATATATATGCAGCCCTGCTAAGAAGACGAGCTGCGGGAAAATGTGTCTAATGATAATTGTTTCTATTTTGGACACAAGGCTAGCAATTATCCCAGTGTATTACTGGTGCTTTATTTCATCGAGCCCGTAAGGATGAAAGGGAAAGTTAACCTTGGCGGGATTTGAACTCAGACGATAAAGGGCCGTAACTCTTTGCTGCAAAGCATGGCGTCAGACCCTCTCCCGATATTGCCAAATGATAATAATATGAAATCAGCATTAATATTATATAAATATTATATCATTTAAAAAATGGCAGTGGATTGTAAGATCGGTATAACACCGCACAAAATGCATTGCTATTTTTTGTTACGATCTTTTGCGTTCTCTGTTCTAATCTCGGCAAAATCCAGTTTGCCTTTCATCTTTTAGCAGTCGATAAAATATCTACTAGGGAAATACTGAAGACGGTTTAAATAACTATGTTCCTGCAAACATGTTCTTGTATCAATTTAATAAGGCTCTATCATACCTATCAGTTAATCCTTGCCTGTACTGTGTGGCTCTCTGTGGAGTTTCAATCCAGAATCACAGAAATTGTCTTCCTCCCAAATAATAAATGCGATTTTTTTTCTGCGTCTGTCCGTATGGCTTTCTTGCATATAGACTTGGCCCTGAGGTCAACCCCTATAAATGACATATATTTGGAATCTGGGAAACCTCGAAAGTGTCTCTCTATTACTTTGATCCAACGACCTGTGGCGTAAATTTGGACCATCTTATAACAAGCCCAAACAAGCAAAAATCACACCTTAAAAATACCATTCCCCAGTGAAATAAAATTCAAATTAAAACTACATCAGAAAAGCTTTTGCACGAGAAACCTTTTAATAGAGGTTTTAGCCCACATAATATTGGAGGTATGATACAATATACATAATTCTTCCTTACTCAAACCTACCCAATATCTAAATACAACAAATCTAAGCTAACACAAAACACACCACATGAAATACAACTACTCAATTAAATGAAATCAAAATTAATACCCATTGATACCCAGAGAATAAGCTTAATCAAATCACGATTACTCTCAATGCTTGATTTTGCCGAGTTGTGGCTACCAGATAAATTCCTACCGTATATTCTGTAGTGTTCGGTCACTCACCTGAAAAAAATCTCCTTCGTATCCAAGACCTTTTAAAGAAGATCCTAATCCACACAATACCAGAAGTATGATTCAATCTTATATATAATGATTGGAGGACTGTCAAGGATATTTTTTCTGAACACGTTATCAAAATAAGTTGGATTAATCACGAATGAATATTGTGTAATTTATCTACTAAATTTCGTAGCTCTTGATTAAACATAAATATTCTTATGTATTGCTTATTTTAAGATTCACTTCTTTAAAAATGTTCAAATGCCAATACTTCCGGTTAACGTCCGTTATATCTTAACACTTAGGATCTTCTAATATTTGCATCGTTATATAATGTATATATTTCCGACGCTAATTTTCTCCTTTTTCGTTTTCATAACATTTCACCGTAATGTAGTTAATATATAATATCGTCATTTTTAAATGTATCATGGATTACTTTACTGATTACAGAAGGCAGTGTAACACAGTCTCTCTTCAATTTCTGTGCATATTCTTAATTACGATTATATTTGACGTATCATATCTACATGCATGTATATTTGCGTATAATATCAATATGCACACTACACATGCTAGCAGAAAACCACCTGAACGGTGGTTTTTCTGCTACTATATATAATTCTTTACACAAACCTGGCCAATAACAAAATACAAACTTAAATTAGCTTAAAATTCACCACTCTATAGTTTCCTGATTAAATATTGAAATGAATATGTGTGTGTGTGTGTGTGTGTGTGTGTGTGTGTGTGTGTGTGTGTGTGTGTGTGTGTGTGTGTGTGTGTGTGTGTGTACGAATAGTAACCGGAAACAACAAATCAATTAGGAAAAATGGGTTACAATTAAACATAATAGTAATAATAATGAATGATGATCTGGTGATAGAGATGATCATAAAAATGATGATGATGGTAGTTTCATCTTATTTATTTGTAAAATTGTTATTGATTAATGTGAAAATAATGGTTTAATCTCCTAACAGAAAAATAGTTGACCAACGATGTTGTTATTTGAATTTATCATTTTAAAATGTATTTAAAATATACGATAGACCAGCGTATGATGTTAATATTTTGCGGGGTTTTGTTTGTTTCTTTTTATTTTGTCTGAAAAGTTCGTCACAAATGAATAACACTGCAGCATTTCAATATAATTAGCGCTCATTTCTACACAGTATGTACCACAGTGATTAAACCACAGATGATACCACTCCTCTTTAATATTCCTCACACAGATGTCATCCATATGTAACCAACACCCATCAATTAAAACTTGCAATGCCTCCTTAAAACAGAACCTCGAAAACATGTGAATTTGACTATATTTATATACGATAATACTTACTTGCAACAAATCAATTAATTCTATACGTCAAAATATTTTTTTCCGTTATACAATAGTATATGGCCATAAACTATAAGAATCTCTACATTTACTTTACATTTAATCAACTATTTAATGTAGTTGTCACTAAATATAAAACCCATTTCTTTTATTCATCCAAAATAGGTTTCACTTCTCCATATTTTTTAATTATCGTAACTCGACGAACAAATTTGATAAAACTTATCGTATTATCATGTATTATCAGGTGTAATTATAAAAATATGAAATAGCTAAAATCCGTCTTCACAATTTACAATCAATATATTTTGAAATACTAATCGGTTCTCTAAGAAATATTCTTGCTCAAATTATTAATATTGCTAGAGCAATTCGTTCTTATTATTTGTTTAGTGTTTATTGATTCAATCAATGCAGTCTTCATAATAATTATCGTTATTTTCTTTATCACTCTCTATTTTGCCAGCCTTTTTCTGCTATACCACATAATGCCACAGACATTTTTAATGACTTAAAGAAAAAGGAGCATCAATGACTGGAATTGATGGGAGGAAAAATACATATCTTCAGACCAGAGAATTGGCCCAAACAATTCCGCTAGAGTGTGTTTAACTAAAGGCCCATCGGGACCAGATTAATTCTACCACGCAAGAACAGGTACAACTTCTACGGTAGGGTTCAACACAGTTTCCAACCAATTTTCTCTTTCGTCAAGCCAGCGTTATAGTAGAAAATATTTTTCCAAAGCGCGGCGTAATAGTATGCTACTTCTATCTGTGTGAATATTTGTCTATTATTATGATGTGTCTCCGAGTTTATCTTCCCTAGTTAACAAAGCACTTTAGCTATAGATATATTTCATGATTATAGATATATATGCCTATCATTCTACCTTCCTATATATCTACTTCTTTGTTTATCTATCTATTTATCAACTTATATACCGCCTTCTCTCTCCTCTCTCTCTCTCTCTCTCTCTCGCTCTCTCTCTCTCTCTCTCTCCCTCTCTCTCTCTCCCTCTCTCATCTCTCTTTCTCACTCTCTCTGGAAGCGATGACGAACCTCTCGGAAACTGAGGTCATAACAACAATTAAAGAGTTCAAATGTAGCAAGACCACTGCTGAGGATGAAGTTCAGCCTGATATATTAAAGGCCTTAAATAGAGAAGACATTCTCTGACAGGCTCATGTATGCTGGGTGGCCTGGATCTCTGGAATACTTCCTTAGCAATGGCAATTGGGAATGATAATCCCAATTTTCAAAAAGAGAGAGAAATTAGTTCAATTATAGAGAGATCTCCTTGTTAAGCTTCTCGAGTAAATTCTATGCTAAGCGTTGAAATGGAGTGGAAACTGTTCAGCTAGACAGTTTCTGCTTCAGCTGTTAAATGCACTGTGGGCGAAAGCAGCTTGGTGTGGTGCCGGGTAACAGGAGGCCTCCTTGGGTCAATCAAATGGTCGAAGATGCCATCCCAGCAAAGAAGGAGGTTTACAAAGCTTTGCCTGGAAATAATACCACTTCTTGTAGCAAAAACAGCAAAGGCTGTCCTACATTGAAACTTTCGTAGTGTAAAATCATGTTATAAGTCTAAATTGGTTATTCATTCTTAATTTATATATATATATATATATATATATATATATATATATATATATATATATATATATATATTATAATTGAATATAAAAAAAAAGATAAACACAGTATTTACATATATGTGTTCAAATCGTAAGGGAACAGATTCGTATTTTTTAGTATTTTTTTCACCTTAGCGAATCTGGTCCCTTTCAATTTGAACACATATATGTATATATCTGTGTTTATCTTTCTTTTATATTCAATTATAATATACGGCTCGGAAAAATCTCTTTCCTAGAGCT
>OZ024740.1:52514220-52529220 GCA_964016885.1 Eledone cirrhosa
CATAAGATGTACAGAGGGTACTTGCAGAAACATGACTACAACATGCATAGGCGAGACAGCTCGTAGCATAGGTGAAAGGATAGACATACACTGGGGGGAACTAAAAGGACGAAAAAACGGTTCAGTACTATACGAACATGCCAGACAACAACACGACGGTAACATAGACAACATAGAAATTAGAATAATATCTAAACATAGAAATGACCCAGCAGATAGGCAAATCAGAGAGGCCAGTGAAATAGAACTTAGAAGGCCAAGGCTAAACAGAAAAAATTGAATGGAATTACAACAACACCCAAGCAAACAACACTGACCTAAGGAAGTATAAATAAATAAATAAATAAATAGATAAATAAATAAATAAATACATACACAAGCACAATAACAACAAACACATATAAACACATACTAGTGAAGATAGAATACATTAACCAATACACAGCCACCCAATCACGAACACAAATCAAACAAAACACTATACACACACGCAAACGCATGCGCAAAGAAGACAAAATAAAATAAACAAATAAATAAATATATAAACAGACTAAATAAAGATGGCGTAGAAAATACAATGCAACGGTAGGAAACAATAGCACCACTGACGCTGTTGCAGATGTGCAACGAAAGAACTTTGATAAACTATATATATTTGTTTGTGTCTATATTGTATCTGTGTTATTTTTGACCGTTGGTCAGTCAATGGCAACATTGAGGACCGAATAAATTAGATTACCGATATAAAAGACACAGAAGCGAAAAGCGAAAACCAACCAAACAGTGAGGGTGTTCTGTTATTAATTCTGGCAATATTACACAAATATGACCCTCCCCAAGTATAACGATATTTGTTTCGACACACGATTTCATATCAAAAACCTCGCAAAACTATATATATTTATATATATATATATATATATATATATATATATATATATATATATATATATATATATATATATATATAAAAGAAAAAGAAAAAGAAAAAGAAAAAGAAAATTTCGCTCTACATGGGTGAATACAATAAATGTAATCTGAGTTTTTCGAATATTAATTATATCATTCGATTCGTTTGCATTTCTGTTCACATGCCAACACAAGAGCAAGAATGAAGGGTTCATTCTACTCACATGGCTATAAAATTGAGGCTTGTTTGCATAATTACAAACGAATCGAATGTTATAATTAATATTCGAAAAACTCAGATTACATTATATATATATATATATATATATATATATATATATATATATATATATATATATATATATATATATATATATATATATATGGGATATAATTACGGTATGTGCGCATTTCTTCTAACTTTAATTTTACTACTAATTGTGTGTGGTTGATGGTATATTTGGTCGAAGTCTACATGGTGTCGAAATGTTCGATAAATAATGGAACGGGGCTGCCGCGAAGAGGCTACGGTCGATTGTTTGTCAGAGATTTCCCCATAAGAAAATGTATTCTTAAAGCTTGCTAGATTTGATTTTGTATATGGTTAATTGTGCTAATTAGAAGAAGAAATAGTATATATTTTAATATCTGATGATTCTAAAGACATGATTTATGATATATATATATATATATATATATATATATATATATATATATATATATATATATATATATATATATATATATATATATATATTAAAATAACAGATTAAAGTTTAAGCAAAGAATCGCTGCTTTCACCCTTAACGGGATCTTCTATATATATATATAAACGCGAGTTAAAACATATCTGAGGAGCTTCCGATTCCAGAATCAGGTTCGATCATTAATAGATCGTTCATCGAGCTGATCGACATGGAAACATAGGTAATATGTAATTAAATATGTATATGATACAACACTGATTCTTTGTTCCCTTATATATATAAAGAGAGAGGGGGGGGGGAAAGACAGACAGACAAACAGATAGCTAGATAGATAATCATATGAGTGTATATGAAAGCATAAGGGATATGTTTATGTATAATAAATATCCGAGAGTCTCATTATTTCAGTAGCGGGGAGAATGACTGACAGCTATTTTTGGATTTTAATCCGTCAACGGTGATATTTACTCACTCGATACTGAGATAAAATAGGTTAAAGCCTATATCGATTTTTCATATGAAACATCGGTTGGATATGCTCACTTGCATATATTGTGAACATGACTGATTAAATGGATGTAATTAGAAGGGGGACTAACATAAAGTGGTTCATCATAGTGATGCACATGAAAGCATATACGATATGTTTATGTATAATAAATATACGAGAGTCACTTAAAAGTTGCAAGAGGCTTTAGAGATATTTGTTTACATTTCTTGCAGGTTTTTCAAATGTTCCGGAATAAACAAGAAGGAAAATCATGCATCTAGTGTTGAGTTTATATTTATGGTACGCAGGCCTGCCAACCTTTAAAAACCCAAACGGGGAGTACCATGAATAAAAGTGACCCAAAACGGGGAGAAATGAGACAAACTGGGGAGATTTTACACATTGAAAGCTATACCCATTTTCATCTCTCATCCACCCCAAAGTGGGTGGGAGATTTCCCCGTCGGACGGGGAGAGTTGACAAGTCTGGATACGTTTATTTATTTATTTTTTTTTTTTTGTTCTGAACTAGTAAGATTGACACTGGGAATTGTAGAAGGATGATATTCTGAGGAGGAGGGTGAAAAAAGGATTCATAGAGGGTGGATACAATATGGATGAAGAGGAATGCCTGATTAAATGTTACATGAAACTAGCCGACTCAGAGGATCAAGACCTTATGTAGTAGCGGAGACTTTACTTTCTATGTAGCAGTATAGTAATTAATGCATAGCAGAGCAGGGATATGTATAAAGCACAAAGGACTGTACAAATATTATTTCCTGAGTGAATAGATAGTGAAACTACGTTAAAAGAATACCAAGAGTTGAAAACAATGTACAATGTATACAAAACTTCAGATAGATTACCAATTAACCGCAATGACAGATATAATTTGATAATTTTCGAAATTAATCAGATCCTAGAGATAATTTTTTTCAGTCATATGGGAAAATTTCCAAAGCTCTTTTCGTCTACTCTTTTGTTAATAATATCTAATATAGCTCTAAATTATTATCAATTACTTCTCTTTAATTGCATTCATTTTGATTTTCTTGAATAATTATTGATGTTTCATTAAATTTTTAACAATATATTGTAGTCATTTTTTCTTCTTCTGACAGTGGTAAATCTTTTTATTTATATTTTTATTCAATATCATTTTAAATTGTGCTTGTCTTTTATGGTAGTTTGTGCAACCCAATATATAATAATACAATTTACCGTCGTTCATATAGTAATTCCATATAATAGCAATCTTAAGTTCTCTGTTGCTTAACTTACTTACAATCTCAATATCTAAATAATATTCATATAAATCATTCAAACAAGCACATGTATCACTTTTATTCGCATGTTTGTCACATCAAAACTTATAATTTCCATTTGATTTATCTCTATAACTTACTATAAACTATACAAACATCTCATTTTGGAAACGAACTGTATATTTTTTCGTTTCAAAATCTCTGAATAGTTGGATTTTTAATATCCTGTCCCTAAATCGAAAATATACATAGATTTCTTTATCAGTGCATGTACCTTCATTATCTAGGGGTATATCAATATATATGTAAACAACATATATATGTAAACAATATATATGTGTGGGTATATATATATTTATATATACATACATATGTATGTGTGTATATATATATAATGCGTATGTATGGATTTTAGTCTTCACATATATTATTATTACTATATATATATATATATATATATATATATATATATATATATATTCGTTATATATATTCGTTATATATATATAGTTTACATATAAATTATATTTATTGTATATCGACCTGTTACGCGCGTTTCACAGAGGATTGGCTCAAGGTTACCCATATATATATATATATATAATGCTATTTACTTTATATAAAGTGGATAATTTATTCGATGTTTTTTTTTCTTTTGGAAATCAATGAATGTTTACAGAATATTCCTAGTTCAAGCCTTTTTTCTTACTCTTAGTTTACACCCATAATTCAGTGTATGTATGTCTGTTGTGGGACGGGTCAATTAGTTGAGCTAGATAAGCATTCTTCTGATTATTGCCCTCAGAACAGAAAACCTGGTAACCACAGTCGCACATGATGTTAAACGCTGGCTAGAATTCCTTTTTATTTTTAGAGAAATTTCATTTTACTTTTGGGAAAGAGATAATTTATTCTGTGTCCATTCCAATTGAAATGATACATTTTGAAATATTCACTGAAAATTTATGCATTTTCATTTTCTTTTATTCTTTGCTGTAATTCTATTTTTTTCATTTCTACATATGTAGACATTGTTTAATTTAATATAGTGTTAAGGTTTACCCTGGAGTAACATCTTTCAGGGTATTGCAAATCAATTGTATAACGAATGAAATTTACTAACTACTTTCTAAGTCTAAAGTCTGTCTCAGACCAGAAGGCTCGTTAGGCCGGTGCTTATCCCGGTTTCGTGACGTGAAACGACTGAGAGTACAAGACTTCCCCTGAGCAGGACGCCAGTCCATCGCAGCTATTACTGGTACTCATTTTCAGCTATGTAATGAAGTGAAATAAAGTATTTACACAAGAATACAACACGCAACCCAGCCTAGGAATCGAATCCATGACACTAGGCTACGCGCCTCCATTCTATAACTACTTAATAAGTGTAAATAAAAATGGAGAGATTTGCACTAATTCACCAATTCTGATCTTTTGTTCGTAATTGTAAAAGATGCTGTGGCAAAACAGAGAATTGTTAAATTCTATAATAATAATAAATTTATTTATCACCACCATGTCTCCACCAACAAGAGTGACTGCCTTTGCTCATGTGCTATTTGTTTACACGTGGTACTAAAGAGAAGAAAATAACACGTGTCTCTACACATGGAAATAATTATATGGAGATATATTCAAACGGATGTTATTGGAGCCAATCGAATCTTATATATATATATATAGGAAAATGTTCAAGACCCCGACAGCAGAGCTCAAGCCGTTTCGACGGCTATATATATATATATATATATATATATATATATAGTGACGAAACATAAGTCAATTGCATGAACTCATAATCCTTTATTTACTGCTATATATATTTCGATGATAACCATTGAATGGCTATGACCTCATCAGGCAGTTAGTCAGTTCTTAGATATGCCAGCTCTGTGTTTATAGTGTTGATGGTATATATATATATATATATAACATTTGTTATAGTTTGGTTGAAGTATAATGGAATACGTAAGGCTAAGTTGGTCTTAGAAAGGTGCTACAATGCAAATAACACTTCAAATACCGAGATACCAATACCAGAAAAGAAGGAAAGAGAAAAAAGTGCAAAAAAACACCCAAAACAAAGGAACTGAAATGTTACCTGAGAAATATTCAATAGTTCCTTATAATTTTGGTAAAATACCCATTGACGAGGGAAAATGTTTAAGGATTTTATTATGCGTCTATTGCCAGCATAAAATACATGAATGACTAGTTTTCAATTTATGGAAGACTGGAGTCAAGACGAGGTTCATTCGAATAAGTTAACGCCATTCTGTCTTTATTTTTCATGAAAAAGTCCTGCATTAATGTTTTCCAGCCCACGCTTCTGTAAATTGATAAGTCCAAGCAAAAGTTAGAATAGTGGCAAGAGGAGTGCATGACGAAGGGAGTGTAGTCTCATTAAATATACAATTCGTGTGTGAACGCACTCTGAATACCAACAAGCTATCCTTAATTATAGACATAGACAGATATTGACTCCTTTGTGTTCGAAATCCAGTTATGAGGAGCTTACACTCATTAGTCTAGAATGACAAGTCATTTAAGAGGATAGTGTAATATAAACCTACCACATATTAAAGAGCCCTGGGCAGCAGCAACAGTAACTGTCTAAATATCTAATGGAAGATATATGACAACGGTAGGTCTTAAAAGCCCTTGTTGTTTGGGAGATGTGGTGTCAAAAATGATAGAAGAATCTACTGTCATATTTGAATCTCCAGAAAGATTCAAAGATAAAGACCCTGCCAAGAACTTTCGATATGATGTTGGAATGTGAGACTTCCATATATTATAACTACTGGGGATGAAGTTAGCACTAAAAATCGAAAAACACAAGCTGAATTTATTCCCTATAGTAACGCGACTAATAGAAGACTAATAGAAGTGAAATGACGTTGAGCATCTTATTTCTGTGTTGTTGATCAAATTGCCAGGACTAACCTTACATACGAGATGAAACTTAACAGATGAATCGCAAGAGGTTTATGTCAAGCTGGTAAGCTGCAACTAATATGTAATGAAATAGACAGGTTGAGAAGGTCTTTGGTTGAACTTTCATAAATAGGATTTAGGAAATGGTTATTTTACCACAATCAATGATAAGATAAAAATTTTCTCAGGAAGCGATAGGAATTATAACCATGTAATCATGGTATTAGCTTTATCAGGAATAATACCCCCCATTATATCCTTATTTAAATATAAACCATTTTGAATTGTAATGATCACACTTACAGCATCTCTCTTCACATCGCATGCATAAAAATACACCTAGGGCACTTATCCCTCTTCTCTCCAGGTTCATGTCTGATCACTGCATACTACTGAAACACACAATGCTACCACGGATGATTGTAGTGAGATGAACTATACTGCATGGTTTCTATTTAACAAGCCTGTGAGAGTTGAACAATTTTCCCTTGGACACAATACGTTACTGATAAATTGATGTGATTTACTGTAATTGGAAACATAGAAAGTTACTACATTCATATGAGTAAATCAGCTTTTGTAAAAATATAAAGAAAAACCTGCGTAGCTTGCTTCTCGCCACTTCTATTGTTAATATTTTAGTGTGACACCAGTAACATTATAACATATTTTTTTTTTTCATTTCTAGAGAATACATAACTGCTATCAAAGGATATACGCAATAAAATAAAAAAGAAGTAAAGATGGTGAAAACGTATGTACCACTCTGAAGATAGGAACAATTTCCTTTGCAAGATGATTTATTAATATTTTACTACCGCTCATTCATTGTAGATGCGGTTACCGTAGACAGTTCATTTTCACCTTGAGAATTTCTGTGTAGACAATTGAATTGGACTGCCATCTTTTCATTCCCCACCACCCAAAAATCAAGGGATTCCGTTTCTAACTTCTGCTTTATTCTCAAGTAAATCCAATGACTTATCAACTAGTTGTTAGAATAGCAAATGGTCGCAATCTGACTTCATAATTTCCCTTTTCGTGCACAAATATCCGACATCCACCTCAAACTGAACAACAATCGCAGTAGAAAGTTGATAATATTTTCATTAAGATACAATTGTTATTTTTTCTATCGAAGACTTTCAACATTAGTTCCTGTTAATCGTCCATCATAATGCAGCAGTTCTTCAAGTTGTAAATGGAGGAAGTCAGATTCTTTGAACTATAAATATAAAAAGCTTATCTTTAAAGACGTCACTTCGGCATTTTATCCTATTTCTGTTTCTTTCATGACTGTCGCAATTCTTCTCATTGGTACTTGTATTACTTTGCCTCTTATACAAATTATATTGGGAGTTCTGCTCGTTATCATATTCTATAATCGGTAAAGCGTTGAACAAAACTTCTTTGCTCTATTTAGTAACATCCCTTTATGTCATGGGTTCAAATCCCTATGAAAAAACCTTTACAATATATATATATATATATATATATATATATATATATATATATATATATTTAAAGGTTAAATAAGGTTCAATGAATAAATCAAAGAATGAGTTTTACAATAGATTGGAAGCACTCAACAGTTATGGTTTTTCCGGAGTTTTTAATATTAATTCAAAATATTAACAAAAATAGACATTCGTGTGATCAAGTATATTTTATTATACATATTTCAGAGGTACTGAGCTATCTTCAACAGTACGTCCTCATCAGATAAAATAAGATGATGCATGACATACTCTGACATAGAGGACGTACTGTTGAAGATAGCTCAGTACCTCTGAAATATGTATAATAAAATATACTTGATCACACGAATGTCTATTCTTGTTAATATTTTGAATTAATATATATATATATATATATATATATATATATATATATATATATATAGTAATAATAATAAATTTGAAGACTAAAATCCAAAGAGGGCTCGATAAGGATAAATATATATAAAATATATAAGAACCGTAGAGCAAATATTTATTAAAATAACAGATTAAATTTTAAGCAAAGAATCGCTGCTTTCACCCTTAACGGGATCTTCTGAAACTAAC
Organism: Eledone cirrhosa; assembly: GCA_964016885.1. Taxonomy (NCBI): domain Eukaryota; kingdom Metazoa; phylum Mollusca; class Cephalopoda; order Octopoda; family Eledonidae; genus Eledone; species Eledone cirrhosa. Next base: position 52,522,597 of record OZ024740.1, read on the forward strand.
AAAGTCAATCTGTAAACGCAGAACTGGATATTTCAAAAAACGTTGCAACCGGAGGAAGACAGGAAGACGATACTTTGGTTCGTGGAAACGTTCGCTGGCTAAGAACGGGAAATAACGAATATAATACATCATTAATAGGAGCGGTGAAAAACAATTACGCGCAAAGTCAGAACCACGTTTATGGTATAATAGAGGTCGTAGACTAATGTTCTCTTAGGTGGTGCATAGAGACGTTCTCTGGCGATGAACGAAAAAAACGAAGATAATACGTCATATGTGGATCGTGGAGAACAATAGCACGCAAAGACAAAACCACGTAAATGGTATAGCAGAAGTGGTAGACTAAATTCTAACTAGGAGACCGAATGAATCTCCGCTACGGAGTTAAGAACAAAGTAAATAAATACAATACAGAAGTAATAGAAATAAATAAATACATACACGCAAACAGAAACGTACATAGGTAAACAAAACCACGCACATATAGATATGTGTGTGTGTGTGTAAGCGTATATACAAATAAATAAATAATTATTTATTTACTTTGTTCTTAACTCCGTAGCGGAGATTCATTCGGTCTCCTAGTTAGAATTTTAGTCTACCACTTCTGCTATAACATTTACGTGGTTTTGTCTTTGCGTGCTATTGTTCTCCACATTCCACATATGACGTATTATCTTTGTTTTTTTCGTTCATCGCCAGAGAACGTCTCTATGCACCACCTAAGAGAACATTAGTCTACGACCTCTATTATACCATAAACGCGGTTCTGACTTTGCGCGTAATTGTTTTTCACCGCTCCTATTAATGACGTATTATATTCGTTTTATCCCGTTCTTAGCCAACGAACGTTTCCACGAACCAAAGTATCGTCTTCCTGTCTTCCTCCGGTTGCAACGTTTTTTGAAATATCCAGTTCTGCGTTTACAGATTGACTTTGTTAGTTTCAGAAGATCCCGTTAAGGGTGAAAGCAGCGATTCTTTGCTTAAACTTTAATCTGTTATTTTAATAAATATTTGCTCTACGGTTCTTATATATTTTATATATATTTATTCTTATCGAGCCCTCTTTGGATTTTAGTCTTCAAATTTATTATTATTACTATTTGGCTCCCTCGGTTGAGCACTCTACTGACTTATATTCATCATGCAGAAACAACATCTGAATATTTCTACAAAGAACATACCCGTACCAAGCAGGAAAACATACCTAAAACTCCTGATACAGAAAACAGACGCGTTCATTAAAAGGTTGTGTTGGCGGGCCTTTTACTTCGATAATCCGCGAAAAGCAGACAACAAACAGGATAAATTTGGATTTAAAACCTATAATAACCCCCCCCGTGTAACCCAGCATTGCTACCCTTCGAAAATGATGTCTTGGAACTCATTCGGAGTATCAAATTTCGGAATAGGAGCAATTCCTTCCAGCTAGACCTGAAGAATAGAATTCGTTCTATTAAGGATTCTAATGCCGTGCACGTCCATTCCGACAAAACAGGCAACCTATATCAAGTGGAGCGCAGTACTTACCATCAACTACTACATAATGCTGTAACTAAGGATTACCGTAAAACTAATCGGTGCGTCATCAATGAAATCAACGATGCTGGGTTTAAAATCACATCTGATCTCAACATCCTGGACCGGACCGAACCTCTGGACCCTATTTCTCCCCACTTTACCCTGAAGGATCACAAATCCAATTTTCCGAACAACCCCTCTATTCGGCTCATTAACCCTACGAAGTCCGATTTAGGTAGACTTAGTAAGACGATTCTTGATAGAATTATACCTGAAATTAGAAGTTTGGCCCCTCTTGCACTGTGGAACAATTCCTTCGCGGTGATTGATTGGTTCAACGGCATATGTAACAAGGTACATTGCCGTTTTATTCAATTCGACATCAACAATTACTACTCCTCCATCACTTTACCACTTCTCCTTAGAGCTATCAATTTCGCTAAAACACTCACAGTGGTTAAGGATTTCGAAGTTGATGTTATCCTCAATGCCCGTAAGTCGGTGATTAATTTCGACGACTCTATTTGGATAAAAAAATCCAATAGTACCCCATTCGACGTGAGTATGGGCGCCAGTGATTCTGCGGAGGTTACTGATCTTATCGGCCTTTTCCTTCTTTTCTCTATCAAGGACGAATTCCCCAACGCGGGCGGTGGTTTGTACCGTTCGATGGTCTTTTGACCATGACTAAGTGCGGACCTCGTGCTTGCGACAGGTTCAGAAAAGAACTCACAGCCTTCTTTAAAGGCTTCAACCTCTCTATACAGGTTGAGGCCAATCTCTCCGTCGTTAATTACCTCGACGTTACCCTCAACTTATTGAATGGGTTGTATTACCCGTATAGAAAGCCGAATGATACGCTTAATTACTTAAGTAAGCATTCCAACCATCCTGCCAGCATAACCAAGAACCTGGTAAGAAACGTTTCGTTGAGGCTTTCCCGTCTTTCCACCAACGAGCGTATTTTCAACGACCATTCCACTTATTACAATGAAGCTCTTGCTCGAAGTCGATTTGTCGATAAGGTAGCATATACAGAGTACGAAAATAGACCTAGAAGAAATAGATCCCGTCGCATGTGTTGGTATAACCCACCATATAATATGGAGGTGGCCACACCATTAGCTAAGATCTTTCTTTCCCTTATTACGAAGCATTTTCCCCCTACACATAAATATAGTAAAGTTTTTAATAGAAATACTATTAAAATTTCTTACTCTACGACTCCTAACCTTGCACATAACATCACAGCTTCAAATTTAGCTAAACTACCTAGCCGTAGGAACACGTGCAACCCTGTAGTTAGTACTAACTGTAATTGTAGGAATCGGGTTGATTGCCTCCTATCCGGGAAATGCCTCTCTAGTAACATTGTCTACAAATGTAAGGTTGTAACACCCACGTCCCGTAGGGCCTACATAGGTTTAACCGCCAATAGATTCAAGCAGCGTCTTTACATGCATACCAATTCTTTTCGTTACCCTCTAGGAAGGAATATGACGTCACTTTCAGCTTATATCTGGAGTCTAAAAGACAACCACACCCAATATAAGTTACACTGGGAGATCCTAGCTAGGGCTAGATCGTATAACGGAAATAAAAGACCATGTGACCTCTGCGCCGCTGAGGCCCTGGAAATACTCTACGCCACAGACCACATCTTAAACAAAAAATCTGAGCCAATTTCGGCTTGTAAACATAAATTGCACAAAACTTTCCTGTATTACAGCCCCACGTTATACCCTAACGGATAGTACGATCTATACGTGGATATTTTACGTCTCGATGTGGGAGCTAAGTATATGTTTTGTTTATACCTTTACTTTTTTGCATAGGTAAGTATATATTATCCGTATGTTTTGTGAAGGTACGTATACCTTCTCGTACGTATATTTGATTATTATGGCGTATAATTTTTTAATATATTCTGGTACATATGGTTCGGCTATGTGTATACGGGAGTTTTGCGTCTGTGTGAGTATGCAGGTTCGTACGTATGTAGGGCGTGTGTATATGTGTACTTCATGTTTTGGTTGACTTACGTCTCCGAACATTCGTGTATTTACATGTAGGTATGTGTGTGCGCTTGTTATATACGTATTTATTTATTTATATACGTTTATATAATTATTTATTTATTTGTATACACGCTTACACACACACACACATATTTATATGTGCGTGGTTTTGTTTACCTATGGTAAGTTTTTGCGTATGCTTGTGTGTGTACGTTTCTGTTTGCGTGTATGTATTTATTTATTTCTATTACTTCTGTATTGTATTTATTTACTTTGTTCTTAACTCCGTAGCGGAGATTCATTCGGTCTCCTAGTTAGAATTTAGTCTACCACTTCTGCTATACCATTTACGTGGTTTTGTCTTTGCGTGCTATTGTTCTCCACGATCCACATATGACGTATTATCTTCGTTTTTTTCGTTCATCGCCAGAGAACGTCTCTATGCACCACCTAAGAGAACATTAGTCTACGACCTCTATTATACCATAAACGTGGTTCTGACTTTGCGCGTAATTGTTTTTCACCGCTCCTATTAATGACGTATTATATTCGTTTTTTCTTAGCCAGCGAACGTTACCACGAACCAAAGTATCGTCTTCCTGTCTTCCTCCGGTTGCAACGTTTTTTAAAATATCCAGTTCTGCGTTTACAGATTAACTTTGTTAGTTTCAGAAGATCCCGTTAAGGGTGAAAGCAGCGATTCTTTGCTTAGACTTTAATCTGTTATTTTAATAAATATATATATATATCTTTAAGTCGTTTGGAAGCCTCGACAATGCAAATGGGTAAATATATTGAAAGGGTAACAAGGACGATTGATTATTCCTTCATTGCATTTATTGATAGGTGACGCGCGTTTCGCCACTGATCAGCTCAAAGTTCGATCTATATCGATCCTACCCGACTCAATAATCGGCAGCTCGACGGACCCTCTTAAAATGCTATAAGAAAATGAAATACATGTTATGTGGTAAAGACAGAGTTTCAAGAGTTTGACAAAATGAGTTGTTTTGATTGGTGGGAAGGATCAAAGCGATGTACTGGCCTGTAGTGTATATGGGGGTGGATGTGATGGTGAGATATTGGGGACGGTCGGTGGATGAGATGGGCTGTGGTGTCGTGGTGGTGGGTTGGCCTTGGCGTGTAGAGTATGTGGGGGTGGATGTGATGATATGGTGGTGGTTATGGTCGCTTAGTGGGATGGGCTGTGGTATGAGGTTAGTGGATTGTCAGTAGACGGGTTAACGTTTGTGTGGGGGTGTGGTAGTGGGAAATATATATATTGGAAAATGTGTGAGATCCTTGGTATAGTTAGGTATATTTGAAAAAAAGGAAAAGCATGACTTCACTTGTAGTGTTAAAAAATGTTTGATTTAATTTTATAATATTATAATATTATGAGTTGGTATATATATATATATATATATATATATATATATATATATATATACCAACTCATAATATTATAAAATATATACACATATATTTCGTTTTTTAATTTGATTTGCAAGATTTCTTATCTGAAAACGTGTATTGAAACAGATATTGTTATACTTTGGAAGGGTCATGCTGCCAATAAAAACACATGCTCCTTTTGTTTTTCACTTTAGTGTATTATAAATTTCCGGCTGGTTGGTCGGTTGGTTCGATAACCGGATGGTTGTTTATATATTGTCAAAGCTCTTTCGTTTCACATTCTGTGACCTCCTCTGTGACTAGGTTTTCATTTTTGTTTCTCTTTTGTTCTGCCCTACACCATCTTGTTTTTGTGTGCCATGTGTTGTGTGCTTAGTTTGCGCATGTGTTACATCCGGGTCGAACCAACCAATCAACCAACGAATCAACCAATCGGAAATTTATAATAAACTGAAGTGAAAATCAAGAGGTGCGTGTGTTTTTATTGGCAGCATGACCCTCCCAAAGTATAACAATTTATATATATATATATATATATATATATATATATATATATATATATATATATATACAAAATGTTAAAACGATCAAATTTTAGTTCAGAACATTTATTTGCTGACAATTGTTTCTTCCAGGGGGAAGTCTGGAATCATCGGAACATAAGGAATGTCGAAACATGTTACTAAAATCCTAGTCATTTAGAACATTTAGGGTACATAATTGTTGTTAATGTCATAGGCATCATGTGGAGAGTCAGGAGTTAAAAAGATGTTCTGCTTGAAAGAACACAATTACAGACAACACTGGTTGGAAGTGTAATAGATATAAGTAAAAAGAACAAGCAAAAAAACACAGGCAAAAAAGTTATAAGCAAGAAAAATTGGTGTACATTGCAGGAGTCAATACAGTCAATAAGGCATGTATGAGGAAAGAGTTATAATTGTTTCTACATTTGGCATAAGGCCAGCAATTATCCCAGTGTATTACTGGTACTTTATTTTATCGACCCCGTAAGGATGAAAGGCAAAGTTAACCTCGGCGGAAATAGTTATAATGCAGTTGGCATAAACATATTTTGTGTGGGGTGTTAAAGCATGTTATAATTGTTATAAATGTTTAAGATTGTGTGCAATTTGTTGGAGAGGCATGTGGTGATAATGTATGTATTTACTTTGTAAGGTGTAATGCAAAGCACGTGCGAGAGTTGGATATGTGATTTTCATACAAGTGTTTTTGTGTTGTAGTTCGAATGTATGTGTATATGTTGTTTGTTACTCACAGCTATTAACCATGGGATTATTTTGAGTCGTTTAAAGTAAATAGGTGTTTGTTTGTTAAATGTAAATTCCACCCAATTACTGGCCATGTTGTTATTGTAGGTATATTATTTTATGCATTTTTTATCTACAAATCATCTTTTCTAGGGTTTGTATTAACCGTTATTAAGCTGTTGGTAAACCGTTAGGATGCTTAATTTTATAAGTTTACACAGGAAGTTGTAAAAGGGGTTAATAACAAAGGGAGATAATTAAGGTTGTTGATAAATTAAGGGTTGTTTTAATATTGTGGTAGTGTTAGAAATTAAACTTTATAGAGTATATAAAATATAAAATATTATTGGTTATATAATTGTTATCTTTTAAACTTGTGTGGAGGGGCTTAAAAA
>OZ024740.1:52544220-52564220 GCA_964016885.1 Eledone cirrhosa
GAACAGCTTACCAGATATTTTTCTCAACGTGGTTAATGGAGCTATGTAATATAATTGCCCACATGTTAAATCTTCGAGTATGGTACAAGGTTCCAAGAATTCAAGGAGTAATTTGGTATAAAATACTGTATTAGGAAAAACAGGTAAGTAGTAGGAAAAATTTAAAGAGATATTTATTTGATTAAATAATCTAACATGTGTTTCATTACCGATGTTTTAATCATCTACGAGAGCTGTATAGGAATATTTTTTTCTTTTTATTCATTCACATTATGTCCGCATTCGTCAAATCTACAAACATTAATGAAATAATAAATATTTTAGGTATATTTGGATAAAAAGGGAAGGAGGAAAAAGTAAAAAGGAAAAAGTAATGGTACTGCTGGAAAAAGTAAAAAGGAAAAAGTAATGGTACTGCTGGAGTAAGAAATGTCATTGGCTGAAAGGGATTTATTCTATAGTTCCAAAAGTATCATTTTAGGAAATGGGATTGGTTGTTATCATGAAAAGAAGCTCGACGTGAAAACCATTTGGTGCTAGCTGGTTGATTGATTTATGGGTAAAGACGAGAGGAATATTAGAGATAAAAGATATTTTTCGTGATCATAAGATTGAAATACTAGATTTGGCGCCAGTCTCTTTGTCATAAAAGCAGCCAGTCAAAAAAGATGCAGTTCATAGAAAAATGGGTTGTGAGATCAAATCATAGGCATCTTGGACTATATCTTGAAAAAAGTTTTAGGTATTTATGTTTACAACTAGATAGTCTATCCTGTCTAGAGTTTAATACATTTTCCAATGATTTCCAATACTTCTGTCGCACAAAGATCCCAATCCTTTCTTTCGAAGCGTAGAATCGACCAAAACAGCTCGTAGTCAAATTTTCACTTTTTAACTTCTCTAATACTCCCTTTCTTTCTATCTCTCTCTTTTTTCACTGGAAGAAATTGGCTGTGTTCAGACCAGGAGAGGATTTAAAAATGCTCAAGAAACGCTTATTGTCACTTCTACATCCACTACGACACTATCGTGTGTTATCGGTCTTGTAATATTGATGAGGAATGTGTCCCACATGTGCAATTCTACAGAATTAGACAGACACAAAACACTTCATCCACTGCATGCAGTTCTCTGGCAACAATCAGAGAAACAGGATCAGGGTGTATAAACGAGCCAGGGCCAAATGGACGAAGACTGTAGAAAATGATGCGAATGGGACTTGCCTCATTTGCCTTTTGAAATAAGATAGAGATAACTAAGAAGACTAATAAAATCAAATCGTGGCATGACAGCAGTAAATACCAGAGTGTAGTGTTCGTCAATGCAACCCCCAGAGGCAAACTAGCTTACAAATATTGAAGGGCTCTAAAATTATATATCAAGGAAATTGAAAAACCAGGTATTCTCATAAAATTGGTCACTGAGGTAGTCGCAGAATGTGTGACGAAAGAGCTTTGATAATAAACATATAAACAACCATCCCGTTATTAAACTAACCAGCTGAAAGTTTATAATAGATCCAAGTTAAACCAGAGGTGCATGTGCTTTTATTGGCAGCATGATCCTCCCAAAGTACAACAATATATATATATATATATATACCGATTGTGTTGTTATTTCTGTTTACCTTTTACATACATATAAATATATGCGTGTATGTATGTACGTATGTATGTACGTATATATATATGTATATATATATATATATATATATATATATATATATATATATATATATATATATATATATATATATATATATATATATATATATATATAAATTAATAAAAACAATGAAATAAAAACAAAGAACAAGTTCCTCATATTAAAAAGTGTTTAATATAAAGAACTTGTTCTTTGTTTTTATTTCATTGTTTTTATTAATTTATTTTAACTCTGTTTTCTTATGATTTTTATCGAAAATTTTTGAATACATCTTCTCTTTTCATGATATTTAGATTACATTGAGTTCTTCATACAGATTGGACACTAACGTAAATTTTGGTAGATTTATCTACACACACATATATATATATATTTATATATATATATATATATATATATATATATATATATATATATATATATATATATATAGGAACGAGTAGGACCCCGACGGCTGAGCTCAAGCCGTTTCGACGGGTAATTCTGGACTGAATTAGCAGTCCGGAATTAGCCGTCGAAACGGCTTGAGCTCAGCCGTCGGGGTCCTACTCGTTCCTATTACCCACTCTACTACCCTAAGTATTGAGTACTTTGGTGCGTTATGGTCCATCTGGTTCCTTACCACATTTCCTTACCACATTTCCTATATATATATGTGTGTGTGTGTTTGTGTGCGTGTGTGTGTGTGTGTGTGTGTATCATATTCGCATTTTAGTTCAGTTACAACGATTATGTTTTTTATATAAGATATATCAGTTAAAAAAAAACATAACCGGTGTAACTGAACTAAAATTCGACTTACTAGAGTATTGAGTACATTATTAGCACGAGAAAAACATCTTCGTAGAAACAAAATGTATATATATATTTATATTGATATTTATCCTTATATACCTATATATCTACCCATCTATATTTCTATATATTTATCTATCTTTTTTATTCTATCTTTCAGTCTATCTGTCTCCGTCTCGCTGCCTGTCTCATCTGTTTAACTATGTGTATTTCTATCTTTCTATATATCTATCTCGCTCTTTATCTTTTTGTCTAGCTTTTAGCTATCGATCTACCTACCTATCTATGTTTGTTTGTTTGTCTAACTATCTGTCTATCTACCTATCTTTCTATCAATCATTTCATTAACGTCAGTTTTTAATTTTTCTATAAAATTATAATCCCTTCAACTTCATTTCATAGAGATATATAAAGACTACTGTGGGTTCAGCTAAAGCTCGTTGTATAGAGGATTTTCAGGTTCAAATAACTAATGTGATTTAGTGTATGAGTGAAAATAAGCTGCTAAGTGTATTCCTAGAACATTAGACAGCGGAAATCAATATTTCTATCTGATAAAAATAAATAACATTAATTTGCAGAAACGATAGACTGTGAGACAAATTACCCTATGTTATTTAATTACACCCCTGTAAGCAAAATCCCTAAGCTCAAAATCTTGTCAGGGTTTATCTTACGTTTTATTCAGTCAGAGCCGATAAAGTGAGTACCAGCTAACAATGGAAGTTATAATAGTTGGTTAAATCAAAATTTAGCCATGATTTATTGCCTTCTGTTGCAGACGTCAATATATCTACTTGTTGGTATTCTAAAGCATATCTCTTGTAAGTCAAACTCACATGGTTTTCGAATGAAGGGCATATTTCACTTCTTATTCGTACTTTTATTCTGTATTTGAAGATATTCTAAAGAATATTTATATTAAGTTCAAAACATTTGAGTTGTAGCTGGTTTCTGGCGTCTAACTGGAACCTCTTCAAAGAGCCGCTGCTAAGCTACATATCTGCAAATGAAATGTTAGAATTCAAAAGAGAAATACTATAAGACGTGTAATCACACTGATTCCACGCCAATTCCATTCTTCTGTCCAAATTTGTTTTCTAACTCTTTATCTCTGCGTATATACATCAAGTATGATAAACTATGTACATCTTCATGAATTGACGTACATACATACATACATACATGCAATCATACAGATTCACACCCACATACATGCTTATATACATACAAACATTCATACATATATGCATGCATGCATACATATATATGTACATACATACATACATTTACATACATAATAGGTACATACTTAAACACATACACATCTATACATCCATATGTACATGCATACATACACACATTACTACATACATACATACATGATGGCTGCCCCCTCGTTATCGATTATGGCCATTTCACGATATACCATTATTAATAATTATTAATTAATTCTATTGTGCAATGCCTATGCGTGAAGATATTTTTTAAAATAAGGAAAGACTGTGCACCCAGCCAATCCCACTCTCTGAGCGACAGTAGCTATAACCCCAAAAGAAGAAAAGATTAACATCATCGGTAACTACTGAGCTGCAGGTTTTATATCGGAGTTATCCCAGTTTCCTGAGTTGTGGGGCACTCTCATCTTCCCACACCTTTTTCATGAGGTCAGTAAGGCGCTGCGTGAAGTTTTCGCCACCACACTTCAAAACCGCTGCACTCAGACCATCCATACTAGAAGATTTACCACAGTTCAGCTTATGCACAGCAGAAGTTACCTCTGCTAGAGAAGGTACATCAGCCATCTCATGATTCACCGGTTCAATAGAAATGGAGCAAATGAAATCATCATCAACCTTGGATGGCTGGTTCAAGAGCTTGTCAAAGTGATCTCTTCATCTGTCAAATATGTCTTTTGGATCACGCAGTAACTGCTTGGCATCTTTTGATCTCAACGGTGTCACTGGTGAGCTGAAAGGGCCATACACTTCTCTGAGTAGAGTGTCCAGCTGTCTCACACATACATACATGATGATGGCTGCCTTTCGTTATCGAGTATAGCCATTGCACGATCTACCATTATTAATAATTATCAATTAATGCTATCGTGCAATACCTGTACGTGAAGATTTTTTTTTAAAGTGAGGAAAGACTGTGCACTGAGCCAATCCCACTCTCTGGGCGACAGTAACTATAATCCGAAAAGAAAGATCAACATCATCGGTAACTACTGAGCCGCAAGTTTTATCTCGGAGTTATCCCAGTTTTCTGAGTTGCCTTCTCCTAGAAGAATTCCTTGACAAAGGCTAGGGGTCCTTCAGTTCTAGTGGTTTAACCGCGCGATCAGGTATCCAGCTCGATTATTTCTATGTCCCCGTGCATATATATATATATGTATACATGTATATACATAGAAACATACATACATATACATATATATATATATATATATATATATATATATATTCCACCTTTTCTCTATAACCACTGTTTTGTATAGAACCTTACGTCCTTTTCAAATGTATATATATATATGTAATTAATTAGCTCAAAGAAAGAAGCTTTTCTGAGCCGTGAAATACAAGTTAATATAAATTAATATATGATAAACACCTAAGTGTTTGTATTGTAAAAGACGAAGTTAGCTAGAATGAAATAAACTAATTCAAATAAATATAGCTTGCCTATATACACAAACTCATATTGGCAAATAGCCGTGGTACCTGGACAAATTTAAATTTCAAAATTCAAACCTTTTCCGCAGATCAATCTGAACTTCAAAATCCAAACAAGTTTCGCAAACGATGGTATAAAAAGTGAAATAATCAATTTTCTGTGCTTATCAACAGGTACCCAGAAAAGTTAGGTTACTTCACCTCGAAAAAATTTTGAAGGTCTGGTTTACGAGTACAAAACGCACGAGGTTTTGCACTCGGTTTTTCCAGCTCTCTAGCTATCTCATATTCATGGCGCTAGAAATAACAGCCGTTTATATGGGATTAAAAATTAGCTCTACCGAAGGAGCAGTAACATTATATTATATTTAGAGTTTAAACTCAAACAGTCATTTACAATTAATTAGCTCAAAGAAAGAAGCATTTCTGAGCCATGCAAAATCTCGTGCGTTTTGTGCTCGTAAACCAGACCTTCAAAATGTTTTCGAGGTGAAGTAACCTAATTTTTCTGGGTACCTGTTGATAAGCACAGAAAATTGATTATTTCACTTTTTATACCATCGTTTGCGAAACTTGTTTGGATTTTGAAGTTCAGATTGATCTGCGGAAAAGGTTTGAATTTTGAAATTTAAATTTGTCCAGGTACCACGGCTATTTGCCAATATGAGTTTGTGTATATTGATTTATTATTTTAAATCGATACAGGCAAGCTATATTTATTTGAATTAGTTTATTTCATTCTAGCTAACTTCGTCTTTTACAATACAAACACTTAGGTGTTTATCATATATTAATTTATATTAACTTGTATATATATATGTATGTATTTCTGGCATGACACCCATAATTTGATTTAGATTAAATATATTTTGATTTATCTTAATTTTGTATATATATATATATATATATATATATATACATATATATATATATATATATATATATATATATATATATATATATATATATATATATATATATATATATATATATAATGAAACGAGACGTCCGTCTGGGAAGAGATATATTCGATATGTCTCATATGAAATAATACAGCCAATTTTCCACGCAATACTTTTAGTTAGCACCCCGAACGCATAATTAGGAATATAATCACTTATTTCCTAATGTTTGTTGAGTGAGTTGAAATTTTGCCGGAGTATCGCTAAAAAGCTTTCTCCGATATTGTATTTATATATATATATATATATATATATATATATATATATATATATATATATAACTTCTTCACCTATAATTATTTGCTTTCGTATTTGAAATCATATTACTTTATTATATATATATACATGGTGAGAGAGAAAGATGGGTTAAAATACGACCGCGGCGCCAAGCGGTTTCAGCTTGTGTATTCAGCAAACCTTTTCAATATATGAAGAAGGCGGTATGCGCTCAGAAATGTGTGTTTCTGTATCCAGATAACTTGGTGTTGACTTTCTCCTCACTAGTTAGAGTTAGCTGTTGACTTCTCTGTAAGAGGCTCTTTCACTTTTTCACAGGCTTTATTTTCAATTCCACTAAGTGCCAACACATCTACGTTACCTAATACGTAGGAACTGGGATTGAAAATAAGAGAGGTTGTACAGGGTTACGTAGAAACAGTATGGAGTAGATCCTAATCTGATGTAAAATGAAATTTGATAAGAATTACACTAGATAAACATTACACTAGATAAACATTAACTGACTGAACTATGTCAAAATACTGTGTATGCGAACAAAATATTGTAAAGAATTGATCTCGTTTTCCTTTTTGAACAAAATAGATTATGTTTGCATGTTAGTGAAGATAATACACTATATAGAATGAAGAGAAAATCAGATATGATGATGCCTGATTCAATTGCGAAACTATTGTCGTTTACATATGAATCATTGTCAATGTTGCCTACATAATGGTTATTAAATATATAGATATCATCACTGAAAGAGGTTTTCACTATATCGCTAGAATGAACGAATGGAGAAGTAAAAATATTGGTATTGAAATGAGCCAAATGTTAGTTTGTTAGTCAATATGTATTGAAAGATAGAAATGGCTATCCTAAATTAGATACTCCTCATCCTTTTTGTTAATTCTATGCAATGTATGACATATGTGTGTGTATATATATATACACACACACACACACACACACACATATATATATGTGTATGTATGTATATATATATATATATATATAGAGAGAGAGAGAGAGAGAGAGAGAGAGAGAGAGTGGGGGGAGGGATAGAGAAAAAGATAAAAAGAGAGAGAAACAGAAAGAGACAAATATTCTCGATCTCATACAAATACACATGCGCATACATATCCTCACTCATTCATGTACATGTGTTTAATGAGTATATACTCATATACAAAGATTTATATATATATTCATAGATCAATATTTAAATGTTTATGCTTGCTTAGATTTGAATAACGCAATTAGATTGTCAATTTCCGAAGGAGAGCCATCACTCCAGCCCTACCAAGTACTGGACTATTGATATCACATTCAACATATTTAAGGTTAAGGAGACATACATAAATGACCACTTCCCATTCCCATATCACGTCGAATCTCTTGCTCTTCTTGTTAATAATCAATTCCGGTTTTGTAAATCAAGATTCATTGGAGACGTCGTCTACTTCATACTTCATTTTGAGTGACGTATATATAGATGAGGTCTACGCCACTTGATGTCTCTCGTGTAAACAAAACCATCCAATCGTGTTTTTAAACAAATAACTAATAACTAATGGACCAGTGTTGTCAATAATGACTGCAATACCGTTGAATGTATTTAATGTTGGAGACCAGGATTGAAATACCATATGTACTAGGATTACTAGATATATGAACAATTTTACAAAGTGAAAATTTGCGTTTTGATAAATTTATGGTTTGAATGAGAAAAAACTCTATAGTTTATGTTGATTACTGACACGTAGAAGGGATTATAAATAATACTGATACTTTAATAATGTATTTCTTGAATATAACTACTTAACTCGACAGAAAGTAATCTCTGACTTGCACTTGATAGGTTTGATGTTGAGTGCTGCATGGCTGGAATAAAAATCAGTGCTGCAAAAAATGTGTCACTCGTCCTCTCAGGGGAGCCTGCGCAGTGCACTCTACATGTGAATGGAGTTCCACTGAAGCAGGTGGAGAAGTTCAAGTATCTCGAGGCCGTGTTCACGAGTGATGGAAAGCAGGGTCAGTAATGCGCCAGCTTCAGCATTCGATGAGAGGAAGAGAGGTAGGTGTAAGATCCAAATTCGCTATCTTCAATTCGGTATTCGTACCAACCCTTATCTATGGTCATGAATCTTGGATAATGACCGAAAGAATTCGATTGCGAATACAAGCAACCGAAATGGAATTCCTCCGAAGGGTTTTTGGAGTAACGTTACTTGACAGAGTGCGTAGCTAGGAGATCAGAGAGTCACACTGTATCCCACAACAGTGACCACACCACACAACAAGCTACAAGTGAGCACGCACGCAACGAACGAATCAACACCACAACACAATCCACTACCAACATCGACCAACAAAACATCGTTATACTTCTTCTTTTCGAGCAGAGCGCATACCGAACTCAATGCTTTTAAATCTCTGAGTTCTTACAGTCTTACTCTCTTCAACTTATATCCTTTTCAATCATCCAGAGAGAACCGGCACTTTCTTAAGTAGGATTTGAAGCAGTCTCTAAATTTGAACTTTTGTTTTGAGGCATTCCATTTACAATCCTGTAGTTCTCCATAAAAACAATTGCTTTAGGTGAGGTGAGTCATTCATACGAACAAGGTGATCAGACCAATACATGGTCTTGTTAAGCAGCAAATTGACAGAATCCTATGAGTGTAGGAAATGTCCTGTGATATTTGTTCTGGTTCTCTGTCCTCAGAGTTCAAATCAATTTTGCCTTCCATCCTCTCTGGTTCGGTAAAATAAAGTACTATTTTGGAGTGGTAGATTGACGAAATGAATCGCGGTTTTTGTTCCGGTTTAATGTCTTCTAAGGCAGATACAAACTTCTAAGAATATAAATAATATAATACGTTATATAGGATGAACATTTCATCTTGAATTGTATTTCATTTATTTACAAACAACAAGAAAGAAAAAGAAAAAAAGTGGTTAGTGTGAGATGAATTGGTTAAACATTTTGTTAGACATTATATAAGAAAGTAATCTCGTGCTTCCTATTTTTTTTCTCTGTGCCTTTTCTCTACACATGGTCAATGCATGACCATATGGCTAAGAGATTCGCCTCGAATTCATTAGGTCCCGAGTTCGATCCCAATGCGTAGTATCTTGAGCAAAGCAAGTGTCGTTTACCATAGCCTCGGTTTGACCCAGCTTGTAAGTGAAATTGGGTAGTCGGGAACTATTTGAAAACCCGTCAGATGGACTGTACCTGTCAATAACTGTGTTAATCTGAATCTTCCTGAGAATTACTGTAAGGTTATCTGTGGAATACTCAGCCACTTTAATCTTAATATCATGAACAAGCTGGTCTGTTGATCAAACAACTGGAACACTCATCGTCGAAACTGACGCAGATCAATCATTTCGTACTCTTTGTGGATTTTAGCTTTTCAGCTGATCCAAAAACAGTCAAACGTATGACCATTAAATTGAGTCGTTTTCATTCAAGTGATTTTGACCACCAGCTAACGATAGCCACGATAGAGTAGCTATGCTCTTCACTTACCAACAGCCACACTACACCTCAACTTTACAGATTATATCAAGTTACACAGTGTACACAACTTTGGTTTTCTCCATGAACTTAAATAACTATAACAAATTTCATGAACACTAAAACGTGAACAGAAAGACATTGAAACGTGACTGGTCTACATCAGAAGTGGGGAACCAGCGGCCTTCTGAAACACTAAATGCGGCAAACTTTTATATTAGAGTATATTTATTTAACGTCCATCGTTTCAACTAATTATAAATTATAGGAAAACTTACTTGTATTTCTTTGTTTACATTTGTATTTATATTTCATAAAAGGCTGAGGTTTTAGCGAAATAATATTTTTCTCAAAATGTGACCTTACTGAATATCAGTTTATTTGTAATTAGGAAGACTTTATGATGCAACAGATGAGCCTCTATTTGGTGACTAGAAATAGCTTCCAAATCTCCCTCAAATCACAAGAAAGATGCACTGGACAATGTCTTTGATA
The DNA here is from genome assembly GCA_964016885.1 of Eledone cirrhosa. Classification (NCBI taxonomy): domain Eukaryota; kingdom Metazoa; phylum Mollusca; class Cephalopoda; order Octopoda; family Eledonidae; genus Eledone; species Eledone cirrhosa. Next base: position 52,554,561 of record OZ024740.1, read on the forward strand.
CATAAAAGGATAGTACATTTTTTTATCATAGGTCTGCATGTTCAGTGCTGATCCGAAAATCAGACTTGTTAACTCTCCCCGTCCAACGGGGAGATCTCCCACCCACTTTGGGGTGGGTGAGAGATGTCGTCTCTTGTGAAAAAGGGTATAGCTTTCATTATGTAAAATCTCCCCCATTTTGCCTCATTTCTTCCCGTTTGGGGGGCTCTTTTTTTCTCTTTTTCCCCGTTTGAGTTTTTAGAGGTTGGCAGGTCTTGAAAATATTGGGTCGTCAAGTATGAAATTTGTAGAAATTTGTAGAAATTTGTAGAAAAAAAATTTCTACAAATTTCATACTTGACGACCCAATAAACAACAGTAATTTTCTGTCTGATATCAGATAATGCTACACTGACAATGAAAATGTCAAATAAGACTGTAGAGACTTGAATTTCTCAGTTGATGCCAGTACCAAGGCTACGATAGAAACAATACCATGGTGCCGCGCAGTAGCAACGAACCCGAAACCACATAGTTGCAATGCAAAATTCATAATCACATGAATGCCTGCATTCTTTAAAAAAATGTTTGCCTAAATAAAATCAAAATGTTTTATCCTGTGATAAAATATTTTTGCAGTGCCAGTGGTGAAATACGATATCCAGAAGGTTCTATTGAGAATTTGCCACTTTATTTCTTAAACTCGGTCATTCTTCATTAAACAATACGAATTAAGATGAAATATTGTTAAATTTCTAGACATATTTTGCGATATATGAAATGAGGTCTTAATGATTTTAATTTTTATTTTAATAATTAAAGTGTTTATATTTCGTCGGAAAACAATCTGTTATTTAATCTCTTTCTCATAAATAAATCTAAAAATCTATTGTTATGCTTCTAAATTTCGGATTAGAAAATAAATGAGATGTCCAAGATAAATTAAATATGCATATGGAATCATGCTTAAAACAAATAAACTCATGAAAAAATGAGAAAGTGACAACATATGCAGATTCCATTCTTTTTTTTTTAAGCTGTTCAGTTTTATTAACAATTCATTGTATTATCTTTTTTTAAAAAAACATATCAAAACAATTGACTAATGTTTTAACAGAAGAAATACAATAACTCTGCGTGTACCTATTTACAGCCTGGTAGATTGAATCCTTTGGGGGTAAAGTGTCTTAACCATTGACAAAACGGACTTTCCTAGACAGCCTGAAAGAACATATCTAGCGCGAAAATTCAATGGCTGTGGAGTGAATCATTTGTCAATTTGAAGATATTTTAACACACACACACACACACACACACACACACACACACACACACACACACACACACATATATATTGTGGCTTGTGGGGTGGAAACAACAATCTAGCAACATCCATGTGGACGCAGGAAGAACTGCCGTAAGATTTCATGGATGCTGATATTGTCCTCTTCCTGAAGAAAGGCGATGAATTAGTGTTTATAACTACAAAGGAATCTCACTCTTATCAGCAAGTGGCTAATTAGCTAATTACTATATCGAATCATCCTGACACGACTCACTGAATTATGTGAGAATACACCCAACGTGCTATCTAAGTCTCAGTAGGGATTCCGACCAGGCAGGAGTACTGCTTACATGGTGTTAACACTACATCAACTGCAATAGGAATGGAGTGAGCAGTAGAATCAATTATAGATGTTATATGTAGATCTCACTAGGGCGGTGGATTGGCAATATCGGTAGAGGGTCGGACGCCATGCTTTGCAGCATAGAATTACGGCCGTTTATGATCTGAGTTCAAATCTCGCCGAGGTTAACTTTGCCGTTCATCCTTACGGGGTCGATAAAATAAAGTACCAGTCACGTACTAGGGTCGATTTTATTGACTTTCCCCACCCCAAGTTACTGGCCTTGTGCCTATACTAGAAATATATAGATCTCACTAAGGCATTTAACAACGTCAACAGAGCTACAGTATGGGAATTACTTCACAGGTTGGGTTGCCCTAAGAAACTTTTATCATTTATCGCACTTCTGTTCGACGATATCAAGTACTCTCTCAAACCTGTCACAGGCAACACAGAGACGATCGTGATTGAGTGCGGAGTGAAGCTGAGTACGTACTGTAATCCACATTGCTTGCGATGAATCTGACCACAGTGTTAGACGTAGCAGCAAAGTGAAGCTATTGATAGTTCGGGAACGCTGATGACTATGCTCTAATTTCCAGCTCGGTATCACAGCTACAGGTACTCATTGATGCCTGAGAACTGCGTTAAGGGTACATGTATCTATAAAAGGCTCAGCCACTTCCACGTTAATTTCATGACAGGCTTTTCTGTTGTTCGAAAACCTGGTACAATCTTTGTCGGAACCGACGGAAGTCCAACATCAAGACAGTTTCAAGACAGTTTCTAATCAGAATTTCTTCATGTTTGGCTATTGTTCCTGTTTCTTTAGCGTCTCATATTTTCCTTCCACATCCAGAAGTCGTCGGTGACAGAAATATACATAATTTCCCATTATCAAACCAAACAACAATATCCTTCAGTTTACTCACTAATCCAATATTTTATAGTACCTTATGTTTGGAGGTTAGTTTACGTGTGCATGTGTGTGTGTGTGTGTGTGTGTGCGTGTGGGTGTATGTACGTGTGCGTGTGTATGTGTGTGTGTGTGTACATGTGTGTGTGTGTGTGTGTGCGCGCGCGTGTGTGTGTGTATGTGTGAGCGCGTATTTTCTTTCTCTTTGTGTTCGATTTACCAATTCCTAATGTTGCTGTTATTATAAAGATAGTCCCTGTAATCACAATGTTGCATGTCGTAGCTTTAATTTCTATATCACTTTCAGCAAGCAAATTTCAGGTTATTGTGACGTACTAAATTTTAATGACAGTTAACAGCGAAGACATGTATTATTTTTCGTGAGTCTTGTCTCGTTTGTTAGTGGTTACATTCACCATATATAATTATCTGTTCAAACAAAACTACTACTACTACTACTACTGTTGCTGCTGCTGCTGCTATTGTTGCTGCTGCTGCTGCTACTACTACTACTACTACTACTACTACTTATGCTGCTGTAACTACTACTACTACTACTACTACTACTACTACTGCTACTACTACTGATGCTGCTGCTGATGCTGTTACTGCTGCTGCTGTTGCTACTACTACTACTACTACTACTACTACTACTACTACTACTACTACTACTACTACTACGATGACGACTACTACTATTACTACTACTACTACTACTACTACTACTACTACTGCAGTACTCTTATTTTCATCGTGTGCTTTCACTGCACAACTGAACACAGTTCTATGGCTATTGAGTACGTGCAGTTTTTATTGTACAGGGATTAATTTATATGTATGCAGAGTCTAGTAATGATATTTATCTATGTTACCTATATGTATGTCCTGAGATACTCTAGCTTATACAGTACAACACTTAGGGGTAGTAATTGTGTTTGTTGTGATGTTGTGTATGTCCTATTAGTTTTGTTATAAATATTCGACTATATATATCGCTAAATATGTCCTTAAATGTGTGTTTGTAAATGTACAATGTGTGCTTGAGAGCGCGCGCGTGTGTGTGTGTATGAGTGCGGAAATGTAGTTGTGTAACGTATAATAGTATATATGATACATTGGAAAAACATCGGTGATATAGAACTCTTACAAATTGTGGGGTCAAATAGTTTTATTTTATATCCTTATGTAAAACAGTTACTTATAAGTTTCGCCTCAATATAGGCGAAACGTATAAGCACTGGAATGCTACATTAAAAACACATAAGTTTAAAAAATATTCTGCCATTTTCCAACTCGGCTCAAAATCTCGCGACCGTACGTGACACATAATTGTCTTACAATGCAGTGGTTTTAAACATCTGAATTAGAGTATTAATATGTATGGCTGGGTCTGTATAACGCCTGGTATAATCGTGGGAGTGCTGTAGTGACATATGGCGTTTCGTAAGCATTTTAAATCTGGTGGTGCCCATCCTTCTGAACTCAAGCGATTTCTTCCTGAAATCGAAAGTGATAGAAAGGTAAGAGTGATAGTGAAAAAGAAATAATCAACCCCAGTGCTTGACTGGTACTTTTTTATCGTCCTCGAAAGAATGAAATGCAAAGTTGATCTCGGTAGGATGTGAACTCACAGCAAAGCATTCTATCCGACGTTCTAACGGCATTGCCAATACACCTCCCATACTGTATTGATACACTGCCAATTTGCCGCCCATATAGAATTGATATATTTAGTTCATTAATTCATATGTATCGTGGGTATGACATCGTTGAGGTTTTAAATGATTAGCAAAATTGGGCCAAGTGCTCTCCGGTCTTCTGTTTCAATCTCGGGAAGGATCAATGTTAAAGTAATCCTGAATATATGTCGGATAAGATGGTGTTGAGGTCATGCCCAGAGATCTGAATGTTATTTTCAGCAGTCCTAGCAACCACGAGAGATTCCCTCGTTTATTGTTTTTATCTGGACACAATGTTGATTTATAATTTAGGCACAAGGCCAGTAAATTTTAAGGGAAGGGCAAAGTTGATTAACACGGATGAACGATTAATGATGGTTTCGAATTAAAGCAGAAAAGGAGAAGAAAATCGATTAAATTGACTACAGTACTTGGGTGGTACTATATTTTATCCACTCTGGAGGGATAAAAGGAAAAGTTGACCTTGGTGGAATTTGAACTCAGAATGTAGTGAGCCAGAACAAATATCACAATGATATTTTATCCGATGCTCTACCAATTCCACCAATCCATCACCTTTGTGAGCACGCAATATTAAATACCAGTTATGTAATAGACCATAATTATTTGGGAGCTTCCGCTTACGTTATAAATCATTGTGGATTGCCAGTATCGTTAGAGGGTCGGACGCCATGCTTTACAGCATAGTTACGCCCTCTTTTACGTTCTGAGTTCAAATCCCGCCGAGGTTAACTTTGCCTTTCATCCTTACGGGGTCGATAAAATAAACTACCAGTAATGCACTGAGGTAATTGCTGGCCTTGTGCCAAAAGTAGAAACAATTATTATTAAGAGGGTCAGGGTGGCGGATTGTCAGAATTGGTAGTGCGTCAGGAAACATACTCTGTGACAAATAGTTATGGCTCTTTACGTTCTGACTTCAAATCCCGCCGAAGTTAGCTTTGCCTTTCAACCTTATCGGATCGATAAAATAAAGTACCAGTAACGCACTGGAGTCAATTTAATCGACTTTCCCCCTTCCTTTCAAATTGCTAGCCTTGTGAAAAAAGTAGAAATAATTATTATCAAGAGGGCTAGGGTAGCAGATTGCAGTATCGATAGAGCGTCGGACAAAATGCTTTGTGGTATTTGTTCTTGTTCTTTATGTTCTGATTGTAAATCCCGCCGAGATTAACTTTATCCTGCCGGAGTCGATAAAATAAAGTACTAGTTAAGTACTGAGGTCGATATAACTTCCTAAAAATTGCTGGCCTAGTACCAATGATAGAAAAAATAATAATAATGTATTGGTAGGGCATCAGATAAAATGTCTCGAGCTCTTTACATTCTGAGTTCAAATACCTCCGAGGTCAACTTCCAGGATCGATGAAATAGAGTACCAGTGCTGTGTCGATTCTAATCGACTTTCCCCTTCCCAAAAATTGCTGACTTTTTCATATAATAGAAACCATTTCATACTTTCTAGCATAGTTACGTCCCTTTACAGTCTGAGTTCAAATCCCGCCGAGGTTAACTTTGCCTTTCATCCTTATGGGGTCGATAAAATAAAGTAGCAGTAATGTACTGGGTAATTGCTGGCCTTGTGCCTAAAGTAGAAACAATTATTACAAATCTATAAAGAGTTCTTAACAAGGAATTTTATAAGCTCAAATAACAAATTTAAATATTTAATAAATATTCTTTAAAAAAGAACACACACACCAAAGCACTCAAAAGACATATTAATGATATTACAACGGAAAGTTAATGTATTTTGATTATACTTGCTTGAAAGTAATAAAAACATAATGTTTTCATCAAGAGAATTCTCAGTTTCACTCCATCTTTTGATGATTATAAAATCCTCTCGAGAAAATTGTGTCTGTCGGTAGCACTTATCATAAAGAAACCCCTTCCACACATCCTAACTCCATGAAAGAAAAATTAAACAAAACAGCCATTTGTGAAAGTTAGGTACTTTCAATAAAATATATCTTAACGCCAAAAGTGATCGGTTGCCATATTTGTTTTTTATCTGCGTGTGAGTGAGTGTGTGTTTTATTTGCTTGTTTGTTTGTCGTGACTTTTATTTTATTTTATTTTCAAAGAATGTATTTGATTCTTTTTGCTGTTGTTGTGTTTGGTGTTTGAAGCTGGCTACTTATACCTTAAATTCTGTTTACTAGGCATTAAATGACTTAACAACGGTGTGACCACTATGGACGTCAAATAAAAACAAACAACAAACAACAACAACCAAACATTTAACAATTTACTTTATTTATTTATTTTTTCACTCAATGTTATGATGCCTATAAATCAATTAGAATGAAACGACAGGAAATGCACATGGAGTAGAAGTAATTGAGTGATTCACTTGATGGCCTTATAAACTGTATTTTCCTATATAACTCCACTCACCTTCCATTCTCTGTGCAACGATGTTCCTCAAATGCATCTAGTAGTTAAGGTAAAGAAGTAGTGATAATATCATACACTTTCAATGATATAATGTCGTCCATATAACCTAAATATCATGCTGTTTATGTTTACGATACTGTTTGTAAAATTTTCATTGCCGAAGAAACCTGTTTCAAAAAACGCTATACACATATATACGCATATATGTATGCATGCACATATATTTCATGCATGTATATAAGTTTATATGTATGTACGTACGTAGGTGTTCATGTATGTATGTATGTATGTATGTATGTATGTATGTATGTATGTATGTATGTATGTATGTATGTATGTATGTATGTATGTATGTATGTATGTATGTTCTTCTGGTTTTATTACTTTATATATTTTCTCCAATGGACAGAGAGGCGGTTTCTAACATAGAGACAAACTTTTTCATTGGAATTTAGATATCAACTAGATAAATACTTATGATGTCTGTATGTATTTGTGGAGCGTGTGTGCAGGTATGGACGTTATTCCATGTATGGATCTGTTTTGAGTTATATGTGTACGCATACGCATACATGTTTCTGTGTATATACAGTTATAACAAGCTGAATTTCTTAAATGTTTTGCCTAACTTTACAGTTCCATTAATGAACTGTAAGGGCGGTGAATTGGCAGTATCGGTAGAGGGTCGGGCGCGATGCTTTGCAGCACAGTTACGTCCCTTTACAGGCTGAGTTCAAATCCCGCCGAGGTTAACTTTGCCTTTCATCCTTACGGGTCGATAAAATAAAGTACCAGTAATACACTGGGATAATTGCTGGCCTTGTGCCAAAAGTAGAAACAATTAATGAACTGTACTTGCAGATTCCTAACTAGCCGTGCTCTTTCTGGTTCTGTGAAGACCTGCTTCTCAAGATGTTTATACTGAGGCAGTAAGTAAAATGTCCAAGAGCCCCAATAGCCACAGATACAGATCTAAAGGTATAGTTACGTTGGGGTATCGGTAAATTCCTCAATAGTTCAGCATAAATTTTCTCTTTTTCACAATTCTTTAGCATTATATTTACATATACTGGCCGGCTGATCTCCACTACTGTGTATGCCATTTTTCTCTGTCCCATACCATTATGTCTGTTCTGATATGTTTGCATTTTATTGAGGTTTTGACTGGGACATTCTACCAGTATTCTTTCTTATCATGTATGTATATGCTCTCCACATCACTATAACTTCATATAATTTTATACTCGTATGTATGTTCTTCTGGTTTAATAATTTCACAAATTTTTCCCAATAGAGAGAGAGTCGGTTTCTAGCATAGACTCAAGACTCTCTCATTGGAATTTACACAACATCAACTAGGTAGATATGTATGCATGTCTGCATGCATGTGTAGATATGGATGTTATTGTATGTGTGGATGTGTATGTTTTGAGTTGTATGTGTGCATGTGTATATGCTTAGTATCTGTACATGTGTATATGCAGTTATTAGATGCAAAAGTTTTGGAATGTTTTACATATTTTTACTGTTCCATTAATGGATTGCACTTGTAATTTCCTAACTAGTTGTGTTCTTTCTGTTCCTGTGAAGCCCAGCTTCTCAAGATTTGTATTGAGGCAGTTACTAACATATCCCAATGCCCCAATAATCACAGGCATAAATCAGTTCTGCATAAATATTCTCCTTTTCGCTAATCTTTGATATTATATTGGCATCTGCTGGACAGCTAACTTCCACTACTGTGCATGCCTTCTTTTCCCTGTCCCATATCATAATATCTGGTCTGTTATGCTTGCATTTTATTGGGGTTTTTACTGGAACATTCCACCAGTACTCTTTCATATTATGTATATTAATGTCTTCCACATTGCTGTAGCTTTTAATGTGTTTATTATCGGGGCTATATTTTCTACGGATTGCATCGTACAGTGTTTTGGCCACTACATCATGCCTCGTAGGTAGATAGTACCGCGATGACATCTTTGGACAGCTGCTTATGACATGGGTGACATCTTCAATGTTAATTCTGCAGAGTCTGCACTTGTTATCACATCTAGGTGTTTTGCCTGCATCCCTATCTCTTTTGTGAATCAGGTATTTCGTGTTGATTTCCTGTTCTTGGATTGCAAAAGCGTATCCTTCAAAGTGGGAACCAATATAGCGGTTGTTGGTCCAAGATTTCTACTTTCTTTATCTATATTACTCTCACTCTGGAGCTGCCTGGCAACATATCCATGCATGATTTTTTGCTGATAAGCATGCAGTTTTTCATCCATGGATTCACTGCGATACTGCTGAGCAACTTCCCTGGGTGTGAGTTTTTGATTATCACACAGGGAATACCTCTCGATGAGATCCTTCCCAACTCTCATGATCTTATCTGTTTTATGCAGATAGGCTTGCCCGAGAGACGGGCTCCTACGCTTTGAGATTCGTAGATGTTGTCGGAGGGATATATGAGGAGGGATATATGAGGAGGGATATGTATGTATGTATGTATGTATGTATGTATGTATGTATGTATGTATGTATGTATGTATGTTTTTAGTCCTGCGGGATGTCCAAAGTCACCCTCCTCACTAAGAAAACAAAACCTGTCAAAGGGCAAAGGAGCTCTTAAGAGTCAATGGCCATCCAAAATCACCGGGAGAGATGACCCCTTAGCCTTTGTCAAGGCAGAATTCTAGGAGAAGGAAAACTCTGATATTACACCTGCAACCCTGATGGTATCCAATGATGTTGACTTGTTCTTCTTTTTGGTAAATATCATCTTGGTTAAGAGAGTGGGACTGGCTTTGTGCAGTGCCTTTGCTCACTATAAAAGCTTCACGGCACAGGCATTGCTTTATATCTAGAGATCTCTCTGCACTTGTCGCCACATGGTACCATGGGCCCAGCACTATGTGTCAATAAGTGTCACAAGTGTAGTGTTTGTACCAGAGTTTTCAAGTCGCTGGCTGGACTAAAAAGTCACACTCGTTCAGCGCATCGGTAGGGGTTCTCCTACATGGATATAAAGTAGTGGCCGTACTCGAAA
>OZ024740.1:52569220-52574220 GCA_964016885.1 Eledone cirrhosa
ATACAACTGTAGACACAGACTAGTCATAGACGGTATACAACAGTAGACACAGACTAGTCATAGACGGCATACAACTGTAGACACAGACTAGTCATAGACGGCATACAACCGTAGACACAGACTAGTCATAGACGGTATACAACCGTAGACACAGACTAGTCATAGACGGCATACAACAGTAGACACAGACTAGTCATAGACGGCATACAACAGTAGACACAGACTAGTCATAGACGGTATACAACCGTAGACACAGACTAGTCATAGACGGCATACAACCGTAGACACAGACTAGTCATAGACGGTATACGACCGTAGACACAGACTAGTCATAGACGGCATACAACAGTAGACACAGACTAGTCATAGACGGCATACAACAGTAGACACAGACTAGTCATAGACGGCATACAACAGTAGACACAGACTAGTCATAGACGGTATACAACTGTAGACACAGACAAGTCATAGACGACATACAACAGTAGACACAGACTAGTCATAGACGGCATACAACTGTAGACACAGACTAGTCATAGACGGCATACAACAGTAGACACAGACTAGTCATAGACGGCATACAACTGTAAACACAGACTAGTCATAGACGGCATACAACTGTAGACACAGAGTAGTCATAGACGGCATACAACTGTAGACACAGACTAGTCATAGACGGCATACAACTGTAGACATAGACTAGTCATAGACGGCATACAACTGTACACATAGACTAGTCATAGACGACATGCAACTGTAGACACAGACTAGTCATAGACGGCATACAACTGTAGACACAGGCTAGTCATAGACGGCATACAACTGTAGACACAGACTAGTCATATACGGCATACAACAGTAGACACAGACTAGTCATAGACGGCATACAACCGTAGACACAGACTAGTCATAGACGGCATGCAACTGTAGACACAGACTAGTCATAGACGGCATACAACAGTAGACACTGACTAGTCATAGACGGCATACAACTGTAGACACAGACTAGTCATAGACGGCATACAACCGTAGACACAGACTAGTCATAGACGGCATACAACTGTAGACACAGACTAGTCATATACGGCATACAACTGTAGACACAGACTAGTCATAGACGGCATACAACAGTAGACACACACTAGTCATAGACGGCATACAACCGTAGACACAGACTAGTCATAGACGGCATACAACTGTAGACACAGACTAGTCATAGACGGCATACAACAGTAGACACCGACTAGTCATAGACGGCATACAACTGTAGACACAGACTAGTCATAGACGGCATACAACCGTAGACACAGACTAGTCATAGACGGCATACAACCGTAGACACAGACTAGTCATAGACGGCATACAACCGTAGACACAGACTAGTCATAGACGGCATACAACCGGAGACACAGACTAGTCATAGACGGCATACAACCATAGACACAGACTATTCATAGACGGCATACAACTGTAGACACAGACTAGTCATAGACGGCATACAACAGTAGACACAGACTAGTCATAGACGGCATACAACTGTAGACACAGACTAGTCATAGACGGCATACAACCGTAGACACAGACTAGTCATAGACGGTATACAACCGTAGACACAGACTAGTCATAGACGGCATACAACCGTAGACACAGACTAGTCATAGACGGCATACAACCGTAGACACAGACTAGTCATAGACGGCATACAACCGTAGACACAGACTAGTCATAGACGGCATACAACCGTAGACACAGACTAGTCATAGACGGTATACAACCGTAGACACAGACTAGTCATAGACGGCATACAACTGTAGACACAGACTAGTCGTAGACGGCATACAACAGTAGACACAGACTAGTCATAGACGGCATACAACTGTAGAGACAGACTAGTCATAGACGGCATACAACCGTAGACACAGACTAGTCATAGACGGTATACAACCGTAGACACAGACTAGTCATAGATGACATACAACCGTAGACAAAGACTAGTCATAGACGGCATACAACCGTAGACTCAAACTAGTCATAGACGGCATACAACCGTAGACACAGACTAGTCATAGACGGCATACAACCGTAGACACAGACTAGTCATAGACGGTATACAACCGTAGACACAGACTAGTCATAGACGGCATACAACCGTAGACACAGACTAGTCATAGACGGTATACAACCCTAGACACAGACAAGTCATAGACATATAGAATGACTGAAACCAAATAAAGAAAAACACAGCTATGAACTTACTTTTGCATTTTCTTATTGTGCCGTCCAAAATTTCGCGGCATACTTAGGAAGAACTCGTGGAACACAGGTGTGCCGTGGCACACTGGTTGAGAATCACTGGCCCAGAGCTAGATCCAACAAGAATATACGGTGGTATAAAAATGTAGGTAAATAACTATAAGAAGGGGGATTTAATCGACTTTCTTCTTCCCCGCAAATGTTTGGTCTTGTGTTTATATCAGAAACTATTGTTATTGATAACCCTGGAAAATAATATGACAGAAAAATGTGAAAAAAACGTTGAATTTCATGTGTTGGTGTACGTAAAAAGCATATTATTTACTAAGACCCCAAATCGAAGCCCATTAATGTAATAAAACTCTGTTTCTGCGCCCTTTTCGAATGAGCTACTCTATATAACTGGAAATTACTTGGGGTTGCCTAGAGGGCGTAACTCTCTCTAGGTTAAAGGGTGTCGAAGTGGAAAAGGGACCTTCCTACATCCCTGAGAAGATATATTATTACTTGATCATTTTAAAATTATATAATTCCGATTACAGGTTTATCTAATTTAAAAACTTTCCCAGTATTAATTGTTTCTACTTTTGGCACAAGGGCAGCAATAACCCAGTACATTACTGGTACTTTATTTTATCGACCCCGTAGGGATGAAAGGCAAAGTCAACCTCGGCGGGATTTGAACTCAGATCGTAAAGGGACGTAACTATGCTGGAAAGCATAGCGTCCCACCCTCCACCGATACTGCTAATCCACCACTTAAAATAATAGTCAGATTTAAGAACTCTTAAATTATAATATAAAAATATATAATATAAAAAAATCGTAAATATCATCCGCGATTTATTTTATGACTTTTTTTGTGGAAATATATATATATTGCTAACGCTAAATTATTAATAACAATATACCGTATTTGCCGGTCTATTGGATGCCCCTTCGCATAAGACGCTCCCTCTTTTTTTATTATATTTTACCTTATATTTTGACGTTTATAGGCATTTTTACTTACCACGTCCAATATTCGCGTTTTTCACTCTTCGGAGGTGCTCTAGGAACGTAAAACATGCGAATACCGAGCGATATATATATATATATATATATATATATATATATATATATATATATATATATATATATATATATATATATATATATATATATATATATATATATACATACATATATATATACATATATATATATATATATATATATATATATATATATATATATATATATATATATATATATATATTTATATATATATATATATCATATTAAGGATACTATTTATGGTTATGTGTATACTAAAACTTTTTATAGTTATATATATTTTAAACCCTAAACAGTGAAGGTCAGTAATTTATTACTACCTTATTACCAGTAAGATAAATAGCTCAATGTAATAACATCAGTTGTTCTACAGAGCAGTTATATAGAATTCACAAAAATCAAAGCTATGTTCAAAGCATTTATTCACTTACAATTGTTTCATCCAATCCTAGGCTTGGAGTCTTCGGAGCATTTTTCAATGTTTGTATACATAATCGACCTCCTTTCCAACTCAAGAGATATACAGATACATATATTGATGTACAGTGGAGTGACATATATTATATTATATTATTTCTGTATAGCAATTCAAATACAAAATCAAAATTAAAATTAAAATTAAAATTAAAACAAAATTAAAATACATTCGGCAGTTAACATAGATAATGCAAGAGGATAGTTTGTTAGTCAGATGTAGTAGTTAGTGTATGCGTTAGTTACACGTGGGGCATGCACGTGTGTCTCATTTATATATGATTATTGTGTGGCAGGGTGTTACATGTAATACAAGCACTTTAAGTTGTCGCTCGGTATTCGCAGGGGTTACGTTCCTAGAGCATCTGCGAAGGGTGAAAAACCGCGAATATTGGACGTGATAAATAAAAATGCCTATATATATATATATATATATATATATATATATATATATATGTATGTATATATATATATATATATATATATATATATATATATATATATATATATATATATATATATATATATATATATATATATATATATATAAAGAATGAATAATAACAGGTAGACATCATAAAAAGGTAATTTATTCCGTGTGCTTACAAGTGTTTCCACGGTGGTACTGCAGCCTAGTTATGCTACGTGCAAATTCACAAGTACTTGCAGAACTCAAATATCCAATGCCGTGACCACTGTTTCCTCAGAGCAGAATGGTAAAATTTACGATGTAAATACCCTTAAGTGGGGTTGTTGGGGAAGATAGAGTAGAAAAGGAAGAGAGAAAATTAGGGAGGAGGGAGAGAGAAAGAAAGATATGCAGGGGTTGGAGAAGTAGGAGAGAGTGGCTTGTAGATATCTTAATCAAAATGTTATGGTAAGGGTTTTATTATACTGGTTACTTTGGAGAGATGCGTTGATAGTTAAAAAATTATAGAAAAATTCCTTTAATACCATGAATGACATTTCTAGTGATACAGGTGAAGTGGGCTGAGGAGGGCGATGGCGTTGGGCATGAATTCGCAAATATTGCAGTGGGTTCGGAAACAAGAGAAAGACGTGGGCTGAGTATTAGAATAATAATGAAATTATTGTGTACAGTGCTCAGATGCACTACAGCTCAGCAAAGGTGCATGTATAATATATAGAATAATTGTTTCTACTTTTGGCTCAAGTGCAGCAATTATCCCAGTGCATTACTGGTACTCTATTTTATC
>OZ024740.1:52579220-52586720 GCA_964016885.1 Eledone cirrhosa
ATAACAGGAGTATAATGGACGAGACATCCAGTGATATATCATACATTCCAATCTCCATCATCCCTCCCATTATTTTAACTATCAATTTTGTCATACTTGCACTAGTGGACGTGTCTTCTCCAACACATCCTATCGACAATTATCAGAGTTTTTGTTATCTCCTTTGTAATGTTCAGCTTCTTAAATTCAGTTTGTTCCTTGTCTTCATAGATCTCCCTCATCCATTTTGAGCGCTCCTTTATACAATTAACATCTTCTATGTGCATCAAATATCCTCCGTACAGCACTGTCTTCTCTCTTCATATGATTCCTCTTAGAACCAGCTTTTCTCTCACCACATGCGTCATATTTAGCGCACGTTTTTTTACAATGAAAAATAGATTAATATGTTGGGTATATAAGCGCCTTGGCGAACAAAGTGGACAGTATCGCCAGTGGGACTCGAACCCACATGAGCCGTATGCCATACGACCATGCTACCATTACACCAAAGGGACAGCGATCCTGTTTGGTTTTTTTCCCTTAAATTAAGCTTTATCAGTCACCAGAATAAACATACAGTCAAAATTAGTGCAGAAGCAAGAACACACACAAGGCGAAATGGCAAGCGTGCTTGAGAATAAAGAGCAAAACAGAGAAGCCTTATCTAACACCGATAATCCTTGATAAGCTGATTACAATGAGGGTGAGGATGAGATAATCCTTGATAAGCTGATTAAAATGAGGGTGAGGACGAGAGCTCGGGTTCTTAGATCACTTAACCATACAGGTTGGTGTCACAACTACAAAACTCCATTAGAGATAAGTATATAGCCATAGGAAGAAGATGGTATGCAATAGAATATGATGTTTCTGTGAGGATACTAAAGATTACAATTCTAACTTAGAACCACTGGGAGAAGTATATAAATATTTAAGTTGCATTCGTGGTGGTCACATAAGCTATTGAGTCGTAAAAGAACCAATGAATTGTACCACGAGGCAAAGAAAACCTTTACTGCCAGGTGCAAATTAAGACACAATAAAGCCACACTTGTAGAAAGTGTCCTCCCGTACAAAAGATTCGTCCTATCATTCATGTATCTATCTAAATTTATGATAAGCACTACGACTAAACGACAATAACAAACGGGCCAATATTGCAACTCAAAATAATATCTGGATACGAAAATTATTGGGGCTGACAAGTAGAGAATGTATCCTAAAGGTATATAGAAAATATTCAATGAGCGCAGGCATGTTTGCGAGGTTAAGAACTCGTTTCACAATTACGTACTTCCGGGTTCAATCCCATTACGTGGCACCTTAGATAAATGTCTTTTACCACAGCATGAAGTTGGTCAAAGCCTTATTAGTGGAATTTGATTGACGGAAACTGTGAAAGCCCATGGGAAGCTTCGTACTTATTTTTATTTTGTATACTTAATACATCACCACCTAGCTCTTGAATGCCTTTAACGGAGTATATTCTGTGTCAAGCTGATTTCTTGTCTGAGGGTACCTTCCTCCTTTTCTCTCACCGGTCTCAGAGGTCTTCAAAAGGACCAATGTGCTAGTTTTCTCTTCTGACTAAGCAATTGAAAAACGGGAACATGCATCAAATGGGACAAGAAGGCATATTGTGGGGCAAGTCCATGCTGGTCAGAGGCAATTTCTGTCGCTGAACGGACGGACCTCCCGGTAGACAAGAAGTGAGAGAAGGTCACGAATAGGGGGAGGGGCAGTCTCACTCAGAAATTGACTGAGAAAACTTTCCCTGAAAATCGGGCTAAAGTGGCTAATACCTACACCACGTGTGGGTGACGTGCTACTGCCTAAACGTCGTGTCATGTCCAAAAACCACTTGGCGAGACAAGTGATGGTTTCCGAATACTATCGGCGACGAAAGCGAAGGCTAATCAGTGTGGGCACCTTTCGTGTAATACGTCTTTCAGTAGCTCATCTACTTGACCAAGTTTCAATCCTCGGTTAAGCGCAAGCCGAGGTTGGGTGACTGGCTTCTAGAATGCTGTCAGGAACTCAGAGCACTTAACTGGCTGGAAAATATAATCGGGGCCGGGAAATAACGCTTGCTTTTTCTAAACTATTAGTGGAAGGAATGAGTGACTATGCTTTGATAAGCACAGTCTGAACAGGCGGTTCTGGAGAACTTTCAGGTCGGGGATTATGGCTAATTTCCTAACATCCTTGTATGACAGTAATAGAGTCCAGAACTACAGACACAGAAGTGTCAACAGGGATATGTCTATCAGCTGAAACTCGAACAGACATCTTACTTCGGCAAGGAAGGGCGGCAAGACTTTCTCTGTTTGGTGGCTATAGTGAACTAAGCTGTATAGTGGGCACGTCCAAAAGGTTTAAGGATAGGGATTTTCCTCCATGGTCAAGGCCTCATCAACTTCTTCAAGTACCACTTGAAGAGAAAGGTAAGAATAGAGAGGGAGGTGCTGCTTTCTGATGGCTTTTGTGAAAGTTGAGTGAGTGAAACAAGATTGACGAGGTTGAATGGGCGGGTACACTTTCAATGTCCTTGATTGGACAGAGTAATCCGGGGTTAGAGGGTGGAATAACCCTAGAACACCTTGCCTCCTATTAAAGAACTTTTTATGGCTGACTATATTTTTACATCATTATTATTTATCCCGCCGAGATTGACTTTGCCTTTCATCCTTACGGGGTCGATAAAATAAAGTACCAGTAATGCACTGGGTAATTGCTGGTCTTGTGCCAAAAGTAGAAACAATTATTATTTATGGAGGGGCGGTGAATTGGCAGTATCGGTAGAGGGTCGGACAACATGCTTTGTCGCATAGAGTTACGGCCCTTGCCATTCTGAGTTCAAATCCCGCCGAGGTTAACTTTGGCTTTCATCCTTACGGGGTCGATAAAATAAAGTACCAGTAATGCACTGGGTAATTGCTGGCCTTGTGCCAAAAGTAGAAACAATTATTATTTATGAAGGGCGGTAACCCTTGTGGTTAATAAAGAAAGCATTATTTATGAAGGGCGTGGGTTGGTAGTATCGGTATATTTTAATTACCGCCTCTTATATCCTGATTTTAATTCCCACTGAGTTTAACTTTGCCGTTTAACCTTCCTGGGTCGACAAAATAAGTAGCAGTCAAGTACTGGGTTGATTAAATCGACTTCTTTCTCCCCCAAATCGTTTTAGAAACAATTATAATATTCATTGTGCTGTTACAGGACGGTGGATTGGTAGTATCGGTAGAGCTGTTCAGAGTTCAGATCCCGCCGAGGTTAGCTTTGCCTTTCATCCTTACGGCGTCGATAAAATAAAGAACTAGTCTGGGTTGCACTGGGTTTGATTTAATCGACTTTCCCTCCCTCAAAATTGTTGGCCTTGTGTCTAAATCAGAAACTATTATTACGGTGGATTGGCAGTATCGGTAGAGAGTCGGACGCCATGCTTTCCAGCATAGTTACGTCCCTTTACGATCTGAGTTCAAATCCCGCCGAGGTTGACTTTGCCTTTCATCCTTACGAGGTCGATAAAATAAAGTACCAGTAATGCACTGGGTAATTGCTGGCCTTGTGCCTAAAGTAGAAACAATTATTACTGTTATTTGAACTCAGGACGTAAAGATCCGGAATAATTGCCGCAACGCATTTTCACCGACGCTCTAACGATTCTGCCAATCCACCTTAATAATTGTTTCTACTTTTGGCACAAGGCCAGCAATTACCCAGTACATTACTGGTACTTTATTTTATCGACCCCGTAATCCAGGTGAAGTGGGCTGAGGAGGGCGATGGCGTTGGGCATGAATTTGCAAATATTGCAGTGGGTTCGGGAACAAGAGAAAGACGTGGGCTGAGTATTAGAATAATAATGAAATTATTGTGTACAGTGCTCAGATGCACTACAGCTCAGCAAAGGTGCATGTATAATATATAGAATAATTGTTTCTACTTTTTGGCACAAGGCCAGCAATTACCCAGTGCATTACTGGTACTTTATTTTATCGACCCCAGCGGGATTTGAACTCAGAATGGCAAGGGCCGTAACTCTATGTGTCAAAGCATGGCGTCCGACCCTCTACATATGCAGATGCTCCCAAATTTGAGAGATGGTTATAGTCTTCTAGACCACCCGTGACCCGTTGGGACAGGTTCACTTAAAAATATTTCTTTATATTCATGTTCACTTAAAAATAATTTTTAAATAATTAACATATACACAGACATATATAATGGAAAATGAAATTGGTAGGCCCATATATATATGTGTGTGTATTTATATATATGGGTGTCTGTGACCTATATACACTGATCACAGAAACACACATATACACACATACATATATATATATATATACACACACACATACATACAAACACACACATATATATATACATATATATATATAGGAAAATGTTCAAGAACCCGACGGCAGAGCTCAAGCCGTTTTGACGGCTTTTTCTGCTCTGAGCTCTGCCGTCGGGGTATTGAACATTTTCCTATTACCCACTCTACTACCCAAAGTATTGAGTACTCTGGTGCGTTATGGTCCACCTGCTTCCTTACCACACTTCCTTCGTTATATATATATATATGTATATATATATATATATATGTATATATATATATATATAAAAATTGATGAGCAGAACAAACAAACATTAAACAATCCCTTAAATGGAAATAGAATGGAAATAGCTATCTGAAGAAATCTACTTTCCGTTAGAAATTCTCTGAATTTCTAATCTTTTGTAAATGGAAACCGCCGGTAATAGCATTATGAACAGGTAGATATTTAAATTATTTTTTAATTTATTTAAGGGATTGTTTAATGTTTGTTTGTTCTGCTCATCAATTTTTATAGTTCTGGTATCTCGAATTAGCCCCATAGAACAACAATTATATTATAGACACCCTATATATCTCAGTGTGTACTTAGTACTCAGAGAGATATTTACCTCATTTTTATATATATATATATATATGTATATATATATATATGTATATATATGTGTATATATATATATATATATATATATATATATATATATATATATATATATATATATATATATATATATAACGAAGGAAATGTGGTAAGGAACCAGGTGGACCATAACGCACCAAAGTACTCAATACTTGAGGTAGTAGAGTGGGTAATAGGAACCAGTAAGACCCCGACAGCTGAGCTCAAGCCGTTTCGACGGCTAATTCTGGACTAAATGAACATTTATCCTGGTATTTAAATAGCCGATCTTCTCAAGGGGTAATTCCATATATGGTCAAAGTGATTGTCAAAAATCAGTAGTAATTCTGTGGTTGCAAATTAGTAGGGGAGATGGTGGCTAAACCTGCCAGTAGGAGAAAGAGGGGAGGGGGTGGAGTAGACCCAATCAAGCGTTGGTAGTGCCAGCTACAGCTGGGCATGAGGTCAAAGAAGATACAGGGGAGGGGGAGGGGGAGGAAGTCGGAACGGTAGGTAGAACAATGGGGGGTAAAAATAGGAAAGAAAAAATACTGAGAGTGAAGAAAAGCAAATAAGTGTAAAGAAAAAATTAAATTCTACGACCTAGGTGTCAGGCTATTGTTAGGCGAGAATAAAATAAAGAAAGAAAGAAAGAAGTAAATAAATAAATAAATAAATAAATAAGGAAATAAGTAAAAGAACTAGGTGGGACGAATTAGGCAAGGACCCTTTTAAGAGGTATAAGTACGTAAATGATACGGTGACTGGTCAACAAAAGGGGCCAAAATACTAAAGAGACTACCACGAAATAAACAATAAAGGTTTCCATCCCGGGCCAGCAACGACCCAGTGCAGCAAAGTGAACTTGTACGACATAATAATTCTGAGTCCCGGGAAAAATATATACTAATGCTAACTCTAAAAGATCTAAAACAAGCTACATGAAAGTTCGTACGAAATAAAGGTAGAATACGGAGAAATAAGTTCAGAATCCACCCCGCCCAGAAGAAAAGCGAAGCAAGAAATACTGAAACGAAAAAATAAGGCATAAGTGCCACTAAGAAATATAGAGGGCACAGAGAATAGTGGGAGCGGTCGGAAAAGGGGGGCAAGTATCCGGGGTCTAAGCCAACTGCTATAAAGGGCGGAGTCCGCCAAATCTATCAAGGACTAGGGGAGGGGGGAGTGGGGGTACTAAGGCTACATGGGGCCAAAGGGCAGCCTCGGGTGGGCGAGAAAAGACGCCGACAAAGGAGAAGAGCTGGGGTAGAAGGACAAAGGAGAGAGGGGGGAAGGAAATAAAGGATGCGATAAAAGAATACAAAGAAGATCTTACGTCTTCCTTGGCAAGCAGGGGTTACCCATTGCAAAATCGGCAACTGGGGTGTTATAGCCCTAGTCTACCCCCCCGGGTCATTATGGGGTTTGAGGGCGAGGTAAGTCCTACGCAATCTATGTTTACATGCAGTAACCAGTTCATCTTTCTTGTTTAGGAGTTGGTCCGTCGAAAACAGCATTTGTAAAGTTTCCTCCGAGCATAAATTGCACGGACGGCGTCCTCCCGTGTAAGAATTGGCTCTGGACAGTAATCTCCAAGTGAG
The DNA here is from genome assembly GCA_964016885.1 of Eledone cirrhosa. NCBI lineage: Eukaryota > Metazoa > Mollusca > Cephalopoda > Octopoda > Eledonidae > Eledone > Eledone cirrhosa. The sequence goes on from OZ024740.1 coordinate 52,585,768, forward strand.
ATCATAGGTGATGTTGTTGTCCTTGAGGTCCCATATGTGGCCCGAAAGTGTAGTGGCGTGACGCCGGGCCGGGTTTCGGAAGGTATGTCTATGTTGGTATAGCCGGGTCTTGAAGTCACATGCGGTAAGTCCTATATAGGCTTTGTTGGAGGTATCCGTCCTCACGTTGCACTGGTAGATCACATTACGGTCTCTGCATCTATTGTTATATATATATAACGAAGGAAATGTGGTAAAGAACCAGGTGGACCATAACGCACCAAAGTACTCAATACTTAGGATAGTAGGGTGGGTAATAGGAACAAGTAGGACCCTGACGGCTGAGCTCAAGCCGTTTCGACGGCTAATTCTGGACTAAATGCATTTAGTCCAGAATTAGCCGTCGAAACGGCTTGAGGTCAGCCGTCGGGGTCCTACTCGTTCCTATATATATACATATATATAGAAAGAGGGAGAGAAAGAGAGTGAGAGAGAGAGAGAGAGAGAGAGAGAGAGAAGGGGGAGAGATAGAGAGAGAGAGAGAGAGAGAGAGAGAGAGAGAGAGAGAGAGAGAGAGAGAGAGAGAGAGATAACTGGTGTTGTGGATTTGGTGACTTCAAAGAATCAAATACAGTATTATTGTATTTAGCTCAAATTTGGTGACTGAATATATATATATATATATATATATATATATATATATATATATATATTTCTTCTCACTTTCCGTTGTATATATATTATTTCTTCTCACTTTCCGTTGCTTAAACCATTTTGTTTGTTACCCTAACGTCCCCTTTATTTACGTGTCCCAACGACTTTTTTTAGCCGTTGTTCGCACCAACCTGAGGCATATGGCCCTTAAAGCGATGAAATGCCTGGGACGGTTGGAGCGTCACTGATGAAGGACTCACTTTTTCATATGCACCACCATTTGCAACGCGCAGCCATCATTATTATCATATTTACACATA
>OZ024740.1:52591720-52684220 GCA_964016885.1 Eledone cirrhosa
GTTTGTGTGTGTATGCATGTTTGTGTGTCTTGTAGGTGCATTTTTGTATAAATGTGTGTTAATATATGTTTTTGTGTGTGTGTATGCGTGCTTGTGTATGTACGTATTTCTGTGTGTGTGTGTGTGTTTGTGTGTGTGTGTGTGTGTGTGTGTGTGTGTGTGCGCGCGTCCATATATGCGACTATGTGTGTGTGTGTGCATGTAACTCACGTAACCGAACAGAAACCAGTTAATGATACAAGGGAAATAACTCATACGGCTTCATTCCTTGATTTTTACGAAACGGGAAGGAAAGTTGACGTTAGAATATCTGACGATATAGATATTGAGTTCGCTCTTTTATTCCGCTATATACCTAACTAGATACTGAATTCACCCTTTTATCCCTATATACTCCATCTAAATAGATACTAAATCTTCCTGTTATACCTTTTACTCCATCTAACTAACTTGGTACTGAGTTTGTTCATTTACCCCTATGCCTATTATCCATTAAATAAACATCAGTAGTCTATAAATTTAATTAAAATAATTCTATCCCCCCAACAAACACCATCCAACATTTCTGACATTCTAAAAAATAACCTTTCCACTAATAAGTAAACCTTCTCTTGTTAATGCAGCAGTTGTGCTTAAAATCTAAAAACACAAGCATGGCAGATAACTCTAAGATTAGTTGACCAACATTTTTTAATATGAACAATGTAGATTAGTGTGAATCTGGTCTTTAAAATCAACTGGTGAAACTGATGGACATGTTTCCATGGTTCTTCTATGACTACTTCTATGGTTACTGTTCCTTACCAAAGTGCTCCCAATACATCTATATGTCTTCTTCCCATTATACGAACCATGTTTCCTATCTATAATAGCCCATTCTAAACTCACTGCCAAATCCTTCTTTCCCGTACCTGCTGCCAACAGGTGGCATGCATTTCGCTGCCATTATAGTTCAACAGCATCTGCTTATTTATACACAGACACTAAGACAATGCTCGTCTGGGCACAAGTGGGTACTGGTGAACTGTAACAATAGTGACTTATATGCATCCCTCTCTTACACTGATGCTGAGGCAGCTGTGACATGATCATGGCTTAAAATACTCACAGTAAGATAAATGTATGTAAATATATTGTATCATCATCTTTGTTTAACGTCCATCTTCCACGCTAGCATGGGTTAGACGGGAGTGGTCCCACTTGAGCCAAGGTTGGTCGGGTGACCGTGTCTCGCTCATATAGGACTATCTGGCAGGTTTTCTACGGCTGAATGCCCTTCCTAACACCAACCACATTTACAGTGTAGAAGTGGGGACTTTTTACCGTGTTATCTACACGGCCACATTACATCGGGGACTGTGTGTGTGTGTGTGTTTTTTTTTGTCGTGACACCTACACGATCTCGATCTCATTATATCATTTATTTGGACTGAATGTTGTGGTACCAACTTTACAGAGAGAGGGTGGTGTTGGTGGAAGTGTGAGGATAGGGGTGTATATTTGGTTAAGAGGTGTCTACTGACTGTAGGTTTCGCTTTGTACTTAGGCAAGGCGAGTCTTCTGTATTACTGCGTAGTGCCAAAGATCTCGGTCTAGTGACATTGTCTTAGAGAGGTGCAAGTGTGTAAGGTCGGAATTTATCAAATCGTCCCAGGTTTTTCTGAGTCTACCTACTCCGTAACTACCATCAATTTTGATCGCCCTGCACTTTTTTTTATACAGCTGTCGTCTTTCATGCGCATCACGTGACCATACTAACGTAGTCTTCGCTCAAATAAACAGCATCTGATCCCTCTTATTCCTGATTTCTCACTTAGTTCATTTATGCTTTGCCGTTCACTATATTACTATTACACATCCAACGGAGCATGCATGCTTCGTTCCTTTCCAGTCTGCGCAGGTCCTGTGCACGATAAGTCCCATTTCCATGTAGCATTGCTGTTCGTATACAGGCATCATACAATCTGCCTTTCATTTTCAAAGAGAAACCTTTTGTGGCCAACAGCGGTATAAGCTCTCTGAACTTTTTCCATTCCGTTCTGACTCTGGCTACTGTACTTTCAGAGCACCCTCCACCACTGCCGATTTTGTCACCCAAGTAACGGAAAGTGTCCACTATTTCTATAGAACCATCTGGGCAATAGAAGGAGCTAGTATCCTGTGGGCACTTGCTACTTATTGCACCTGAGCATCGGCCACATATAAAATCTACTTTCTTAGATAGTTTACTTGTAATCCCACTACATCTTTTATGTACCGATAGTTTGCATTTGGGACATAAAATGGAATTTCTGCCTACTCCTTTCCTACACACTGAGCATGGCCATTTCCCTGAGGGTACCTGTGCCCTATTTTCCTTTCTACAAACTAGAACTTTAATATTAGACAAGTTAACTTTAAGGCCTTTTGATTCTAGGCCATGCTTCCATATTTGGAATTTCTTCTCTAGTTCAGCCATAGATTCAGCTATGAGAGTTAGATTATCTGCGTATAGAAGTTCCCATGGGCAGACGGTCTTAAACTCCTCTGTTATAGCCTGAAGGGCAATAATAAATAGGCGGGGGCTAAGGACAGAGCCTTGATGAACACCAACTTTTACACTAAATTCTTCACAATATTCATTGTTAATTCTAACCTTACTGACTGTTTCTTTATACATAGCTTGTATAGCTGTCACAAGCCATTCATCTACACCTAGTTTTCTAAGAGCCCACCAGATAATGGAGTGGGGTACTCTGTCAAAAGTTTTCTCCAGGTCTACAAAAGCTAAGTAGAGGGGTTTACTTTTAGCTAGGTACTTCTCCTGTAGTTGTCGTACAAGGAAAAGAGCGTCTGTGGTACTTTTACCTGACACAAACCCAAACTGCATTTCATCTAGATCAATTCGCTCTCTGATTAGTTGCGCTATAACTCTTTCTGTGACCTTCATGACCTGGTCAACTAACTTAATGCCTCTATAGTTTCCCCTATCTAGAGCATCCCCTTTACCCTTGTAGCAGTTAATGATGATGCTGCTACGCCAGTCTTTTGGTATGACCCCATTCTGTATTACTTGGTTAACTATACGGGTGACCATTCCAGATGCCTTCAACATCTCAGCAACTATCTCCGAAGGCCTGGCTGCCTTGCCTGTCTTCATATCTTTGATTTCCTTACTTATTATACTACCTTTAACTTGCACCGCTGATCCTTCTATTGGATCGATTTGGGGCAGACTATCTTTTTCCCATTTATTCTCCTCATTTAATAGTCTATAGGTTCATATATGCATTTATTCTGAATTACACTATATTAGTGCTATTGTTAATTAATACTAGCCAGTGAAGTCTGCAATATATGTATTAGCCTTCAAGAATAATTTGTAAAATCTATATGAATATATTATTTTTCATACCTCAGCTTCTGAGTGCAAGTAAGCAAGTGCTGATGAACTGAAATGACAGCGAAATACATGCATCCACCCACACCAATGCTGAACTAGCTTTGATATGATTACAGCTTAAAATACTCACAACAAATGTAAATGTATGTTTATTATACATAAACATTTTGAATATGGGCTCATATCATCCTCATTGTCATCATTATACATCTGCTTTTCCATGCTTGAATGGGTTTGATGGGTCCTTTTCAGCACAGCATCTCTCCACTCATTGCGTTCCTTCGTCATCTCCTTTGTGAGTCTGTGTTTTGAGATCAGCTCTCACCATTTCCACCCAGGTCTTCCTTGGTCTACCTCTCCAGTGGTTTCCTTCCACTGGGATTTCCTGGCACTTCTTCATCTAATGATTATCACTTATACAGATCAAAGGTCCATACCAATGGAGTCTTCTCTCTTGCATGCCACTTTTGATTCCTCTTAAACCAAGTTTCTCTCTCAGTTCATCTAAGTTTTTCCATTGTACATTCATTAAAGCATGATTGCTTCATTTCTCTCCAGCCTATGCATGTTCTCTGCAGTCTCTACCTATGTTTCACTACCATGCAACATTGCACTTACAAACATCCTTTCATTCATAGGGAGAGACCTTTTGCTGTTAACAGAGGAAGTAGCTATCTAAAATTCTTCCATCCTATCCTTATTCTAGCTATTATGCTCTTAGAGAACCGTCCCCCACCACTAATTAGATTACCTAGATAACAGAAGTTATCAACTGCTTCTATGGATCCTTTCATGTGATTGGAAAAGGTTTATATCACTGATGCTCTTTTCATTGATTACCCCTGTGCATCTATTACTTACAAAATCTTCCTTTCCTGTTAGTCTGCCTGTTATCCCACTACAGCTCTAGTATACCCAAGATTTACATTATGTACATTGTATAGAGTTTCTGCCTACTCCTTTTCTGCATATCAAGCAGGGCCTGATAGGATCACAGTCCTGTCTTCTTTCCTACTTACTAACACTTGAGTTTTTTCTAAATTAACTCTCAGCCCTTTAGATTGTAAATTCTGTTCCCACAGTCAGAACTTATTCTCTAGTTCTTCTATAGATTTAACTATAAGAACCAGATCATCCATATAAAGAAGTTCCATGGACAGTCAGTCATCAACTCCTGTTATGGCCTGGGGAACTATAATGAACAGAAGTGGGCTGACAACTGAATCCTGATGAACTCCTACCAGTTCCTTTGTTTCCTCACTAAACTCATTTCCTACTCTCACTTTACAGACAATGCCCATGAACATTGCTTGTACTGTTCTCACAAGCCATTCCTCTATATCTAATTCCCTTATATATTTAAGGAACTCAGTCAAAGGCCTTTTCTAGATCAACAAAAGCTAAATAGAGTGGATTATTCTTGGCTAGGAACTTTTTTTGTAACTGTCTCAGGTATAAAACCAAACTGCATCTCATCTATTTGAATCCTTCCTTAATTAGCTGTGCTAGAACCCTTTCAGTAACTTTAACTTAGTCCATTATTTTTATTCTTCTGTAGATGCTCCTTTCTAGAAAACCACCTTTTCCTGTATAGCAATTTATGATTGCACTACTGTGCCAGCTATTGGGTATGACTTTGTACTGTATTACCTGATTGACTATGCAGGTTACTAGTTCAGTTCCTACTTCTCCAGATGCTTTTACCATCTGGGCAACTATCTCTGATAATCCCATGGCTTTTCTTCATCTTGATTGCTTCTTTAAACCTATAACTGTTGATTTCAATAGCTGGTCCCCTCTGATGAGTCAGCTAGGGGTAGTCTCTCTCTTCCTCAGCCTCACATAACATTTCCAGGCCTCTATCACAGCGTGGACTGTGTGCATTATTTGTGCCATCAGCACTCTATATTAGTTTTTATTCAGTGTGTCTACTCTCTGAGATGGATTGTTACAGAGCCCACATTACGGTTTCAGCTATGGTTTGTTACAGAGTCCACATTAACCTTGAATATCCTTGTTAAACCTAAACATTCCTCTGCATACTTTGTATTGAACAATCTTGCTAACCTTAACCATTTCTTTCCATTTCTTCAAGATGTATCAAGTTTTTATCCAAAAATGGAAACTTTATTATTTATGGTTTTAGAAATAAATTAAGATAATTCTTTCTAGCACTGGAATAAGGTCAGAAATTTGGAGGAAAGAGAAATTTGAAAATACTATCAATACTTTACTGGTATTTGATTTTATCGACCCTAGGAGTATGAAAGGCAAAGTTGAGCTCAGCTGGATTCGAACTCAATGTAAAGAGCTGGAGTAAATACCTTAAAAGATTGCCCCCAACATTAATTATTCTATCATTCCACAGCCTTATAATAAAGATAATAATTCTTTATTTCAATAAGGGGGACAGATGAGTGTACATTGCCAGGACAGTTTATTAAATGTGCAAGGGTTTGCAAAGAAATTGTTTAAATAAATGAATTTAAAAAATAATAATTATATATGAGGTATACAAACATGTGACAACTAAAAGTTAAACAATGACTAGACTTATTTCAAACAAACTTATATACAATAAGGCAGTAAAAATGGTAGAGCATCAGATAAAATGCTTTGCAGTATCTATTTAGTTCAAGATTTTATATTCCGAGTTCAAATTTGCCTTTCATCACTCCAGGATTAATAAAATAAAATAGCAGTGAAATACATAAGTCAAGAGATACTGGTGATACTCAAACAAATTTTCTTGGTGTTGATTGTGATTTATGTGCAGATAAGGGTGTAAACTCCAATAGCTACTCTCTCTTTCTCTCTTCATTTTAATTACCATCGACTTCAGCCAAATCTTTGACTTCATTCTACAATTATCTGGTTATAAAAAAATACTTACCTTAATAAACAACACAAAATGATAGGTTAGTAAATTATCTTTGAGGTCATTGTATTTTAAGTAGGTGAAAATAAACTCTTCACAGCATACAGCAATGATAAGCTATAAGGTAGAAAAAATATGGATAGTGGACATGCTACTGTAGTGACCTACATTCTGAGGGCTCTTGAATACATTCTCCATACGTTGTTTGGCTCAGTTCAGCCAATCGCTATTAGCATAGGAAAATGTATTTCAACTTCTGCCGAAAGGGAAAAATTTCTGCTTCGCTTCGAAAATCTCTCTCTTGCAGCTCGACACCACCAAGGTAAACATCTCTTGATTTTGTTCCTCAAGGATAGACAATATGTAGCAACAAATATCACTACGGGTCTGGCTAACGCCTCAGCCAGTTGACCGTACCTCCTTAAACTCTTAATTTATCTATTTATTTCTCTTGGCATGCCAGCTAAACCTTTGTAATCAGTTTGTAAATAAATTATATATTATAATTATAAAGTTGTATGATGATATTTTACACAACATTCCCTTGAACTGCTTCTTCAGTTACTCTCTGCGATACAAAGCACAAACAAATATTAACATTCTCAACACATATATAACTATCCATTAACTCTCTCAATTAACTCACAACCAAAAATAACCTCTTCTAAACTACTTATCCTGTAGTTTATAGTATTTAATATAGTATTGTTCCATCTTTGTCTTTCAAAAGTAATAATTGTTTCTACTATTGGCACAAGGCCAGCAATTACCCAGCACATTACTGATACTTTATTTTATCGACCCCATAAGGATGAAAGGCAAAGTTAACCTCGGCGGGATTTGAACTCAGAATGGCAAGGGCCGTAACTATGCGTCAAAGCATGGCGTCCGACCCTCTACCGATACTGCCAATACCACCGTCCCTTTCAAAAGTAATGACTGGTGGTACTGCTCTTCACAAAAGTCAAAAATTTGGCTGAAGTCAATGGTAATTAGAATGCAGAGAGAGATTGTTGTTGAAAGCATCTATTCTACATGCTGAATTTGTTAGCACTGTAGTTGAGTTCAGTTTTGATAATATCACATGAGTATTTCAGAGATTTGTTAGTGTATGTATGGTGATGAGTATACAGTTGTTTGATCAATTGAACTACATTCTCATTAAATTAATGTAAATGTGGTTGTGTATTGTACAGACACATATACCCTTAACATCATTCTAAGGTGGAATCTGTAACATAACGTGACAAGGCTGGATATTTGAATTACAGGTACAATCTACTAATGAACTGCAAGTTTCTGTCTAATTTCACTCAGAAGACTTGGATAGAACTGGGGGTATAATAGACACAGGTCCAATATATCATGCAGAGAGATCAAACTCAGAAATCTCATGACTGAAGTGATCTAGTTTGTATAAAAGGATGATGTCTGATACTGTTGTTGGATTTTAGAATTGTTAGCATTTTGTCTAATTTCCAGATTCTAGAGATTTGGCATTGTTGCTAAGTGTAATTATTATTGCTGTTAACTCCATTTACCATATTAAAAATGGAAAGACATATTAGATGATGTTGGCCTGAATATACTGAAAAGAATGCCTTTGAGTATAGATTGGCTTAATCACAGCTGACCTGAGGTTAAACAAAAACAATATATAACACAAAAACAGATTTCTAATTTTTTCTTTATTAATCACCATAAACAAAGCTAATATAGATCCCCAGTAGAGAAACAAAAATGTCATGAGCACTGCCCTTTCTCAAAAATTTAAAAAATTATTATTTTCCAAGATTTATAAGGCCTTTTCTTAAATATTTTTCCATTGTACATTAAGAGTCAACACCTAGAAAGTTAAAGTTTCTTTTTTAATTGAAGACTTCCATCCGTTAATGCTTTCATTATTAAATACTTTTGTTCTTTATTGTAGTCCAATATAAATTCAATCTTTTTATAATTTTGCTTTCATATTCATAAATAATATCAATCATGATAATTTTATTAAATTTCTATAGGAATTACACCGTGTATGGTGTATGTGATGGTAATGCAGTAATTTAAAGATGGATTTATATAGAAAATGCAACTGTACAAAAATAAAGAACATCAAATCTGGAACATTTTTTGGTCACAGCAACATTGAATTTTGGAATTAATTCAATTGAGTGGTCATTTGAGTCATTTCTAAAATATGCCACCAGTATTTCTGAAAAGTTACTTCACATTGATAAGTTGTGTAAAAATGGTGCTGACCAGAAAAAAAAACATCCAGGTCATTTGGTTCAACAATTCTTGATCTTCAGAATATATAATAACAGTAGAAATAAGCTTTATCTCAGGTGTTCCAATGATTGTAGTGCAGTGACATTGATACAAATAGTTCAGCAAGGTGTTATGTCAGCAACTACATTGATTGCTGACAAATGATGGGAATATTACTGACTAGCTTCACTGAATTATGCACATCTGACCATAAATCCTTCCCATGGTGTCAATGATCCTAAAACTAGTGCATGTACAATGTTGAAGCTTTCTAACAATGGATGAAAAAGCCATTAAAAAGAATACATAGCAATTAGGGTAAAATAAAGTGAACTAGGATAAATACCTATTTAGGAATAGGTCTGGTTTTCCTCAACCCCAATACAAACACAGTCATATCAAAAGAGATAAGGACACTTTTCTGTATAGGGTAAGTATTAAAAAATCGACAGTATTGAAATATATAAGTATTGTCCCTTTGTTCATTTTCCTATTTGTTTCTTAATTTCCATGTAATCAAAACACTTTCACTTTCTATGTGATGAACCTTACAAACTCATTTTTTTTCAAGTCATTTTCATTATATAATTAAAAACAGAGATTAATGCAAGACTGCTGCAAAGACATTTAATAATATATATTTCAAATGAATGAAATAAAATGCCAATGAATTCTTTGGATATTTTACTTTGCTTTTACATAACGTTTATAGCGGTGAATTAGTTTATCTGTATCAGCAACAGTAGGCTTCACACACTCCCTGTCAGAACAAGCAGTGAGCCACTCCTGGTAACGAGGATACCAATCAGTATCAGATGGCATTTCAAAATTTTTAAAGTGTTTTAACACTCCTAATCTTTGCATCCATGGAAAAAGCATAATATCAACATATGAAAATGTGTCCCCCATGAAAAACTTTCCAGTTGGGGACATGGCTTTCACAAAAACTCCAACATTTTCAACAAAAGATTTCTGTACTTCATCCAGCTTATCAGGCTCTGATTTCAGAATAGAAAGAAATAATGGAATTATTTTAGTTGTAGCATAGTCACCCCAGATGCGACCCAGAGCTTTGTCAAAAGGTTTTTCCATCATAATTTTAGGATTTTGTGGCCAAACATCATCAATGTATTCCATACATACAGCTGATTCATAAATAACTTTATCATCATGTATCAGCACTGGCACCAAGCCTCTTGGATTCAATCTTAAAAATTCTTCAGTTTTGTTGTAAGGGTCAATTTCTTCATATCTAAAAGGAATTCCTTTCTCCAAGAGAGCAATCCAGAGTCTTTGAGCAAATGGGCAGTACCAGGCACTCATAAAACGAAGTTTAGTACTATCAGACATATTTAAACAGAATACCTAGAAGAAGAAAAAAAATGATTAAATATGTATCCAGAAAATATTGACAAATCCTATCCTTAACAGACAAGCTACTAAGAGTGGCTTTACATGTTAACTTATCCTGCAAGAATGAGTAATCTCAAATCACATCCTACTGTCTAAAAAAAATAGACACTATAAACAGCCTTAACCCTTTTGAAAATAACAAGCCTGAAACCACCCATGATACTAAGATGTTTATTTTAAGGTATTTATATTTATCTAAAAACCTTTTATAGTAATATTATTGAAGAGCCAAGGCGGTGGTGGATTGGCAGTATCGGTAGAGGGTCGGACGCCATGCTTTCCAGCATAGTTACGTCCCTTTACGATCTGAGTTCAAATCCCGCCGAGGTTGACTTTGCCTTTCATCCTTACGGGGGTCGATAAAATAAAGTACCAGTAATGCACTGGGTAATTGCTGGCCTTGTGCCTAAAGTAGAAACAATTATTGAAGAGTCAAGGTTGACTTTGCCTTTCATCCTTACGGGGTCGATAAAATAAAGTACCAGTAATGCACTGGGTAATTGCTGGCCTTGTGCCTAAAGTAGAAACAATTATTGAAGAGCCTTTATGTTCCAAACACTAGCTTAATAATTGTTTCTACTTTAGGCACAAGGCCAGCAATTACCCAGTACATTACTGGTACTTTATTTTATCGACCCCATAAGGATGAAAGGCAAAGTCAACCTCGGCAGGATTTGAACTCAGATCGTAAAGGGACGTAACTATGCTGGAAAGCATGGCGTCCGACCCTCTACCGATACTGCCAATCCACTAATAATGAAAAAGTTAGCTATATTACTAAATCCCTCAAAATTCTTAGTTATTTTTAAAATTAATTGAAAATTACAAGAAATATGGTGATGAAAAGGTTAAATATATGTTTGGAAAAATAAACAGGGTGGTTACAGCTGGGATGTCTAATTATAAGTCAGCTTAATCAGAACTGAACTTGGTACATTTATTAAGGCACTAGCACAACCACTTTACAGAGTGTAGTGGGTGCATTTTATCATGGCACTAGCACTAGAAATGTTGTCATATGCTTGGCCCAAGTTAGAGAGGCTTTTCTACCCTATATTGTCTTCATTTGATTGCCAGTACAGAGTGTACTAGATGCATTCTATTGTGACAACACTCGAGGGAATTATCAGGTACTTGACATGGCCAGAAGGTCCCCTCTATGTTGTCTCAATCTGGTCACCCACCAAATTATGGGTAATGGGGTGCTGAGTATGTTCCATTATGACGTACCCTCCAGCACAGTTCTTGTGTTGGTGGGTAAGTCTTTTGTATTATGGCATAGTGCTAGTCATCTTGGTGAGTTTCAATTTCTTGAGATCATTCTTCATAACTTCATCCCATATTTTCTTTGGTTTCCTTCTTCCACAAGTTCCATCCACTTTTTTATATAACTCTTACCCTCCTTCTGCAATACATGATCATACCAATACAATTGTCTCTCCTGCATGCTACAATCAATTCCTCTTATATGCATCTTTTCTTACAGTTCACTTGTGCTTTTTTTTTATTTTTTTTTTTTAAATCAAACTGTTGTCATATTTACAAAAATGATACGCGATGGAGCCCACCCACAGCCCCGGCGGACAGAATGGAGAAGGTGTTTCCCTGAAGGACGGCAAGAGAGATGCACTGGAAAAGACACTCCAACTCGCGAGGCTCACACCTGCGGTTGGCCAACTCAGTGCCTATGGTGGTGAGTGAGGAGGTAGCCCTGACATTCATATTACATACCCAGTGAGATACAAATGCCTCATTTCTTTTTAATTATTGCAAATCTTTTGCACTCAAGGTTCATGTCACACTGCTATACAAGAACAGTTTTATCACACGCATCATATACCTAGCCCTTCACTCTGAGAGAGAAGCCCTCTGTTGCTAACAGAGGAAATAGTTCCCTGTTCTAACTCTAACTAAAACATTTTCAGCATCCTCCTCCACTGCTAATGAACTCAATTAAGTAGATTTCTCTAATGAGCAGTCTAAATATTCAAGAGAGTCTATTTCAGGAGTAAACTTACTATCGACTACTTCTGTGCACCTGTCACATAAGAAATTTACCTTTTCTAACAGCCTTGCAGTGATCTCAATATATCACTTGTGTATCTGCTGTCCACACAGGGTACACTGTATGGAGTGCCTGCCCACTCCTTTTCAGCATATTCATTTACTTACTAGCATAGAACCCATAAAAAATGATGTTTATTTTTCAAAATATATAATTTAATAATTCCTTGATTACATGTAAAGATACTTGAATCCTTGCCCTTCTCCCTCTTGTCATGGATAATTATCTGTTTTCATTTAATTTAATAGAAATTTTATTTAGTCATTAAACATATATCCACTAAATTACAATGGCTTTGACCTGCCTAACAACCGTTTTCAGACTGCTTTTGAGATTTGGACTGTCACTATTGTCCAAAGATAAATACATTAATGTACAGTTGTCCCCTGGTATTTGCAAGGGTTACATTCCTACAGCACCTATGAATATTGGATGTGGTCCATAAAAATGCCTATGAATGTCAAAATACAATGTAAAATATAATTTAAAAAAGAGGGAGTGTCTTATGCGAAGGGGTGTTCAACAGGCTGGCAAATACGGTATATTGTTATTAATTTAGCATTAAAAAAATAGTTATTGCCATGAAAAACGCCATTAAAAAATAGTGGAAGCTATTTACGATTCCATGAATATGCAGTTGTTTTCCACGAATAACTGAGGGGGGGGGGCACTTTATATGCATAAATAGAAAAAGGGAAGATAAATTACCATTTCTCTAAGTTAGCACAAAGAGGTTGTCACATAACCTTGTGTTTTCTTATTAAAGATTTTTCATATATTTATACATTTCTTAACGGAAAAAATGAAACGAAATTTCATTTCCCACTCTTAGTACGGCTGTTACTTAAATATAAGTGTGTACACGTACATACATATATGTATACAGACGTACAGTAGTATGTATATATATATACATACATGCACACATATATATACGTACGTATGGATTCACCAAACATTTATTATAATGCTCTGTGTGTTTGTAAACAAACATCCCGTATTAAGCCGTAGTGTCTAGCAACCATCGTTGCTCGTTTGTTCAACACTGACAAAGGAACGCTGTACTAGTTTCAAGCTTATTAGCTATTGTCAGCAACGTATACCTTCCTGCCAGATTGTTGACCGTATATACTTACCTTATGCATATTAACGGCTGAGTAGCCCAATTTGCATATCGAGTGGGTTAATCGGCCGGGTGCACCGAAAACGATAAACATACTTATACATTCCTATTTATCTACCAAATATATGTATACTCTCAAAATTTACTAGTTTTACTAGTCTTATGACTAGTAAAACTCTATATGCAAACACTTCTACAATTACATTATGTACCAGTTTCACTTCACAGCTTTGTCCTCAGTAGGTTTTATTTCAGGCAAGTAGACTTACAGTCACAGTGTGTGAGGTTATAGCTTTATCTTATTACAATGGATGGTAATGTTCTCTATTGTGCAGTTGAACTGGGACAAGTGAATAATAAAAAAAAAATAGATTATAAAACTAAGTAATAGGACAGGGAGGATAAAATGTGTAGTGACTGCTCACATTAATAGCTGGGAGGGTGGCATCTGAGTGACAAGCTCCATATTCTATGTCTCCTATCTCCTTTACTTATTTTACCCTCTCTCTTTTTTTAGCAACATAAAAACAAAAATACACACACACACACACTCACCACCTACTGCATCCCCTCTATAAACTCAGCTGAATACATCATAAGCAAACTAATGTCACATATTCAACAAATCCTCTGGAAAATTACCTTAATAAAACAAAATTCCAAAGTATTTTTCCACCAGGATCTCTTGACAAGAAGAGTAACAATAATAGAGTATATTTTAGAAAATGAAACCACTGAGGTTAATTATTGAGATGCCATCTATATGGCAACAGTGAAATAAACATTTAATGTAGTGGGCACCATCACTGTTTAACATCTATTTTTCAATGCTTGTATGGGTTAGACGCTTGTCAAATTCTGAGGTTAGGTGACTATATCTTATTCGTACATTCCAATTTCGGGTTTGTTTCTATGGTTGGGCGTCGTTCATAACACCACCCACTTTACAGCGAGTACTGGGAGCATTTTATTATGACTCTAGCACCACAATTAGAAATTTTTAAATGATGAGGAAAGGAGAACTTCAGCTCAATAATTAATATTGCTTTAATCATTTTGGTAAGTTGGTAGATAACTCTAAGATATGTTTCAGTCTTATTAAACCTCCTCAGCAAAGCCTACACAGTTTTAATTTTCTAAACATGCTAATTCCCCACCACTCACCCAGTATTTCAGTTACCATTATAATCCTACTTCATGAACTCTCACTCATTAACATACAGCATTGATGTTTATACACAAGCATCATATAATCTGCCTTTCACTTTGAGATAAAACACCTTTTGTTACCAGCAGAGTTAACAGCTCCCTGGAATTTTTCTATCCAGTTCTCTCTGGTGTTAATGCTTTCAGTACACCCACTTTCACTACTTAATAAATGCAATCAACTACTTCAAATGACACTTCCAAGCATTAAAACAAATTTATTTCATGTGTATTCTTACTGCTAATCTCTCCTGTGTATCTGCCACATGAAATCTACCTTCCCATTCATCCTGCCTATAATCCCATCAAATGCCTTAAATATCCTTAGTTTACATTGAACATACTGTATAGAGTTTCTACCTAAGCCTTCTCTGTATATTGAGTCTTGTCATTTCCCTGATGGCAGCAGGGTCCAGTCTTCTTACTTTAATCTATACCGAGGCCTCTCGATTCTATGGAATTTCTTCTTTGTATTATCTATAATTTAACAATTACTGCAACCTTTTCACTTCTGATATTCTCTATGTATGCCAATAATAATTATTTATACAATTATCATTTTAGGTCCATTTTCTATGCTGGCAAGGGCTGGATAGAACATAATGGGTTATTCAGCACTACTGCCATCCTGGATAGAGTAGTGAAATACATCTGGCTCATAAGTTCCATTTTTGGCAAGGTTTTTCCAGCTGGGTGTCTTTCTTTAAAACCAACCATTTTTCAGAATGTACCGGGTGTATTTTATCATAGCACCAGAACTAGAAAGGTTGTAATCCCTTGGCCAGATATTAGGGCCCACTCAACTATACGTTGAGTACACTTATTTGTTGACTATATTACAGAGTGTACTGGGTGCATTTTATCATGGCATCAACACGAGTGAGGTTTCCTTCTACCTCAGAAGATTTTTTAAAAAAATCTTCACCATTTTACAGTGTCTCAACTATATATTTGTTGTAAATATAACAAAAAAATAAAACAGTTTCTTCAAATAATCCTCTAAACTTTGAACAATTATCTCACCTTCCACGTTAACTTTAAGCTACATGGCAGGGATAGATTAAGTCCTTTTGAGGCCCCAAGCATATAAAAGATTATGGGATGTGTCTCCAGCCCCCCTATATAAAGTCTGTAAAAAAAATTTTGTGGGGAATAACAAATACATTTAATTTGTATAAAATGGTGTCGCTCTTCCCTTGATACTCTAAGAATTTGGTTATTTTGCTAAATGGTTACGCCAGTCTTGGTATTTTATTGCTTTTCATGCCACATCCTGTCAGCAAATATAGTTTCGTAATTCGTTATGTACATCTCTTTAGTATTGTCTTTTTTTTTTAGATAAATATGTAAATCATATTTATTATTTAAGATGTGTTCATAAATACATTACAAATCTTTTGCAATTCTTTCAGAATGAAAATATAAACAGAGCATATAAATAAATTTACAGTAGAATAACAAATATGTTTTAAATATATACATAAATAACATTACAAATGCTTAGACAACATTATAAATAGCTCGCGATTCATTCAGAAAGATACATTCTTTTAATGTTACAATATTAAAGAAAATGTAAAGGAAGGGGTGAACAACGGAGCCAACACCAGAGCAAAAGACAGCAACGTTGCGAGTATTGAGCAACCTCTAATGATTTTTGAGGCAAGCCAGCACACTCGCAGCGTTGCCTCGGGTGATGGCGAGGCTGATGCGCTGAAACAGCCAAGCGCCCTCGCAAATCCCCACCAACCTGAACCAATGATATTTCGTTGAATTCTCTGCTTCGGAGCCTACTTCGTCTTTAGCATTTCTTATTCTAAGATTTTATTTTAAAATTCGCATTTTTCATTACGTGTAATTGTGTATGGGTGTAAATCTGGAGTAAAAAACGAAATTATTTTGGTGAAAAGCGAAACATTCTAAATGCGAATCGAGCTAGCACCGGGAGGGTTAACCAACACGAAACAAACCAATAGAGTAGTCATTATGAAAAACCGCTCGACATACTAAGAATACAATCCAAATCTCCATCAAATATCACTTTACTATCTTATATATAAAAATAGTACTTTGAATAATTGTTGGGGGAAAACTGTTGCATTGCCTTTGATTATCGGCTGATCTGGGACGAAATGTAGCAGAATTTCCATAAAACACATCCTACAGTCTTGAAAAAAAAACAAGGGCACAGTGTATAATGTATTTCTCGGCAGGATAAAAAAGATGAGATGGTCTGGGATGGAACACTCTTGAGCATAATTCGGTAAATCGGCGCTGACATAGCTAATAACAACTTATAACTAATTTAGTGAGTATGGAGACAAAAACTCCACGTAAAAGTGATTAGAATCCCAAAACAACTCACTTAATCGAAGTTTGTAAACTCACTATATTAAATATGTATTGTATGTATATATTGTACGCAGAGAGAGCTACACTCAATTACTTTATAAGTTCTACTTACCTCGCCACTAACAGGTACTCACCATACATAGGCGATATTTAAACAAAGCACGATTTACTACTTACATCGCCTTATATAGTCAGAGCATCTGTTCCACTATTTATGCATATGAGTTTAAATATGAATTGTGTTTAGTTACTCAATAAACACATGACCTCACGTGTGTGTGTATGCAAGTATAAATATATATATATATATATATAACTATATATACATACACGCACACATACATATATACACATATATATACACACACACACATTACTATAGATTTATTTTCACATAAATACTATAATAAAAATCAAATGAACCATAAATATTAGAAAAATAAGCCATGCATGCTCCCTCAATTACAAGTACAGTAGCGCATGATGGTATTAACTAAAAAAAAATGTTTGAGATTAACTCAAAACATTCGTGGAATTAACGAAGAGTGATAGTGAGGCTAAGGAGCTGGAACAGCCAAGTACAAGCATTGCCTGATGTTTTTAATTATATATAAAAACAACAAACAGTAACTGAATACGGAATTTTATACGGGAAGTAGAACTAAGTATATGTGTATGATGTGTGTGTGTATATATATATATATATTTATATATATATATATATATATATATATATATTATTGGTAAGTTTGATACACAGAAGAAGAGTACTGGTATCCAAAAAGAGCTCTATACGTAATATATGAATGATTGAAGGTATGAACACCCGCTGTCGAGTATAAATACCATAACTTTATTAGTACCGTTCCATACGATCGTTTAAATGTTGCACAGTATCTCTCTTCTGGCACTCCGTCGGTTACGACGACGAGTGTTCCAGTTGATCCAATCAATGAAACAGTCTGTTCGTGAAATTAGCGTGCAAGTAGCTGAGCATTTCACAGACACGCGTACCCTTAACGTATTTTTAAGGGAGATTCAGCGCGACACAGAATGTGACAAGGCTGGCCCTTCGAATTACAAGTACAACTCATTTTTGTCAGCTAAGTGGACTAGAGCAACGTGAAATAAAGTGTCTTGCTCAAGGACCCAATGCGCCGCCGGGAATCGAACTCACGATCGTAAGCTAAATATCCACAAAGCACAGTATATGACTTGTGTATTTGTCTAAACATATCTACAGTAGAACAAATAGGGTGGTCATTTGCAATCTCCCAAAACGTCACAGCCACTAATATTTTTATTCTTTTAGTGTGATTTCCAGAGTTTGATTGAGGAGATGGAACTGTCTGTCTTTCCACTATTTTTTCCATTGCCTTTGTCCTGTACACCCCCTATTTTGAATATATATATACATATATATATACATACCTCCCTAATCCATCCATCACCATAAGCTTCTTCCCCCACACTTATTAGATCTCATCCCACACCATGTAGTGGCTCCCCAGGTGTCAATACAAAAGCGTTCTGTCCACACCGTAAAGTAGTCATGTAGGTGACACGACGAAAAGCACCTAGCACACACTATAAATGTGGTTGGCATTAGGAAGGGCATCTAGCTGTAGAAACCAAGCCAAAATCGGCCCCGGGTTAGCGAAACATGACCCTCTGACCTGATTCTCTCCCAAGAGGTCAACCCGTCATTGCGTGGAAAATGGATGTTAAACGATGATGATTATGATTAATTCTTATATATATATATATATGCATTTTTACGTCATAATAACAAGGACACACATATTACAAATTAAAGTACTTGAATTAATTACAAAAGTCTTAAGCCTGAAGATTAAACCTAAATCAAACATGTTTTATCATGAGTTGAAGCATGTAAAACCTGTAGAAAATATACTTGATTCTCGTTCTTAACTGGTCTTATATTTTATTGAACTCAGAAGGATGAAACGCGAAGTTGACTTCAACAAAATTTGAACTTTGATAGTAATGAGCTATAACAAAATAGCGAAAAGCATTTTGTACAACACTCTCATGGTTCTACCAATCCATTGCCCCTTCGACAAATGAATAATTTAAACTATAATAAAGTAAGAAGCGCAGGACTGCGTACGGTTTATATTTTTTTATCCCCTTAGTAAAATAAGTTGAATTACTTTGAATAAATAATGAATGAATATTACATAATTTATCTACTAAATTTCGTGGCTGTTCATTAAATATATTTTATTACTTATTTAAAGATTCACTTCTTTAAAATTTTCAAATGTCAACACTTCCGGTTACTGATCGTTTAAATAAATATTCATATATTTCTGTCACTAATTTTCTCCTAATGCAGTTTATATACAATATCGTCTTTTTTAATGTAACATGGATTACGTTACCGATTAGATAAGACAGTATAACACAGTCTTCGTTCAATTTCTGTGTATATTGTCAATTACGATTTTATTTGATCATATCTACATGCATATATACTTGCGTATAATATCAATATACACACTACACACGCTAGCAGAAAACCACCCGAAGGGTGGTTTTCTGATAGTGATAATAATTGTTTCTACTTTTGGTACAAAGCCAGCAATTACCCAGTGGTACTTTATTTTATCGACCCCGTAAGGATGAAAGGCAAAGTTAACCTCGGCGGGATTTGAACTCAGAATGGCAAGAGCCGTAACTCTATGCGTCAAAGCATGGCGTCCGACCCTCTACCGATACTGCCAATCCACCAGTGATAATAATGGTTTCTGATTTACGCACAAGGCCGTCAATTTTGGGGTGAGGGGAATGACAATTAAATCGACCCATGTGCTTTATTTTATAGACCCCCATATGGGTGAAAGGCAAAACTAACTTCGGCAGAATTTGAACTCAGACCATAAAGGGCCGTAACTCTACGCCACAAAGCTTGTTATTTGATGGCCAACCGATACTGCCAATCCACTACCATTTCAAATAATAATTGTTTCTACTTTTGGCACAAGGCCAGCAATTACCCAGTACATTACTGGTACATTATTTTATCGACCCCGTAAGGATGAAAGGCAAAGTTAACCTTGGTGGGATTTGAACTCAGACCATAAAGAGGTGTAACTCTATGCTGCAAAGTATGGCGTCCGAATCCTAATAATAATAATCTAAACAACTATAATAAAGTAAGAAGTGCGGGACTGCATATGGTTTATAATTGTTTATCCCCTTAGTAAAATAAGTTGGATTACTTTGAATAAATAATTGTTTCTAAATTTGGCACAAGGCCAGCAATTAATCAGTACATTACTGGTAGGTACTTTATTTTATCGAGCCTGTAAGGATGAAAGGCAAAGTTAACCTCGACGGGATTTGAACTCAGACCGTAAAGGGACATAACTATGCTGGAATGAATGAATATTACATAATTTATCTACTAAATTGCGTGGTTGTTCATTAAATATATTTATTATTTATTTAAAGATTCACTGCTTTAAAATTTTCAAATGTCAACACTTCCAGTTAGCGATCGTTTAAATAAATATTCATATATTTCTGTCACTAATTTTCTTCTAATTCAGTTTATATATAATACTAGCAGTAAAGCCCGGCGTTGCTCGGGGTCGCTCAGTAGCTGTGTTAAAGTTACAATGTTAAGTTTCTTTTTTGGCTTAAAAACTGTAGTGTCTACTGTGCAGACTTGCATGTGGTGTTTTTGATTAATATTTCCTCAACCAACAATATGCCTTATGAAGTTAAGAAAACATAACGATAACCCGAATGTTATAACAAAAGAGGATGCTGGGGATAAAAACTGCACTGGTTACTTATTAACAAAGATCGAAAATGTAAACACTGCAACGCAGAGAAAAACATTAGCGTAACCAAATTATCAGTTATGTCTGTCTGCACGCCTATATCACCTCTCTGCACGACTATCTGTCTGCATGCCTGAAATATTTGCTTGTTTTACGTAGTCTTTAAATAGACTTGTTTTCAAGTAAAAATATTGTTTTAAAATGCTTTTAAATGGAAATGAAGCCAAACGGAAGCTTAGTGTTCGAATGTTCGTGTATTGTGTTAATGTCATTTTAAACGCTGAGAAAGCCAGCGTAATTTTTTACGTAAGACGCTCAATGTAAACAGAACAAAGGGAAATAACTGATAACTTACGCTCAAAAATCGATACATTATATTCGATTTCGTCACATAGGGTGGGTCAATTTGAAATTTTTTTTTTTCCGATGTCTTCGCTAGGGCTCAATGTACAAGTCTAGCAATTTCGGTGCAATTCCGTGAGAGATTCTAAGAGGAGATGTGTGCCAAAAATCGATAGACAGACAGACAACCACAGTTTTATATATAGAGATTGTCTTTTTTTAATGGATTATGTTACTGATTACAGAAGACAGTGTAACACAGTCTTCGTTCAATTTCTGTGTATATTGTCAATTACGATTTTATTTGATCATATCTACATGTATATATACTTGCATATAATATCAATATACACACTACACATGCTAGCAGAAAACCACCCGAAGGGTGGTTTTTCTGCTAGTGATAATAATAATAATAATGGTTTCTTTATTGGCCACAAGGGCTAATAATAATTGTTTCTACTTTTGGCACAAGGCCAGCAATTATCAGTACATTACTGATACTTTATTTTATCGACCCCCGTAAGGATGAAAGGCAAAGTTAACCTCGACGGGATTTGAACTCAGTGCGTAAAGGGATGTAACTGTGCTGCAAAGCATGGCGTCCGACCCTCTACCGATGCTGCCAATCCACAAGGGCTAATAATAATGATGATAATAATAATAATAATTTCTTTATTGGGCATAATCATCAGAAGTGAGTTCTTGTATTAGCTTTCTCGCCTATGTATAATATATATATATTATATATGTATAATATATATATATATTATACATGTAGCTGTCACGACAAAAAGCACCCTGCCCACACTGTAAAGTGGTTGAGTAAAAGACACAACAAAAAGCACCCAGCACACACTGTAAATGTGGTTGGCGCTAGGAAGGGCATCCAGCCCTAGGAAAACAAGCCAGAAACAGTCCTATACGAGCGAGACACAGTCACCCGACCCAACTTGATTCTAAATGGGCAAACCCATCTAACCCATGCTAGCGTGGAGGATAGACCATAAATGATGATGATGATGATATGTATATATATATGTGTAGCAAATCTAAGCAGAGGGATTTGACCTTTTGTTCCTAAGTTAGCTAAATAGGTCACTGTGACCACACATGCAGACCGTTTTAATTCCTTGTCACCAAATTGTCTGGAGGAATGGTTTTCTAGAGGCCATCAGCTTATTGTCATAAGATAACAGCATCCTCATAAAATAATCTACCCATGGTTGTCAACAAAGTTTAGTTATATACAATTTATAAATTTTAACACATTTACTACAAACATCCATGCCAAACTATCATACAATCACTCATACAATTTTACTGTGAATATCTTTATTTTCCTATATTGTCACAATAACTTTGAAGCAAGTTATCACCTAATAAAAGTATTAAAGTAGCAGCTATTTTTATCATTCATTCACTACAGTATTCCATACAGTGCTTTATATGGGAAAGATCAATTTACACATTCTCTCATCAAGCCAACGTTTCCTACTACTATTCCTGCCACACATTAAATTGAACCTCTGACCAATTTCTTTGATAAGAAATCAACATCAAATTCATTTGGTTAATAACCAACAATTAATAGTCTATCTTATAGATATTGTTCAATAATTATTTCTAGTCTAGATGTTAAAGTTATGTTTGAGACTTTTGAGTTTGGGAATTTTCATATTGCTTTCTAAGTGTCGGATTTTGTTTAACCCAGTTGATTTTTGGTGAGGCTCTGGTGCTTGTGGCCCCCTTCTGAATCCAACTAACCTTTATGTGTGTGTGTGTGTGTGTGTGTGTGTGTGTGTGTGTGTGTGTGTGTGTGTGTGTGTGTGTGTGTGTGTGTGTGTGTGTGTGTGTGTGACATCCTCATAGATTACATTAGTTGAAAAATATAGTTTACTATTTGCAATAATATTAAAAGTATTATTATTGCCCTATGTGGGGAATTGGGTAGACAGAAACTGTTTAGAAGCCCTTTGAAAGGAGAGTATCTCTAATTCAGAACACCAGCCTTGACACACACTGTATCATGGTGAATCACCAAGAATCACATTAAGGTTACATGTGCCTGTGGAATGCTCAGCCATTTACTCGTTTATTTCTTGAGCAGGCTGTTTTGTTGATCATAAAACTGGAACCCTAACCATCGATGCTGACATAAGTCCAGCCTGTCATATAAAAACAATGTTAATAGTAGATTACAAAGACGACCAATTCTTGACAGATATAATTATGTATGAGCAAACAAAAAATGCTATACAGACTTAATAATGTGACTGGCATTTAGCCCATTGAGATCTAACATTTTGGATTGCAGTTTTTTTTTTAACTAACAATAAACCACATCATGCTATAACAACTAGATTGCTTTTTATTTTATAGTCATACACAATCTTTAAATAATTGACCAACTGTATATATTTCTGGCTCTTATATGTGTCAGCTTTATCGATGTCAATTGAATTTGTAACTTCTTTTTCTATCATCATCATCATCATCGCTTAACATGCATTTTCCATGCTAGCAAGGGTTAGATGGGTTGTCCAGTTTGAAGCAAGTCAGGTCAGGTAACCATGTCTTGCTCATACAGAACTGTTTCTGGCTTGGTTTCAACAGCTGGATGTCCTTCCTAATGTCAACCACATTTACAGTGTGGGCTGAGTGCTTTTTGTCGTGACAGCTACATGACCACCCTACAGTGTGAACTGGGTGCTTTTTGTCATGACACCTACACGACCACTTTACAGTATAGGTTGGGTGCTTTTTATTGTGACACTTACCCAACCACTTTACAGTGTGGGCTGAGTGCTTTTTGTTGTGACACCTACACGACCACTTTACCGTGTAGGTTGGATGTTTTTTCTTATGATACCAACATGATACCATGCATATTTTTTTTAATGTCTGTATGTGTGTTTGTTTTGAGATGCCAGTATTGGTAAATCTTCAAAGTTAACCGTCACTAACCTTTCAAATTTGAGCGCAAGACTAGCAATTTGGGGGAGGGGAAGCCAATTAAATCAATCTCAATACTTGATTCATATTTTATTTTATTGACTGCTACAAGGGCAAATGAGATGCACTAGACAGAGGAAATTATAGAGATATCAAGTTAATGGACCAGGTCATGTAAGTTACAGAAAGAGTTATTGCATAACTAATTTAGGATAGAATTAACAAAGACGAGATTTAGTTTGACTTTATGCCGGGTACAGGTACTATAGATGACCTCTTCCTTGTGAGAAATATCTAACTAAGGAGAAATATCTAACTAAGAATAAGCCCCTCTACCTAGCGTTTGTTGATCTGGAAAAAGCTTTTGACAGTTCCCCACTTCAGAATCGTGGGCTCATAGGGGAAACTAGTGGTAGAGGAATAGCTAGTAAGGGTAGTACAAACCATGTACAGAGGTGCAGTAGTAAGGTAAGAGTCAACAATGAATATATCGTGACGAATTTAGTGTGCAGGTGGGGTCCACCAAGGGTCTGCCTTCAGGCCTCTCCTGTTTATTTTTGTCTTTCAGACCATAACAAAGGAGCTTAAAACTGATTGCTCATAGGAACTCTTATATGCCAATGATCTAGTCATCTTAGCTGAAGCTGCTGCAGAACAAGAACAAAAAAATTCTAAGCATGGAATCAAAATGCTTCAGAGTCAACCTAGCAAAGACCAAAGTCCTGATAAATAAAAAAGAAAACAAGGCCCTGATTCCTTTAGGGAAATGGTCTTCACAGCCCCACCTTCAAATGAAAAGTGCTGGTAGTAATATGTTGTTCATGTGCTTTGCACAGGATCATGGTAAAATCGTTAATGCCAGATATAAAAACGGTAAAGTTTTAGTAAATTTTAAATTTAATTTCATGTGTGCTTTGTGTTGATTTTTTGGGGGGATGGGGTGGGGGTGGGGGTTGTTTATTGCTATTAGTAAAACTTCCTGATTTTTTGGGGGGAGGGATTCTATATAGAATTGTAGAGTTGTCAGATAATATTAAATATATGGACTCTAGGGTGTTTGTTGGTGATCATGGTGGTGCTGAATTCTGCAAACATTAATTCTATTTCTTGCTGGAATTAGTTCTACTGAGTTTTTTAAAAGTCTATGTCTTCATTTATATGTGAGTGTGTTCTAATAATTGTGAGTTAGGAAATCATGTGTTATATATTTGTGGTAGCTAGCTGTATTCAATAGAAAGAAATGCTTGATGAGTAGTTGTACTTAGCTTGGTGAGATATTCAGGTGTGTTGGTGTATTGTTAAGGATGTAAAGGAAGTTTAGTTGTGATATTATTGTGACACTTCTAGTGTTGATGGGTTTATTTCTTACTATACAAATTTTTGTTGTCATTGTCTTGTGTTATGTTCTTTGAGAACTAACTCTACAAATTGATTTTGATTACTTATAATTGCTTATAATTATGTTCACCCTGGCATATGCATGTATATAATTAAATTACTACATTAGTTACCCACCTAAAATATGAGTCTTCATTCCTATGGAAAATTTCATTATTATCATTATAGGTACCTGTATTGTCTGCTGAATGGGCTAAATATCCTCAAATTTACCAGATTGAATAAAGAATATATACTCATGAATATATAGATTACAGTTACCTAAGTGATTGACAATCTACACAAGTGATATTGACAGGACATGGCTGAAAATTAAGAGAAAATTGCGACAAAAACACGTATAGCACAGAATTATTCCAGTTATATTTATGTGGAGGTCTTGTTTCATGAATATTGATAAATTTACTGTGTCAATTTCTTCTATAGCGAAGAATTTAGTGTACAGGTTGGGGTCCATCATGACTCAGTTCTTAGCCCTCTCCTGTTTAAAGGAGTAGGTAGAAATTCCCTCTTATGTCCCAAATGCAAACTGTGGGTACACAAGAGAAGTAGTGGGGTCTCAGGCAGGCTACCAAAGAACGCAGGTTTTACATGTGGTCAGTGCACAGGGGCAGTAAGTATCAAGAGCTCGCAGGATACAATCTCCTTAAAATGCCCAGAGAGCTCTGTAGAAGTAGTAGATTGTCTGTGTTACCTGGGTGACCAAATTAACAGTGGAGGGGGGGGGGTGTTCCAAAAGCACAGTAGCAAGAGTGAGAACAGATTGAAGAAAGTTCAGGGAGTTACTACTGCTGCTAACTACAAAAGGTTTTTCCCTCAAAATGAAAGGCAGACTACATGGTGCATGTATACAAACAATGTTGCACGGTAGCGAGACCTGAGCACTGTGTGCAGAGGACCTGCAAAGATTAGAAAGAAATGAAGCTTCCATGCTTCGATGGATGTGCAATAATAATATACATGAATGGCAATGCATAAATGAACTGCATGAGAAATTAGGCATAAGAGAGATCAGATGCAGTGTGCAGAAGAGGAGATTGTGTTGGTATGGACATGTGTTACATGTGAAAGATGACAGCTGTATAAAAAGGTGCAGAACGCTAAAAGTCGATGGAGTGGGCAGGCCTAGGAGGACTTAGGATGAAGTGATAAAAGCTGACCCTGCAAAATTGCACCTCTCTAAGGTGATGACACAGGACCGTGATCTCTAGCACGTTGCAGTAATACAGAAGACTCGTCTTCCCATATGCAGGAGCTGAAGCATACATCTAGTATGCACCACCTTCCCTCCCATCTACCTCCCCGATCTTTTTTTCTTAACCTGTTTGTTACCCATCAGAAAATTAAATGTTTATCTTGATGCTTTGATGCATACATCTTTTTTATGTTATTTTACATAAATAGATAATAAGAGTGTATTCATTTAGTGTTTGGAAAAGAGTTGTTTTTGTCTGGTCCAAGGCAGCTCTGATCAAGCAGACCTGTAATCAAAGATATTCTAGCCATGATCACCCCGTCATTTTCCTCATGTGTAGGGAATCTAGGCCATGACATGGTAGTGTGTGATATGAGAAGGGTGTGATTGCTATTTCTAACAGGCTGAACAACCACAGAGTGGCTCCTTCACTGACTTTACTGATGTTTCAGGATCATTTTCCTTATCATATTTTGGAGTTATATTCCTGAGCTCAATCAGAGCTTGAAGCAAGAACCATTATTTTATGAATGAGCCAGTTCTTTCTCTTCTACTTGCATATTGCCCTGGAGGATAGCAGGCCCAGTTCGAATACTAAAGGTTCTTGGTTCAATCCCTAGCTTAGCTCAGGAATATTGCCTGACGAGGATCAAAGAAAATGCCCATCGAAATGTATCAATAACATATTCAATATAAAGAAAACAATGCAAAAACAAACATAATCATCATCATCGTTTTTAGGTCCATTTTTCCTGGCTAACATGAGTTGGAGAAGACATTTTGGAAGCAATATTCTATTTTGTTTTGTTTTATATTGGATATAAATAACCATCACCATTGGTGTTGTTAGTAGAAAGAATGTGGAGCAAGTGTTAAAAATGCAAATACTGCTGAAATAGTAGCACTAAGTACTATTTGATTTTCAGAGTATTGATCCTTCTGACTATCAATCCAAACAAGCATTCCTTGTTTCAACAAAATAGGTGTGCATGACTTATTGATATCAAACATAGCAATTTGATCTCAAGTTATCTGTATTGTTCTAATTCAGAGAATCGATTTTAATGAATGTTATGATGCAATAGCTTACACATTATTTGCTTACAAAGCAAAACAAAGGTTGAGAATTGAAATGATGGCTAGTAAGAACTCTAAAGAACAATAAATAAATAAGTAAATAATAAAAAAAAAACCAGTAAAGTAAAAGAGCACTATAGTGAATCAATGCTAAGCGAGGTGGTATGTGCCAATTTACTATATGCATCTTTATCTTATATATAATGTGGAGAACTGTGAGACTGTGTCATATTTATTTTTTTAATCATGTTATTAAAATAAGTTGGATTACTATGAATAAATCATGAATGAATATTATGTAATTTATCTACTAAATTCCATAGCTCTTGATTAAACATAAATAATCTTATATATAAAATGTATTGCTTACTTCAAGATTCATTTCTGTTAAAAATTTTAAATGTCAACTTCTGTTAGCGTTCATTATATCATTTTCATAACATTTCGCTGCCATTTAAATATAATTCATCTGTTTTAAATGTATCATGGATTACTTTACTGATTACAGAAGAAAGTGAAACATAGTCTTCATTCAATTTTTGTGCTTATTGTCAATTACGATTTTATTCACAGTTGTGTAAATACTGTTACAAATGTAGTTTTATTTCATTGTTTTACAAACATAAGAAAAAAAAAAGAAAATCATCATCATTTTACGTCCACTTTTCCCTGCTTGCAAGGGTGGGACAAGAGAAAGGAAAAAAAATAAAATGCACAAGTAGGTAGTACGCACATCTAGGACCACATACAACAAAAGGCAGGCAAAAGGGATGCTAGAACAAAAGATAACGATAATGCAAGGAGCACTGGCAAACCTCTAATAAGTTTTGAGGCAAGTCAGAATGTTTACAGTGTTACCTTGGGTGATAGCAAGGCTGATGCACTGGAACAGCCAAGCACCCCCACGAGCATCACCAGTTACCTCGGTTAGGTGAGCTGCCAGTGAAGACAATTTACTTTTCAATTTATGTATCACATCTATATGCATATGTATTTGCGTGTAATATCAATATGTACACTAAATATGCTAGCAGAAAACCACCCGCAGGGTGGTTTTTCTGTTAGTATAAATAATTGTTTCTACTTTTGGCACAAGGCCAGCAATTATCCCAGTGCATTACTAGTACTTTATTTTATCGACCCTGTAAGGATGAAAGGCAAAGTTAACCTCGGCAGGATTTGAACTCCGATCAAAAAGGGGCGTAACTCTGTGCTGCAAAAGCATGTTGTCCGACCCTCTAACGATACTGCCAAATAAATAATGTTCAAAGCAAGTAATGATATCCTGTATAAATAATACATCCTGTAGCATAGCAGTTCAAGGAGTGGCATAAACCATACTTATAAATACAGTATGGCTTGGAGTAAGGAAAGGAATCCAGCTGCAGAAAACCATGCTAGCATGGAAAAACAGACATAAAAACAAGAATGATGAAATGTGTAAGTGTGTGTATGTATATATATATATATATATATATATATATATATATATATATATACACACACACACACACACACACACACACACACACACACACTGTAAATGTGGTTGGCATTAGGAAGGCATCCAGCCATAGAAATCGAGCCAGAAACAATTCTGCATGAGCAAGACATGGTCACCTGACCTGACTTGTCTCAAATGGAACATCTCATCTAAACCATGCTAGCATGGAAAAATGGATGTTAAATGGTGTTGATGATGATGATATACATATATCATCATCACCTCCATTTAACGTCTGTTTTCTCTGCTAGGAGGGGTTGGATGAATCATCACAGATCACGTCAGTATTAACGCAGAGCAACAGACCAGGGGCCTCGCATGTCACATATATTTCCCCATTCTCCCAAGTGCATATTATCCTAGCATCAACACTAGAGATGTTATCGTTTTTTTTTTTGTTTTTGTTTTTTTGACAACTGAAGGAGGGCCCTCCTGACTCTTTGTTTGGCAAGTTTTCTAAAGCTGAATACCCTTCCTATCACACACACACACACACATATATATATATATATATATATATATATATATATATATATATATATATATATATATATATATTAATATATGTGTGTGTGTGATATATATGATAATAAGGACGCTGCGGAGTTGCAAATGGGTTACATATGAAAAAAGTGTGTCCTTCATCAGTGGTCTTCCAACCATCATAGGCATTTCATCGCTTTAAAGACCATATACCTCCGGTTGGTGCGAGCAACGGCTAAAAAAAGTCGTTGGGACACGTAAATAAAGGGGACGCGAGGGTAAACAAACAAAATGGTGAAGCAACAGAAAGTGATGAAGAAAGAGACAAGTCCCAGATTTCTATGAATTTAAATTCGATATATATATCTGTATATATATAAAAATGTAGTTTTCTGTATGTTTGTGTGTGTGGACAATTTTTAATGAGGGCTCATATATTCTAAACCATTCATGCGATTTCTTTGAAATTTTTTACAGAGTTTCTCCTTGCACAAAACTTGTACATGATCTACAAAGGCTTTCAAAAATCGATATTGGGGCCTTTGGAGACATTAAAAAAGTTTCGGTTTTTTGTGTCAATTTTCGTGATTAAGTAAGACAAGAGTTATCTTTCGTCAATATTTCTTGATTAAGTAAGATAAGAGTTATCTTTCGTCAATACAATAGGAACTCATTTTTGATGTTGTCGAAAATTTTGTTTGGGGATTTTGATTATTACAATTCGGCTCATTCGGATTTTACTTTACTCTTTGTACTTGAAACAAAAGGTTTTACTGTTGTCAAAAAAATTTATACCTAGACTGGATTTCTGTTGTTACATGTGAAAAGTGCAAACGATTTCCTTGAGCTAGTGCTGGACTCAAACTGGTCACAAGTAGTCACCTCTCCAACAAGAGGTGACAACACTTTGGACCTGATCTTCACCACTACTCCTGAAGTGGTTATAAGTTGTACTACTGAGGAACCTCTAGGCGACTCTGATCATGCTATGATCATTGCCAATCTGGCTCTTGCGGACAGCAACAAAAACCAGAACCATCTCCAGTCTGCTTGCTTTGATTGGAAGAAAGCAGATTGGAATTTGTACTGCACTGAGCTACAGCGCCCAAACTGGCATGAGTTCTATAACTCTGGAGATGTGAACACTATACTCCAGAGCATCCTGGATTCAATATAGATAGCGTGTGCAGCATCGGTGGCACGTAAGCAGAAAAAAACCCACCCCAAAAGTGCAATTTGGGAAACTTCAGCGGTCCGACTTGCCAGGAAAGAACGTCGGAACACTGAACGGGAATATAAACTGCATAAATCAGATGCCAACAGAAAAAAGCGGAATAAATCTTCCAACCATCTCAAGCAAGTGACAAAAAAGGCAATGCTTGAATTTGAACAGTGCATAGCAACCAATCCTGACAGTAAAGTGTTCTGGAAATATGTTCATTCAAAGCAGAGACCTCACTCTCCAGTTGGTCCTCTTCGCAATCCCCACATAAACCAGATCACTGACGATCCTAAATAATGCGCAGAACTCATTGCTGAGTGCTATGCAAGCATTTTTACTGTTGAAAACCAGAATGTACCATCTCCACCATCAAATTCCATAACAACTGTCGAATTTACACCTGTTATGTTGCGACGTCACCTTAAGAATAAGCGCAACTATGCCTCCCCTGGTCTTGATGGTGTTACATATCTGCTTTTCAAACGTGGCGGGTACTTCTTTTTGCATCAGCTTTCCTTCTTCTTTCAATACTGTCTCAACAATGGTGCTACTCCGGGGCAGTGGAAAACTGCCAGTGTCATTCCCCTGTTTAAAAAGGGCGACCGCACATCACCTGTCAACTATCGTCCAGTCAGTCTTACTAGTTATATTGCCAAACTGATGGAATCCTGTGTCTGAGAAACACTTTGGAACTTCTGGAGCTCTCACAGCCTCATCTGGCCCTCCAGCTGCTGTGATCAGCTTATCGAGTTCCTTGAAGACATTACCCGGATCACTGACAGCGGCTCATGGGTGAATATTGTTTACCTTTACTTCGCTAAGGCTTTTAATTCTGTGCCTCACAAAAGACTTATGGCGAAACTCTCTGCAATCGGTGTGAGGGATGATCTTTTTAACTGGTTGAAATCCTTCATTCTCAGCCGAAAAGCGGTAGTCACGGTTCTAGGACAGCATTCTTCACCATATGAGATGTCATCTGGTGTACCACAAGGATCTGTTCTTGGTCCCCTTTTGTTTGTGGCATATATTAATGACATAGATGCCAACTTAAAGAATGCCACGGTACTGAAATATGCAGATGACATCAAGCTGTACCTTGAAATCAAAAGGACTGATCCTGAAATCTACAACTCTTTCCTACAATCAGACCTGGACACAATGCAGCAATGGATCACAGACTGGCAACTGAAGCTGGCTGTGGACAAGTGTACTACCATGCATTTTGGGAGGAGAAATCCAGTGTCCACATACTCCCCCCACAACACTGATATCAAGAAGTCCTCTTGTGAACGTGACCTGGGCATTACTGTCAGCAGCGATTTGCGTTGGACAAAGCATGTCTCTAAGATAGTCAAAAAGGCCGAAGGTGTTTTGGCATCACTCAGCAAGACCTTTGTTAGCCGCTCTGCAGCCATCTATTTAAAGCTGTATACAGCTATGGTACGACCACACTTGGAATTCGCATCATCAGTCTGGAACCCCTATCTTGCTCAGAACATTGACCTCCTGGAAACTGTTCAGAGACGTGCAACCAAGCACATACCCTCCATCAGACACCTATCAAACTCTGAACGCCTTACTTCCCTGGGCATGGATTCATTGAAGCTCCGATGTCTGGCAATGGACTTGGTAAACACCCACAAAGTTATTAACCATCTCGCCAACAACAATCCCAAGCACTTTTTTTATCTCCATGTGTCTAACACACGTGGACATGCCTACAAAGTCAGAAAACAGCACAGCTCCCATGACTTTCGGAAACATTTTTTCAAGCTTAGAGTTGCTGAAGCATGGAACAAACTGCCTGCGTCAGTTGTTAGCTGTCGAGACACTGCATCCTTTAAAACCCTCATGCTTCCCGAAATTCGCCAAAACTACACTTGATGTACCCCTTCCATACACATGCACACATGTATATATCATGACTCATGCACTGTTCATTTTCCTGACGTTTGTGCATTACCCTATGTACTATACATACACTTTTTGATGAGTTGTAGTGCACCTGAGCACTGTACACAATATTTTCATTATTATTATTATTATAACGGATGACACCGAGCTCACATATTAATTATTTCGCTGGAATTGTGCCTTAGGTTTTCATGTTTACATAAAGTACGTTTTTCTTCTATGTATTCAAATTTACTTTGTTTAGTTTAATGAGCTACATCTAAAGCTACTTGAACCGTCCAAAGGACGGGTACTTTAGCTAGTATATATATATATATATATATATATATATATATATATATATACAAAATTTAAATTAAATTAAGGGTGTCATGTCAGAGAGACATGCACCATATCCACTCTAAAATATGCTCCAAGATTCCAATGAATAGATCCAAGCATTTTATATCAACTAGAAATTGATTGACATCTCTCTCTCTCTCTCTCTCTCTCTCTCTCTCTCTATATATATATATATATATATATATATATATATATATATATATATATATATATATATATATATATATATAAAATAAACATATGAAACAATCACAGGGGATAATCTGTAAAAGTGTGTAAGCACACACAGCAATGTGAGTAACTATTTAAAGTTTAACTAGAACTTCAAAAATAGATACCTTATAAATTGATTAATCTTTCTTGTATATATTTCATTAAAGAAATATATTTCACCAATTAATAGATTGGTAAACGACAATAACCAAATCCTGAATTTTCAACAAGGAAGAAGACTTAACTATCTGTGTTTACACATCAAATTCAAATCTGTGACTAACTATTAGCACGTGTTGCATTTAATACAAATACACACATCGCGCCAGCTTCGTTCCAGTGGCGTGAATAGGGTTATCGACAACTAGAAATAGCTTTTCCTTGTTGAAAATCCAGGATTTGGTTACTGTCGTTTACCAATCGATTAATTGGTGAAATATATTTCTTTAATGAAATATATACAAGGAAGATTAATCAATTTATAAGGTATCTATTTTTGAAGTTCTAATTAAACTTTAAATAGTTACCCACATTGCTGTGTGTGCTTACACACTTTTACAGATTATCCCCTGTCATTGTTTCATATGTTTATTTTAGATATATATATATATATGTCAATCAATTTCTAGTTGATATAAATATATATATATATGATGGCTGTGAAGTATATCTACATTTGGGTTTTCCACCCAATATGTCTCTTTGAAGTCTCTGCACCTATACTTTTTGATCCCCTCTCATCTTCTTTACTCACACTCACTATCTCTTATATTCATCATACTGCCCATGTAATCAGGGATGTCATTGGAGCTGCCTAATCCTCTTCTTCCCATCAGATTCTCCTATTCACTGCACCATGCTGTCCATGTAACTAAAAATGTCTTTAGTTCTGTCTATTCAATCCCATCCCTGCTGCCACTAAACTCACCAGTCTATTTCATTCCCTACCCACTATTATGATGATTACATATGATCATATTGCATTAGATCTGTATATATCCCATACATCCTACCATCATCTTCTCTGTGCAACCAACCATCATTCCCTCTCACAAAGACAACTTCACATTATCATCCATCACTCCTTCCAACCACTCATCACGTTCTCTCTATCTCCAGCAAACATGCATTACTATCTCAACATTGCATCTCCGTTATACTCTCAGTCCCTTATCTCATTAGTCTCCTTTCTATTACTCCCACCAATACTGCCTCTCTCTCTCATGTCTCTGTCTTCCCTCACTCCATTGTCTCTCTCATCATACTCCTGCATACCTCATTTATTTTCTCTAGGCCGTCTTCTGTCATTACTCTTTCTGCTATCACCTCTTGGTCATGGAAATCCTTTGCAGCATGTTCGGAAGTAAAATTAGCTGGTAGCACACGAAACCCCGAGGGTAAAAGAAATGGTAAAAAAAACCAGGGCGGGGTGGCAGTTCTCTGCTGGTCCCCCTCCCCTTTTCGGGGAAAAAGTTCTTTGCGGCATATTAGGAGATAAGTTTAATTGAGAACACAAGAAAAAAAAAACGAAGAAAAACAAAATCATTATTTCCCACTGAAATCGGTGGAGATGTTTTCCTATAATAATACCAAAGTTCCTTCTAAAGTTGACGGAATTTCAGATAAATTCCTAATTTCCAAGTACAAGCTTTCCTTACTTATCTCCTGTCTGTTGAATGCTTTTCAATTTTCACGTAAAATAGATGTTTGTGGGTTTAACATCGTGATAAACGTCGACAGCCTTCCCGATATCTTCCTGAGTGTTTGTGCATAATATATATATAGATGTGAGTTGTGTCCCTTTCCATAAAAAAAATAACACTTGCCAGACAACCTACAGGAGTCGGTTGATATACCATATTTGGCGGCTGAAAAGGTACCTCAGTTTTGTCGAGTCTTTCGTTGAAACACCAGTTTCCATTAACTCAAACATCGAGCTTTTGTTTATAAAACAGACTGGTTTTCTAAAACATTTTCGGGCGAAGAAAAATGCATCTATTAAGCTGTCAAACACGGTAATCGACTATAAATCTCTCTCTCTCTATATATATAAAATATTATGTATTTTTTTACCTAAACATCGTGTGGTTTTTTTTCTCTAAGACAGCTACTTCATATCAAAACGATATTTTGGGTTGTGTTGAATAAATTATTAAAACACAATAGAATAGTAACTTTAATTTTATTTTGTATAGTGAATTATTTGAATTGATATTCTAATATTTGAACTTAATACTTGCAAGGCAGACAGGTGATATGCTATCATGAAGGTAACGAATTTAAATGACATTCCAATTTCTATAGTGAAACGACAGTTGTATAATTATGAAGGGGAATTTAACAACAGTTATTTTATACGAACAAAATAAAAGAACCTGCAATTAGATTTCAATAAGATTATTAATGAAAAGCTATGTTTTTGTTTTACAACGGAAAACATTTTCTACGAAACTAACACTTTCGTCGGAGTATAGGTTTCGTATAAAGTCTGTGTGTTCCCCCTCTCCCTCGTTGTTTTATTACTATCACAATGTCACGCCGCCGGGGACCAAGTCCTAAAATGATAAGCACTGATATTGTTGAAGACGAAAAAATTAGGCATGAGATTTGGACATTTTCTGATCTCTTTCAACAAACTTCCACAAATGATAAAGCAATTGCGTGGTTAGCGAAATATAAGCTTATAAGCAATTCTGTTACATGCCCCACTTGTGGGAACCCATGTACAGTTAACGGATACAAGAAAGGTATTGATGGAAAACGATGGAGATGCCCTAAACATAACTATTGTCGGTCAATCCGCAAGGGATCATTTTTCGAGAATAGCCGTCTGTCGCTGACAACATTCATATGGCTTATGTATATGTGGTCAAGAGAATATTTTCATTCTGAGATAGCTCATGAGACAAACGTCAGTAAAAAGTCAACGATTGATCTCTTTTGTCTCATCCGGGAATTACTGGAACGTTTCCTGGAAGACCACCCGACTGAATTAGGACTCGACCCTCCTGAGATTGGAGGGTTCGATTTACAGACAGGTGAACCAAAAGTCGTTGTAATAGACGCAACCACAAATTTCAAATCTACACCCCATGAAAAAAAGCAAATGAAAAGATTCTGTGTTTTTGGTGGAATTGAACATGAATCTGAGAAATGTTTTCTGGTCCCTATTGAGCATCAAAATAAAGACGCTTTCGAAGCTGCAATTATCCGGTGGATTTTACCAGGTATAGTTAATAAAATCCGTAACTTTCTTTTATCTGTAGCGTCTTCAGTCTATTTTCTTTAAATTCAACTTTACGAGCACCTTCCTTTATTTCTCTTTTTTTCCCCACTTTCTTCCATATTTCAATTGAGATTATAGTGTCTCTACGCTACATTTTCATATTTGTAGCTCTGTGTCTGAGTTAGAACCCAGTGTTGGCGAAACTTCCACTATTGGCAATAAAAACATGTTTACTCTAAGTCCCTCATCGGTGTTTTCAAAATATTTGGTTAATCTCATTTTAATTTTCATATGCATCGAACACAAATGAGGAAACAAATCAAAACAAATAGTTGACAGTTCGATTGATTTCAATTTTGGTGCCTGTGTTAAAAATATGTCATGCACAATGCAACTACAGCTTTCCAACCGAAACCCTATCACTAACCAATAATATGTAGAATAAATTGACCGAAATTCATAGTATATTGATATATACGCTTTAGTGCATGCATAAAACCTAAATTTAATCTATTTGTTTTGAAAATTTTCTATTTCAGACCTTAAAGCCCGGGGTTTCCGAATTTTTCGTTTATTGCACTTAAATGTTGTTTACTGCAGTGAATCAACAACAAGCACGTGTAGAATATCATACTACATATAAATTCGTTATTTCAAGTATTAGTAGAAAATTTGCTCAACCCCAGCTTTGGTTGTTTGCTGGTATTTCAACAGTAAGTAAACGTAGTGATGAGTCCAAAATATCCAAAATATATTTCCAAGACAAAAGTTGAAGTTTAGCATCTGTCCTTAATTGATTTTCAGAAGTTGAAAAAATAAAACAATAGTTAAAGGAAATAAATTTGCCCCCCCCCCCCCCCCCCCGCGTACTTTTTAATATTGTTATCATTAATAAACAGAAATATGGTGACATCTGTGCTACTAAAATGATTAAAATAATATTAGTCATTAAACTACTGTTGTATTTTCCTCCCATATAAGTATTTCTAATTAAATTTTAAGAAATATAATTTAATCTAAAGTACATAATTTGTGTGTGAAGAGGAATGCAAAAGTTGTTTTTGAAACTGAATTGTTTGAAATACAGGTATGATTTTGAAGACGAAAGATTATTTTACAAAATAAAAATAAACTTTCAACAAGCATGAGACAGCTAATTAAAGTTTAAGTATCTGAGAAAACTTGTTAGTATAATGTAATTTTTCAGTAATTTCAGTAATTTTTGAGATGAGTATTTTTAAAAATAATATGCATGTATGTAATATATGAAGCATGCATCAGTGGCCTAATGGATGAGAATGTTACAGGCCTTCTGTGTTATGGCTTAGTTAAAAAAAGGAAGGGGGATATCTATGACTATTTTCAGGACCATCAAAATTAGTAGGAGGAATGAAGTAAGTTATCATCAGACCAGAGACCAGACCCGGATGATTGCAACAGAGTGGATTCTATTAAAAGCACACTTGGACCAGGTCATTTCACTTTATTTTCTTCTTGACCCTTTGGAGTCATGGTAGCATAGTTTATCCAGCATTACTTGGGCAAATACAGCCTTCCAGAGCCTTTCCCTCTCCTGGCTTCATGGGCCAGATAGTGGAGTTAAACCAGGCGACAGAGATAGTTTACTATATAAAACGGGACAATTTCTCCAACATGCTACATATTACTTCTGTCTACCAAATTTCACTCACAATGTTGTGGTCAGTCTGTGGTTATTTTTCTCTCTGAAGATGATATCAACGGTTTGTAAAATAATACTTGTTTCTACTTTAGGCACAAGGCCAGCAATTACCCAGTGCATTACTGGTACTTTATTTTATCGACCCCGTAAGGATGAAAGGCAAAGTCAACCTCGGCGGGATTAATACTACCAGATATCTAGTAGTAAAATCGTTTTTGTGTATGTATTGTACAATAGGACCTACCCTTATTTAGTAATTCAATTTTGGAGGATTTGCTTTGACCACCCTGTCATTTTTTTTTTTTTTTTTTTTTTTGCATACTGTATTCATTTGCATCTGAAATATATTATAAAACAAATTAGAGAGCTTCTATGGGGCCTCAACATGCTGGAGATAGCAAATCACCATTTGACACCCAACTGTTTAAAAAAAAAATACAAATACATTGGATGAGGTTGTCCTAGATTTCCAAAATGACAAAGGAGTCACAACTGAAACACCTTTGATAATTCTATAAAAAAAAGTTGAGCCATACATAACTGATTAAGCTTTAAAAGGTCAAGTATCAGTGAAAATAATTCACAACATTAGCAAGGATGTAAGATCATTTCGCTGCATTAAGCAAAACAGAACAAATATATATCTATTTCATCATCATCGTTTAACGTCCATTTTCCCTACTTGCAAGGGTTGAACATGTCTTCAGAGACTGGTCAGTATTCAAGCAAAGTTTCTGACCTCCAGATGAGCCAGACGCCCAATATATGATCATACTGAGAGCATTTTATCATTGCACCAACACTAGGGAAGTCCTCCCAGCCCTTTGACAAGATTCTTATGGCTAGATGTCCTTCCTGTCCCCAACCACTTTACAGAGTGTACTGGGTGTGTTTATAATGTAGTTCATTAACAGGACAGGTTGTCAACAAGAAATACTTTAACACACACCACTATACTTGAAAGGCTTATGAAGTGAAGACAATGAATGGAAGCCATGACTGAAGTTGAATACAATTGCTATTTTAGAATATAGAATCATTTCACTATGTTGACATTTACACTCACAGTTAGTCATACCTTTCTGCAAAAAAACTACTGCTAACATGATTTAATATTTTCCCCCATTCTTAATGTAGTCACTATAATGTAGTGGTAAGCCAAGTTCAGGATTAGAATTTCATCCTCCATCAAAACAATTTTCATTCTTGCACTCTTGGAAATAGCATGAATATCACAACCTTTCATTTCTCTTCTATAAATATAATAATTCATAACAGTTATTTTTTTTGTAGGTACCCATATTGTGTCTGATATATGGGCAGAATATCTTCAGATTGACCAAATCGAACAAGGTATATATACTCAGGAATATTTAGATTATGATTATCCAGATGATACAGAAACACACACCAGAAATATAGAGAGAATGTGGTTGAGAGTAGAAAAGCATTTTCAACGAAAGCATAAAACATATTTATTTCAATCATTTCTAACAGAATTTATGTGGAGATCTCATTTTAAGAATAATGATAAATTTGCTGCTCTAATTTATTGTATCAAACACTTATATAAAGTTTAATAAAGTTAATATTGTATTTTTATTTGTAATTAAATATTAAGCTGAAACATCACAATATTGAACTATGGTTTTTGGTAGAAATGCGTTGCACTTTAAATGAGTATAACATTCAACTGATTAGTATGGGGTGGGAACATAAGTCAGCAAGATGTGGGTCTCCAGCCCATTTGAAAAGTCAGTGACTCTGTTTGAGTACTGACTCAGTTTGTGATGACCTGTCGAACCCTATCTAATAGGGAAAACAGACGTTAAATGTGATGAGGATGTGAGTAGATAACGTACTTTGCTGGATTGAAATATTCCTCACTCTAACAACTTGAATATACTTTCACTCAATTATCTCCCCTACATTATGCTAGTTCACTCCGAAATTCCCTTCTAATACATTTACAGTTAGCAGCCCAAATATCTCAGTCAATAGAGCATGAGACTCTTAATCTCGGGGTCGTGGGTTCGTGCCCCACATTGGGTGAATTCAGTTACACTTACAAATATCATCACCCTGGAACTGTATCTGTAAATTCATTGTTACATAGTGTCATGTTGATCTAGCCTGGGAGTTATGTTAACTGTATAAATGTCTGGAATACTAAAAGAGAATCAACCATAAAACAAAATCAAAGTATCATTAAATGGTTAAATGCAAGAAGATGGAATTGCCTTAGCTGGGGAGATAGATAGTTTTGATATTGTCTCACCATACATGAATTCCATTATACCATCATTCTTGCATCATCATTTTTCATGTATTTGTGAAGATAAACGTTTCTGTTAGTAGGTTTTGTACAGAGAAATATCTCTATATAAAACAAGAGGAAAAGTTTAAAGAAAGTCAATTGGAAGGAAGGGAGCAAAATGCCAGATGAAATATATTTCATTAGAGTACCAGAATAGGTCGGGTCTTAAGAAGTAAGCCTCGATAAAAATTCTGCTTGTCTCATAGTAAACAGTAGCTCATGCAATGATCATCAGTTTAATTAGATCACCTTGGCATCATGAACGCCAGTGGCTTTGCAGATGATCAATTATTAATTCGGCAATGGGTTGGCACAACTCCAGTTAGTGGAGAAATTTACGAGTATGTGGGTGTGGGGTGTCACATATATTCTAGCCGTTATAAAAAGCAAAATGAATGCTGTACCTTCTTAAGGGAAGACTCAACAATCCTGCAAATCTAGTTGTTTTCACGTGTTTGCAAAGAGGATGCTGATTTCCTTTGTTAGCAATTGGATGTTTATCATCCATAGTCTTATTCTATCTATATACTACTAAAATTCTGTGATTGCTTGCTTGTCTGTAATGTAATACAGTCAAAAGGGCGCATAATGTGAAAATACTTTGAAAGGAAGTTGCCCCTGAAATGGAATAAAACAAGTTTCGCGTAAATTGAAGCACGGGTTCCTGAGATATGGGGTTTTCTGGGTACCTTCATAAACGGATAGAGAGAGCTGGTGGTAGTTTTGTGTATATGTGTGTGTGTCTATGACCAGTGTATATAGATCACAGACACCCATATATATATATATACACACACGCATACATATATATATGTATACAAGCACACACACATATATACATGCACACATGTATATATATGTAAGGGCCTTCCAGTTTCATTTAACATTATATACAGTCTGTGTATATTTTAATATTTTAAAAATATTTTGAAGTGAACATGACCCAATGGGTCACGGGTGACCTAGTATACTACTAAAACTCTGTGATTGTATGCTTGTCTGTAATTTAATACAGCCAAAATGGTGCATAATGGGAAAATACTTTGAAAGGAAGTTGCCCCTGAAATGGGAATACAATTGGAATAAAACAACTTTCACGTAAATTGGAGCATGGGTTTCCGAGATACAGGGTTTTTCCAGGTATCTTCATAAATAAAGAGAGAGAAAGAGATAGTGATTGTGAGAGAGTAGATTGAAAGAGAGAATATGTATACACGCACACACACACACATATATATATATATATATATATGGGCCTTCCAATTCCATTTCACATTATATACACGTCTGTATATTTTAATTATTTTTAAGTGAACATGACCCATTGTGTCACAGGTGGTCTTGTCCTGAATAAAAAGCTACAAAAATCAATTATGAATACAATTAATGATCCATTGTTGAACTGATAAATGAATTTATTCAATATTATTAAAAAGGAGTAACATTCATTACATCAGGAAGGACAATGTCACAGAGGAACATTAAATCGACTCACATTCCACACAGTTTCTTGTCAGTATTTCTGTTGTGCAAGTAGTTTTTGTCAAGATATAGGATGAAGTCAAACAACTGGTAGCTCAGTTTCCACAGCAGTGATAAATGACAGCTCAAGATCTACCATGTTTGGCCTCTATCAGTGCTATCCCTAGTTTGTCTCCAAGATTTTTAGCAATTGACTAATTGTTTTCCTGGTCACAAAAGGGAGATCTCTATCTGTATTTACCATGGGTTGTGAAGAATACCTTGGAAGATGATAGACATGTTGGGAATGTACACATGTTGAAGCCTTTCCAAATTATGTCCATGGCAAATACAGCAATGCCTCAGTCATTGACCAAGTGTAACAGGAACCTATCATATGCCTTGTATTGGTCCCTTCTTCCCCAAGTTTCACATAGGAAGATACTCAAGAGACTGAGGGCACACCCAGCTTGTATTAGTGTGCATACATTATGGAGCTCTGGAAGTTGCTCATCACCTAATTGCTTTTCTTAGTATGTTGCATCAAATAATATAGTTACATCTTCATGTATGACTTCTTTCAGTTAATGTATTGCATTGAACTTGGGGATTTTGTCATTGTCTTGCCCAAGTGGATCATGTAGTTTCTCCATAGTCACTAAAATTATTTCTTTTAATACTTGCCTCATGTTTTCTACCAACAATGTCCATAGGTAATATTAATCATCCCTGTTTTGTAGTGTCTCAATCCTCTGTGAACTA
The DNA here is from genome assembly GCA_964016885.1 of Eledone cirrhosa. NCBI lineage: Eukaryota > Metazoa > Mollusca > Cephalopoda > Octopoda > Eledonidae > Eledone > Eledone cirrhosa. The sequence goes on from OZ024740.1 coordinate 52,634,306, forward strand.
ATATTTTTTCACATTTGCCTTTAATTAAAGATACCATGGAACATAAACGTAGTATCACTGCAGGGTTAATCATTTTCTATTACACAGTTCACACTCCCCCATGCTAAATCATGTGACAAGCCATAACACCATTCTACCCTTTCCACTGCTTTGAATATTTCCACAATACTGCTAAGCAACAAAGATATTTAGCAATTTCTTTATTGATTGCAGTAATGCACTGGGGTCGATATAATCGACTTTCCCCTCCCCCTTGTGCCTAAATCAGAAACCCAGATTGGCGGTATCCGTAGCGCATCGGACAATATGCTTTGTGGCATAGAGTTATAGCCCTTTCCGTTCTGAGTTCAAATCTCGCCGAGGTTAGCTATGCCATCTGGTCTCTTCCAATCACTTCTAGGTAATCCAACCGGCTCCAGAGCTGAGGGATTATTTATCAGGTTCAGCTCGGTGTGGCAGGCGAAATGACCAGCATTCAGGTGGCAGGACAAGCCTTGTAGACCTGTGGAGTCCAGGGACCTACCACAGCGACATCTCAGACCCCCACAAAGGCTCCCACTGGAAGTGCAATGGAGATGCGGAGCTCGTCCTGACTGAGAAGGCCACCAATGTTGGTTACAGGCATGGCATCAATCCAGTCCCCCGAAAACCTTGCACTTGCAGAAAGTAAGTGGCACCTATAGACAGCATGTCCTGAAGCATGTGTTTAGTGGAATAATTTATGCTAATTAATATGTAGGTGACGTTTGTCTAAGTTTCTCGTATACTAATGATTTTTTTTTTAATGTGTAATTCATGAACACCCATTGTAAACTTTTATATGCAAATCTCATGGTTTTATATAATAAAGGGATACTTTTCATCTCAAGTGCTTGTAGGGTTTTAGAGTGAGTGTCTGAGTTTTTCGATTGTTTGGCCATGTCAATCACCTTCATTTATGTCCGAATAACTTAAAAATAGCCTATAAAGCTGGCACATCTAGTTATGCGGTTTTATAACGCTGTTTCGGTTAGTGTTGATATTTAGGAACTCAGCTGGAGCACTAACCAAGTATCGCTATATATTTAATTATAAAATGAAATAAATATCAGAAATTCAAAACTTGATTTATTTCAAACATTCATAACGTATACTTAAAAATATATAACCCGACACATTTTCAGTTTTGGAAAAGCTTTCATTTTTGTGTTTGTGTGGCGGGGTCAGTTTCGCACAAGTTTTCAATTTTGTTGAGGATTTTTAATTCCTGATATCGTCTTTACTTTTATACGAAACTAACACTTAATTCAGAGTATTAGTTTGTTGTTCCTCCTGCAATGTCACGCGGAAGACCACCAAATCCTAAAATTATATGTACAGATATCGTTGATGACGAAAATATCAGGAAAGAGATTTGGACATTTTATGATCTTTTTAAAAAGACTTCCACAAATGATATGGCGATTGCGTGGTTGGCGAAATATAAGCTTATAAGCAATTCTGTTACGTGTCCTGTTTGTGGAGACCCATGTACAGTTAACGGCTACAAGAAAAGTATTGATGGAAAACGATGGAGATGTCCAAAGCATAACTACTGTCGATCTATCCGAAAAGGATCCTTTTTTGAGAAAAGCCGCCTCTCGCTGACAACATTTATATTGCATATGTATATGTGGGCAAGAGAGTATTTACATTCTGAAATAGCCCACGAAACAAACATCTGTTCGACGTCAACTATTGATCTCTTTTACCTCATCCGAGAATTACTGGAACGTTTCATCGAAGACCACCCAACAGAATTAGCTGACAACCCACCTGAGATTGGTGGGTTTGATTTACAGACAGGCGAACCAAAAGTCGTTGAAATAGATGTAAACAAATTTGTTAAATCTAAATGTAAGGATAAAAAACATGCAAAAGGATTTATGGTTTTTGGTGGGATTGAACGTGGAACTGAGAAATGTTTTCTGGTCCCTATTGAGTATCAAAATAAAGATGCTTTTGAAGCTGCAATTATCCGGTGGATTTTACCAGGTATGGTTAATAAAATCGATGATTTTCATTCATTCATGTCATGCGGGTACCTTTCGTTATTTCTTCTTGTCTGTTGTTTTAATGTCTCTTAATCTTTAATACATCTTTGCACTTATAGTTTGTAATGCTTTTTTTCTCTTGCGCCTAAAATTGTAATCACACCAGCATTTGTATTTTCTTAAATTAGTTATACCTCAACCAAATGACCTAACTGCCTACCTCCCTATTTTCAACTTTCAATTTGAAAGAACATTAATTGATTTGTCACCACAGTGCTCAATGGGAGAAAAGCAGCGTAAATGCAGCACTGCTAGGTTGAAAACTGAGACAAGACTCATATATTAGTAAGAGATCTTTGTTATCGTTGTAATTACTTGCACGTGTACATAAGTGATATATTTATGAACTATTTTCCGAATTTATTTTAACCCAAATTAAATACTATATATGTGACAGAACGCAATAATTGACAAAAAGGCCCAGTATTTGCACATACCATTAAAGTGAAAGATATTTCTAAACAAAAACCGAAACGAAAACAATAGAACGTAATTAGTTTTTGTATGTATTTAGAATAGACCGTTACATGTTATGGAATGTATGAGGGGGGGGGGGCTCGCTTTAAGATTAGACAGAGGAAAATAAATTAAAGTGAAGGGTTTCCGACTGCATCAGTCAGTCAGTTGTGAGAGAACAGATTAGTATGGGAGAAGCAATAGCGAATTGATTTCAACGATATTTGTATAATGACTGGCGTAAAATAATTGTAAAGGTGAACATTTACAACGAATAAGCTGGTTGCCATTCTGAGCTCAAATCCCGCCGAGGTTAACTTTGCTTTTCATCCTTACGGGGTCGATAAAATAAAGTACCAGTAATGCACTAAGTAATTGTTGGCCTTGTGCCAAAAGTAGAAACAATTATTTTAATTCACTTTCATTTTCTAGTCTGCGATTTTACATGTCTAAAAATGAAATAATCTCCCCTCTTTCTTTATATATGTATATATATATATATAGTCGAAAAAATCTGGAAAAGATAAAGGATTCTCACCGAAGAGATCTCCGAGACCCCATTCCGTTTTCGGTGAAAAAAAGTTAATTGCGAGCATGTCGGTGGTCAGATTAGTTGAAAACTCGAAAAAAACCTAGATTTTCCCAACCTCGGAAATTTCTTATTATTCACCCACTTATTCCTGTGAGTAGAATAACATAACAAATATGTTTTAAATATATACATAAATAACATTACAAATGCTTAGATAACATTATAAATTGCTTCAGTTCGAATAACAGAGGCGGGAAGACACTTAAGAGTTACAGATAAACGCCTATCAGTCGTTTAAATTTATAGAAAACAATCCCTTTTCGATCCTTCATCATTTTGTACTGTTGTGGAAAACGTTTAAGTGTTCCCCAGTTTACAAACCCACCATTCCAATGAGGAGTGGCTGTGTGAAAGAGCAATCCTTTCCCACCAAAACATCACAGTGAATGCTATAAAAAAATCTCTCACAAATGATACCAGTCTCCATCTAGAAGAGGGATGTTTCTCACATGGTCAAATGTAGGTAGGTTATTCCAGGGTAGGAAGACCCTTCAAACTCTTCATATGTGACATTGTATATCCTGAAGTTCTGTAAATGTTTTATAATTTTTGTAGAATACATTTTTCCATTATTTTCATTTTGTATTATATATCCCCTTCTTTTCCGAAAACCGAATGAGTGGGTGAACCCTCGGATATTTCAGTGCGAATAACGGAAGCGGGAAGGGAGGGAGACACTCGGAGTAACAGATAAGCACCTCTCAGCCATTTAAATTTATAGAAAAGCAATCCCTTGATACTGAAGGTTTTGATCAGTCATCATTTTGTACTGTTGTGGAAAGCGTTGTAAGCCTAAGTGTTTCCCAATTTACAAATCCACCATTCCAATGAGGAGTGGCTGTGTGAAAGAGCAATCCTTGCACCCCAAAATATCAATAAATGCCATTAATCTCTCTCAAATGATCCTTGGAGGTATCCAGACCTATAAATTTATTGGTGCTAAAAACATTGTATATACTGAAGTTCTTAAAATGTTTTAAAATTATGCTATGCAATATTTAAATACCTTTTATTTAAAAGAAAACGGACATTACAACAGATGATAATAGGTGCCTTATGAATAGATTTGAACACAGCATGGGGCGAAAGCCGGGAGGATGCTAGCATATATATATAACGAAAAATTAACAAGTATTATGATTATAGCATTTAATAAATTTACGACCGTTTCGTTGAACTAACAAGAATATTAATTCCTGCAAGAATAAATCCTCCGAATTGATCATATACATATATTCATTTAAGTTTAGTGGTTCACCACTGGATAGAACTGGTCATTCTGTATAGTTAACCATGATATAAAAGTAGGAAAAGCACTCAACATTACGCAACTCATCCATCATTGATGTTGAATCCTGTGGGTGGTGCAGGAACGGAGTTAAATATTAGTTTCATATATATATCAACTGAATATGGCCTCCGATCTTTTATATATATGTACGTTTATGTAATTGTTTTGCAAGATTCTTTATGTGAAATCATTGTTCTATTTGGGGATGATCATTTTGCCAATAAAACAAACGCACTATTGACTTTCACTTCAACTTTATTATTACTAGTTATTGGTTATTTTAAAACATCTTAAAACACACCCTGCCTCATATGTAGATGACATGATACTCCCAAACCTCTCACCTTTCTATAGACACTCGTGTATATCTACCCTAACCCTACATAAAGCACATAGAAACCTGACTGAAATAAATAAATAATTAAAACACACAAAATAGCACACCCTAAATCCACTATCTCCCTTCTTGCCAGCAATTACCCCAGTGTATTACTGGTACTTTATTTTATCGACTCCGTAAGGATGAAAGGCAAAGTTAACCTCGGCGGGATTTGAACTCAGAATATAAAGGACCATAACTCTATACTACAAAGCATGGTGTCTGACACTACTGATACTGCCAATCCACCATATTACATCAAATAATACTGATCAATACACATAAACATAAATATATGAGATACACATCAAAAGAGAGCTCACAAAGAAGATATAATGTGGAAAGGAAAATGTCACCAACATACTAATGCCACATTTAGTCAATGGAAAGAAACAATAACAATGGTGCACAAACAGTACATTACATCTAGTATTGACAATGCTACTTATACCAAGAATCTAGTCTCTTCACAACAAACCAACTTAAAATAACTTGTACACAAAACTGCACTCTATGCATACTCACTGGTTCTACACAGATCACAGGATATGTAAAGGCCATAGTTCATTGACACAGCAAACTTCAACCCATACAAGTCCTACTCCTACATGAAAAAAAATCACCTCTAAATGCTCAGACATATACAACTTGTCAGAACACTGCTATAACATCATCCCAAATTCATAATCTCTCTCACTCAGACCAGACACATATACACAGAAAATTGCTAGAACACCAATACCCTCAACAACCCTAAACACTGCTGGGATGCACTCAACCAAAAGTGAATACAGAAAAATAACAACTGATGTCTTCTTACTGAGTTCACCTTGCTTACTTCTGCTGAGGCACCTCTAGAATCTGTGAGTGTACAGAAATATAGAGGATAGAGTGCAACATGTCTAGACTGTTGCATTGCAGTCTATACATTATATAGTAATGTCATTGGCAAAGCAGAAACACAGTATAACTAAGAAAGTGAATATTTTGGTATGTCTCATTGTTAGGATGACTACTTACATGCCGCGTGATGACTTCATCAGGGTTGTGTTGAGGCTAAATAAAAATAACACTGTTTTTAAAACATGAAAGCCCCCATCTGTAATTGCTCAACCTGCTAGAAATAGCAGCCAAATTTTCTTTAAAACATTCTATGGTCTTAAAGAGAAGAGAGGCTTTAGATAATATAGTATTAAATACACTATACTTGGGGAAATGTGATAATTGCTGTGGGAATAACTGAAAATAGATCTGCTCAATTATTCAAGCATGCCATTTAAGAAGCCTCTATAAAGTCATTGGCCCACTAGAAAAAGCAGCCAAATTTCTCTCAAATCATACTCTACTGCATTATGCCGGAATAAAAAAGACTGGATGGTCAAAGTTTGAGTACTTCTGTTGAAAGCGAACTGAGCTGGAACTAAACAAACTTTCTTATGAATTCAGGGTCTGTTAAATTATTCTAATTGTAAACATTGAATACAAATAGTAATGTGTATGGGAGAGGCAGTTTTTCTGTTATAGGCATGCTCATACAAATCTGCTAGGGGAAAAAAATGTTTGTGTTATCTTCTCTTTCTTTTCTACTGTTACTACAGCAGCCTCTACTTGAAGCTGGTTGGCCATATCGCTCCAAGTCAGGCACTTCTGGCTCACTCATTTCTCATTGTAGACTGCTCCAACTGATTTTCTCAGGTCAGTCCACTACAATACCATCACTATCAATGCTTTACTAGCTTCTGGCTGTTCAAGAGGAACATTAGCCACATAAATCTCATTGGCCTTGCAAAGGCCAATATTTAAAAAAAAAAAAAGAAAAAATAGGAGTGATGAGGTCAGAGGAATATGTGAAATTAGAGACCTTACAAATCCATGGTAATATGGAAAAACGAAAACAATTACAGTGATGATGATGATGTTGATGATATATAACACCTCACAAAGATTTCCACCTATATCTGAAACATTTTATAAAATAAGCCAAAGCCAGAATCTTTTATATGGTCCATTGATCTGCTAAAATTAGCAATATCTACATATACCCTACTGTCTTTACAAAAAAGGAAGGACATATTGGACAATATAATTCTAAATATACAAAAGGCTGAGAAAACTGGCCAAGATTTAAATAGTCAAATACCTAGCTTGAGCGGATGAGTCTCAGTTTTCGCAGCACTGATTTTAATTCCAACCATGCAGCACACAGTATCAAACCTATCAAGTGCAAATCGGAGATCACCTATTAAGTTAAGTAACACCATTTTGTCTGTAAATGCCAGTCATATCACTTCCAACCTGGTTGCGTATGTCAATCCTGTTCAGGAAAATAATGAACAGGAGAGGTGACAGTACACATTCTTAGTGGAGTCCGACTCTCACATTGAATGGTTTCGATTTAGCACCATTTATCCGAACACAAATACTTCGGCATTTGTATAGAGCTAGCAGGGCAACAAGAAGCTGACCATTGTTACAATACTCCTGCAGAACTTTCTACAGCAGGCTATGAGGAACGTGGTTATATGCCTTTTCGAGGTCTACAAAACAAGAATATACCTCTTGGCAATACTCCCATATCTCGAAGATCTGCCTCAATGTGAATATTTGGTCGATTGTGCTGTGTCAGGGGCAGAAACCACACAATTCATTAGCTAGCTTGGACTCAATAATCTCCCTACATCTCTTTGCCAGACACTGAGCATAGACTTTACCAGCGAGACTTATCAAAGCAATTCCGCTGTAATTTGAACAATCTCTCTTGTCTCCCTTTTTGAAAATTAGGATTATCACTCCTGACTGCCATTGCTTAGATGCCTTTGTGGAGATCAAGGAAGCCTGTGTAATGCACTCTACATGTGAATGGAGTTCCACTGAAGCAGGTAGAGATGTTAAAGTGTCTCGGGGCTGTGTACACAAGTGATGGAAAGCAGGAAGCTGAATTAAGTGCAGGAGTTGGTGCAGTAATGTGCCAGCTTCAGCATTTGGTAATCAAAAGAAGAGAGTGTGCAAAAAAACCAAACTCGCTATCTTCAATTCACTATTTGTGCCAACCCTTACCTATGGTCACGAATGTAATGACTGAAAGAAAGAAAATGATCGCAAATACCAAAATGCAGTTCCTCCAAAGGGTCTTTGGAGTAACATTACTCGATAGAGTGCATAGCACGGAGATCGTAGAACCACAACTTCTCTGAATTGAGAGATCACAGCTCCAATACTATGCGCATGTGGTTAGAATATCTCAAGAAAGAATCACTGGACAGATTTTAGGGGCAAAACTAACTGGCAGGAGAGCCAGAGAATGGATGGTCCCACAGGACACCTGCTGAAAGGAGTGTTTGAGGACTCTGCCCCAAGACCTTCTCAGGAATAATTGGGTGAAGAAGAGGAAATACCTAGCTGAAAATAACTCTCAAAGCATTAGCAGGTTTTAAATTTTATTTTCACTGGATCACTTATGCAAAACAATTAGAAATCTAAACAAACGTATTTGTTTATGAAAAATACTCTGGCATCTCCCACTATACTTGAAAGGCTTATGAAGTGAAGACAATGAATGGAAGCCAGAATGTGAGAGACATGACTGAAGTTGAATACAATTGCTATTTTAGAATATAGAATCATTTCACTATGTTGACATTTACACTCACAGTTAGTCATACTTTTCTGCAAAAAAAACTACTGCTAACATGATATAATATTTTCCCCATTCTTAATGTAGTGGTAAGCCAAGTTCAGGATTAGAATTTCATCCTCCATCAAAACAATTTTCATTCTTGCACTCTTGGAAAAAGCATGAATATCACAACCTTTCATTTCTCTTCTATAAATATAATAATTCATAACAGTTATTTTTTTTGTAGGTACCCATATTGTGTCTGATATATGGGCAGAATATCTTCAGATTGACCAAATCGAACAAGGTATATATACTCAGGAATATTTAGATTATGATTATCCAGATGATACAGAAATACACACCAGAAATATAGAGAGAATGTGGCTGACAATAAAAAAGGATTTTCAACGAAAGCGAAAAATATTCTTATCTCCATCTTTATTAACAGAAATTATGTGGAGATATCATTTTAAGGATAATGATAAATTTTCTGCTCTAATTTATTGTATCAAACACTTATATAAAGTTTAATAAAGTTAATATTGTATTTTTATTTGTAGTTAAATGTACACAATAGGGTCATTTCAGTTAAATTCAACAGAGGTCTTCAGATTTTCACCATTTATTGATACCGACAAAAAAAGTAATTTCTTAAAATATTTTCTCCATAGAACTTATCAATCAGATTTTATGCCTATTTAAAGACTTGGGCAATTTCCAAAATTTTGAAAATATTGAATTTATTTGATTTTTAGATGCCTAGTAACTTTTATTGGAACTTGATTTCCTTAATCTCCACCATTTGAAGTTCCTCAGACACTAAAATACAATTGCTTTAAGCTGGCCATTTTAAATAAAATGTTAACTGAAAATTTGAAAAATCTGGGTCTTAAGGGCTATTTTTAAAAAACTCTAAGTTTAGGTGACTGCTACTGAATAACAACTTTTGAGCATGCCATCTTTTCTAATCATGCAATTATGATTGGCAAATGAGGCTTCATACTTTTGTTACACATTCTGGAATGGTGGGGTGGAGCAGAAAAATTTCTTCAAGGTATCTATTGATGGGTGATCGTGTCTATCAAGGTAGTTTTCCCAAAGTGCACTTCCCTTCCAAAGCTCAAGAAAATGAAATGCACTAGAAGTGAGTAATAAAAAAAACAATTCAATGAAAAACAAATGGCACCAAAAGCTATTCATAAGCATCATATCTAATCAAACTTTGTACTTCTTTTATTTCATCATAAGAAAAACAATAGAATAGAATAGACCTGTGCATCCAGAGGTAAGTAGATCAACTTTCTTTATGATGTTCTCGATTGGAATCCAACAGATGTCATACTTACTCGGTCAGAAAAATTGGCTTTTAGGGCCTTTGGGATGAAGGAATTTCACAGTAATGTCAGTGTCCCACTAAAACATAATTTACCATTCCAAAGTACCAACCATCATTGTACTTACAAGCATAGGAAGACCCAGCTAAAATATCTTCAATTGACATAGTGCTAGCATTGTTTTGCAACAGCAAAGACGAGCAATGCCCAGAAACAAAGCTGGAAAAAAATGAGTATCAGCTGGTAGTTACCCCAGTGAAGAGTTGCTTGCCTGCAATGACACCTGTGCCATGCTGTATAAGCCTGTGCATTTCCCTTGGACAGCGTCAGTGGCAAGGAGATGGAAGATAGGCATACATAGATGAGTGCTGGTTTTCCACAAAAGGTCAGTCATAGACAATAGGGTCTTATACATATATCTTTTCCAACAAGTGTGAAACTAACATTTTATATTATTGTACCTCTGTTTTCATCTTGTTTATCTTGAACTACATATATATATTATATCATCTTCATCACTTGTACGTTCACTTTTTCATGTTGGCATAGGTAGGATGGGATGTTTTGAGACAATGTTTTCCAGCTGGGTGCCCGTTCTGTTGCCAAACCTTTTAGTCAACCCTTATGACGCGGATTTGGTGTACCTATTCTATGGTTCAACCGATTCAGTCATGGAACAATGAAAGTTATATGATTATGATTTGTGTGTGTGTGTATATATATATATTTATTGTATAGAAGGAGCTTCTACAGGACTAGAACTGTTTCATTCAGATGAAATCTTCAGGAAGCTGGGTGTCATATTAAGTTCTGGTATTTATACATTTAGGTAGTGGTAAGGGAGGGGTGGTGGCTGGGGGGGGGGGGGGTATTTAGATACACAGGACCATAACATGGCACATACCGTTTTTTCTTTGGGGAGTGGTCAATTAGCCAAGTGCTTTTGTAAAATAAAAAGAAAAAGAAAAGTAAATAAATAAATAAAAATAAATAAAAACCCCCAAGAATAGTAATTCAACAGATATATAGTAGGGAAATTTTTTAGGTGGGTTGGTATTGTTCTATGGTGAGTGGTCAAGTTAACATACAAGCTACAGGTGGCCAGAGTGTTTTTGTAGAATGAAAAGAATAAAATATATTTACATACTCACAACCACATACATAAACACTTACACACACATATATATGTATATCTATACATATATATACACACACAAAAAAAGCACATACACACACATATACACACACATGCATACACATACACACATATATATATATACATGTATGTATGTCTCTCAGTATAAACTATTCTATACATACATATACACACACATACATACACATACATACACACAAACACATACATACACACACATATATATACATATATATATATGCATACACACATACAAATACATACACATATACACATACACGCACGCACTCGTTCACACACATATATGTATCTATATATATTGGAAAAAGTAGTGGGACAAATTATAAACTGAGCCTGATAAAAGATTAAAATATTTATTATCACTACTAAATTATTAATATTATCATCAAGTAAATAATTATTATTTATTATTTACCATTCACTATTTATTACCTATCTTTTATCTTTTATCTATTCATTATTTAATCATGGCAGGTGGATTGGCAGTATCGGTAGAGGGTCGGACGTCATGCTTTCCAGCATAGTTACGTCCCTTTACGATCTGAGTTCAAATCCAGCCGAGGTTAACTTTGCCTTTCATCCTTACGGGGTCGATAAAATAAAGTACCAGTAATGCACTGGGTAATTGCTGGCCTTGTGCCTAAAGTAGAAACAATTATTTAATCATGGCAGGTGGATTGGCAGTCATGCTTTCCAGCATAGTTACGTCCCTTTACGATCTGAGTTCAAATCCAGCCGAGGTTAACTTTGCCTTTCATCCTTACGGGGTCGATAAAATAAAGTACCAGTAATGCACTGGGTAATTTCTGGCCTTGTGCTAATAGTAGAAACAATTATTTAATCATTCACGGGTAGTGGATTGGCAGTATTGGTAGAGGGTCGGACGCCATCTTTCGAGCATAGTTACGTCCCTTTACGGTCTGAGTTCAAATCCTGCCGAGGTTAACTTTGCCTTTCATCCTTACGGGGTCGATGAAATAAAGTACCAGTAATACACTGTTATTGCTGGCCTTGTGCCAAAAGTAGAAACAATTATTTAATCATTCACTTATTAAATGATAAATAAATGAACTAACAAACAAACAAATAAATAAATAAATAAGTAAATAAATAAATCTCGAACGTGTGCGTGCAGCAGTTCATAACTGCACGAATGCAAGCATGAGCAGATATATATGTGAATGTGTGTGTAACACAATATAAAGACCTGGAGGGGAGGAAAGAAGGTAATAATGAGAGATGGAGGGGAGGAACGAAGGTAATAATGAGAGATGGAAGTGGGATGGGGGGTGGGGGGGGGGTCTGTAGTTTTTGTAATTTGCATAGTTCTTGTGCATGCAATTAGGGGAGTGTTCCGAGATCTTGTTGAGGAGAGGGCCTTTGGCGAATAGAATCTCATAGCTCTCGGAGATACAGAGGTCACAGCAATTATGGCCTCCCGTATAAGATCGCGCTCTCTGGAGTAGTCTCCATTGGGTCTTGAAGGGGATGGAGTTCCTTTTAAGGTGCCAGATGTGGGCGGCGAGTGTTGTTTGGTTAGATTTGTCTGGGCGCCGGAACGAATGTGTGTGGGCGTACCAGCGAGTCTTAAAACTGTTAGAAGTCATCCCGATGTACGAGTTCCTTTTTTCATCGGGGCCTGAGAGTACATCGCATATATAGACGAGATCTTTTTTTAGACAGTTGTTGTTGAGGGGGCAAGTAGTCTTATCAGGGCAATGCAATTGCCATCGGTTGCTGGATGGGCTTCTGAAAAAGTAGACTTATTTAGCTTATTGACGTTATTGTTGGCTAAGTTCCTAGCTAGATTAGGTGTGGTAGAGTAGGAGAGTCTGATGGTATTCTTATTAAGGATTGTATAGTACCTATGTTGGGTGGGGAAGTGTTTTTGTAAGAGAGTGAAGAAAATTTTAGCTACAGGTGTTGAAACTTCGCGGTTGAAGGGGGGGTAGTACCAGCTAATGTGCCTTCGCCTATTCTTCCTGGGTGGGCGTGGGGCTATACTAAGGTAGGTGATCTTATCTCTAAAGCCGCTGCGGGCCAGGGCCTCGTTGTAATAGGGGGCTGCTGCTCTAAAGATATCTTCATTGGCGGCGAGGCTAGATATCCTAATGGAGACACTTTTCACTAGGTTGTCTAATATATTTTTGGGGTGGTTAAAATTAACGTCTATATATCTAAGGGATTCATTAGGTATATATATATAGTGAGAGAGAGAGAGAGAGAGAGAAATAAGCTCTCAAATTCTCAGAAGGCTCACTAGAAGTAGTAGATAGCTTTTACTATTTAGGTAACCTCATTAACAGTAAATGCGGATGTACTGAAAGTGGTGTAGCCAGAGTTAGAACAGAATGGAAGAAGTTCAGGAAGCTGTTACCTCTGTGAGCAACAAAGGGCTTCTCTCTTGGAGTAAAGGGCATATTTATGGTATTTGCATTCAAACTCTAATACTATATCACAGCGAGACATGCATCTTGAATTCAGAAGATGTGCAGTGACTAATACGAAATCAGGTATGCATACTCTGCTGGATGTCTAATGTGAGTGCATATGAATGAAATATCATACCATTGTAAAGTTGAGTATGAGGAATTGAATGTAGCATGCAAAAGAGAGCACATTGCACTGGTATGGTCATTCAATGCATAAGGAGATCAGGAGTTATCTAAAAAGTGCCAAGCACTTAAAGTAGGTGAAAGAGGGAGACCAATGAATAGATGTAGACAAAGATGTGAAAAACAACCTCAAGAAATTGAGCATAATGAAAGAGATGACACAGGACTGGCCATATGCTATAATATACAAGTCCTGCCCACCTGTACTATAATACTAAAATTAAATGTGATAAGAGGCCCCTTTTAATCTTCCCAGAATGACCAAGACAACATAGAATAAAGAGGACCCTTTGTACATGTTGAGTACCTGAGAACCTCTCTAGAGGTGTCATGCTAAAATGCACTCAGCACACTCTCTAAAGTGGTTAGTATGAGGAAAGACATCCAGCCCTAGAAATCATGCCAGAATATGAAGCATATGAGCAAGGCATGATTCTTGAACTAGACTGTAACACCTCATCCACCTCGTGTCAGCATGGAAAGCAGTCAGAAAATGATGCTGATGATGACATGCATCATCATCATCATCATCATCGTTTAACATCCATATTCCACGCTTGCATGGGTTTGGACGGGAGTTTTCCCACTTGAGGCAAGAGTGGTTGTCTTGCTCGCATAGGACTGTCTGGTGGGTTTTCTACGGCTGGATGCCCTTCCTAACACCAACCACATTTACAGTGTGAAACTGGGAGATTTTTACCGTGTTACCTACACGGCCACATTACAGCGTTGACTTATAGACGGAGATCAACATGCAGCGATGCGATTTCACAAGTTACATCCTTTTGTAGATAAAGTATCCTAAGATAGTGCGGTCCAATAAGCTGAAACTAGTAAAGTATTGCAACTTCGGTCCAAACCTCAAGTTTATTTTATGCTTTCTCAAAAAGAAATTTATACTAATTATTTTCAAAAAGAGGGCAATGTTTAACCATATTCGTTTAAAGAAATATTTCTATTTTAAAATATTTACTTCTTTCCTAATTGTTTTTAAAATAGGCACAAAACAGAAATTCTTTTGGGTGGGGGAGGGTTAGTCGATTAAATCGCACTTGACTGATACTTAGATTTACCACAGGGTTTGAAAACCTGGACGATATCGCCCACCTGTGACAATTTCAACTGTTCGGTGGGTGATGAACAACTAAACAGAAAATGGTGGGTGAATGGAAATTTTGGAGGACGATATACGATTTTTAGTATGCTTTTGAATAGTTATCACATAGGTGAGCAGTAGAAAATATTTCCACGTGAAACTGGGCCATGACGCAAAAAAGGTTGGGAATCCCTGATTTACGGGCACAAATACGATGAAAGTTGAGCACGGCGGAATTTGAATTCAAAACGCAGAACAAATAGCACAAGGGACTGACATACGCCCAAACAATTCTGTGAGCAAAATAAAAAAAACTGCAGAAAGTTTTAAATTCATATAAATTGTTTTACGTCCTTCGTAATGCTAAAGACTTTATACGAAACTAACACTTTTTTTAGAGTAATATTTTTCGTTGTTTAATTTCTTAAAGAAATGCCACGCGGAAGGCCAGCAAACCCTAAAACAATATGCACAGACATCGTTGATAAAGAAAAAATTATTCGAGAATCTTGGACGTTTTGTGATCTCTTTCAACGGACCTCCACAAATGATATAACAATTACATGGTTGGCGAAATATAAGCTGATAAGCAATTCTGTTACGTGTGTCGTTTGTGGGAAACCATGTTCAGTAATTAGCTCCAATAACAGAGTTGATGGAAAATTATGGAAGTGCCCAAAGCAAAACTATCAATCCGTGCGGGGTCCTTTTTTGAAAATAGTCACCTCTCCTTATCCACGTTTATATGGCTTATGTATATGTAGTCAAGAGAGTATTTACAGTCTGAGATAGCTCATGAGTTAAAAGTGAATAAGAATTCAACTACTGACCTGTTTCGTTACATTCGGGAATTGCTGGAACGGTTCTTGGAGGACCACCCGACAGAATTAGATGATTATTCTCCTGAGATTGGTGGGTTTGATTAACAGACAGGCGAACCAAAAATCGTTGAAATAGATGTAAACAAATTTGTTAAATCTAAATGTAAGGATAAAAAACATGCAAAAGGATTTATGGTTTTTGGTGGGATTGAACGTGAAACTGAAAAATGTTTTCTGGTCCCTATTGAGTATCAAAATAAAGACGCTTTCGAAGCTGCAATTATCCGGTGTATTTTACCAGGTATGGTTAGTAAAATCGATTACTTTCATTCATGTCTCGCTGGTACCTTTCGTTATTTCTTTTATTAACCCTACCTACCAGGGAGGGTGGCAACACAACGCTATTAGCTGTCAGTCCAGTGGAAAACAGGCGAAGGTGACGTCACTCGTCAACATCGTTTATTTCCGTATTACTACCACGCGTAAGTGGAGTTTTCACGCGTTTTTTTGAGAGAGAGGGGGAAGACTTAAAGGGGCCAAAATAGAAAACAAGTCATGGTTATAAAGCATATCGATGTAAGTGGAGTTACTTAAATGAAAATATAGGTGGCCCTTAAAAGGGCCAAATTAGAAAACAAATTTAAGTTAATTAGAAAACAAGTCATGGTTATCAATGTAGAAAACAAGTCATTCATAAATTTAAGTTTTATAATCAAATTTTTTTCACCAACAAATATGACAGCTAATAGCGTTGTAGTGCCCGCAATTCTGTATCTTTACGTATATTGCGCATAGATACGAGGGTTGACAAAGATACTCTCATGGAATGTGACCAAATGAGGTTTATTTTTCAACATAGTCTCCCTTGCGTTCCACACACTTCTTCCATCGGTGTTGCAGTACTGAGATCAATGTTTTCCTCGATAGTGGCAGTTGTAGGACGTCCAGACATTGGGTCATCTTCAAGAATCCCCTATCCTTTCCTAAATTCGGCTGCCCACTTTTGCACAAAGGAAAATTGTGGTACAATATTGTAAGGTCTGCTTATAGCATTATCCATCTTTCAAAAATGAAGGTCCACATTTCGTCGACTTCAATACATTTTATTACATTTTATTGTATTGTAAACATTAACTTTTATGGAAATTTTATTACAAAATTTCAATTTAGTTCGATTTTTTGGAATTTATTTAACAAACATGGAAAAATAAGAAAAAGAATAAAATAAAAAATAATTTGATTGCCTTTAATAAAGAAGATAAATAGAGTGGAACTGATTTCCAGGTTATACTAATGAAACAAGGTTTTTTCCATTACTGATATTATCTGTCTGCCGCAAGTCCTGGTAGAAGATGCTACACGAACTAAAGTATTTTACTGAAGGACGCAACATGCTGCAGGATCGAAGAAACGAGCCCATGACTTTATAATGGTTAGTCCAGTACCGTAACCCATAAGGCATGTGCCTTCACAGAGGAAAGGTAAATCATATTATAACAGATTAGATGGGTACTATGTTAAATATTACTATGTGTCATATTATACCAAAGAGGAAGTGTGCTGTATAATAAACATTGATATCAGGTTGATTCAATAACTACCCGGTCCCACATATGAACCCATGAACTTATGGTCGTCAGTCAAACACTTTAACCATTGTATGTATGTATACACGTATGGATGGATGTATGTATGTGTGTATACATGTATGCATGTATGTATACATGAATATATGTAAGTATGTATGCGTGTATGAGAACAACTGGAAGGAGTTCAGGAGCTCGGTCTATGAGGTTTCAGCAGAGGTCCTTGGCTTTGTCACAAGAAAACAGGGACTGGTTTGATGAGAATGACCAGGAGGTCAAGGCTCTGCTAGACAGAAAACAAAAGGCACTTGATGCAGTTCTTAAAGGTGGTAGCTCTGTTGGTGACAATTATGAGCGTTACAGACAGGTAAAGAAGGAAGTGCAGGTGAAACTCAGGGCTATGCAAAATACCTGGTGGAGCAACAAAGCAGATGAAGTTCAAGTGGCATCTGACGGCAACAATGTGAAACTGCCGCACTTTCTACTCACAGAGGTGTATGGCCCTTTCAGCTCTCCAGTGGCCCCTTTGAGATCGAAAGATGGCAAGCAATTACTGCGCGACCCAAAAGACACTCGACAGATAGAGAGATCACTTTGATGAGCTCTTAAACCAACCATCCCAGGTTGATGATGATTTCATTTCTTCCATTCCTATTGAACCAGTGAAGCATATGAGATGGTTAATGTATCTCCTCTTGCAGAGGGGACTTCTGTTGTGCATAAGCTGAACTGTGGAAAGTCTCCTGGTATGGATGGTCTGAGTGGAGCGGTTTTGAAGTGTGGTGGTGAAAACTTCACGCAGCGCCTGACTGACCTCATGAAAATTGTGTGGGAAGATGAGAATGTCCCACAAGAAGGATGCACTCATGGTGATTCTCCATAAAGGAAAGGACGGCAAGGACAAATGTGGCAATTATCATGTCATATCCCTTCTTTGAGTAGTTGGTAAAGTCGTGTCGAATATTGATGGATAGATTGATCCCAAGAGTTGCTCTGAATGTGTTGCCTGAGTCGCAGTGTGGGTTCAGAAACGAAAGAGGAACAGTGGATATGATTGTTTCTGCTCGGCAGCTGCAAGAAAAGTGTATCGACCTGTATGGACCTTTACCAGGTCTTTGTTGACTTGACAAAGGCCTTTGACACTGTCAATCGAACTGCGTTGTGGGAAAAAAATCCAAGCTAGGGTAGAAGATTCTGCATCTTTTCCATGGTGACATGAAGGCTTTGGTCAGTATTGGTGGTAGCATCTCTGAACTAATATCAGTTGAAAATGGAGTGAAGCAGGGGGACATTCCGGCTCCAACTCTGTTTTGCTTATATTTTACGATAGTGTTTCTCATGGCATTCAAATATTGTTCTCATGGGGTTTACATCAGGTATCGCACTTCAGGAAGGTTGTTCAACATCAGGCGCTTTGGTACAAGCACAAAAGTATTAACATCTATAATCCGAGAGTTTTTGTATGCAGACGACTGCGATCTTTTTGCACACTCACAAAGTGACATGCAGCATATTATGAACTCTTTTTCTGCAGCTTGCAGCACTTTGGGCGTCACAATAAGCTTGGAAAAAACTGTTGTGATGTATCAGCCAGTACCTGGAAACGAGTACACTGCACCAAGTGTGTACGTGTACGGAAAGAGGCTAAAAGTTGCTGACAAGTTTGTTTACCTTGGTAGTACATTGAACACTTCATGCACACATGATAATGAAATATCCTTAAGAATCAAGAAAGCCAGTGATGCTTTTGGACGGTGGCCTCAACGTTTATGGTCCAGACGAGGTATCACTATCGAAACCAAGGTGTGAAAGTGTATCTGACTTGTGTCGTCTCCTCTTTACTTTATGTTTGTGAAACGTGGGTCACATACAGAAAGCACCTCAAGGATCTGGACAGATTTCACCAACAATCGCTTCATAAGTTACTTGGGGTGTGGTGGAAAATGTTCACCAGTGATTTGGAAGTTCTAGAACGGAGCAGGTGCGTGACTATAGAGAGCATAATCTTTCGGTGTCGGTTGAGGTGGTGCAGTCACGTGGTCCGGATGTCTGATGATCGTATTCCAAAGCAACTTCTCTATGGAGAACTGTGTGAAGGAAGATGACCACCACATAAACCAAAAAGGCGGTACCGGGACTGTATCAGGGGCACCTTGGCTTGTGCTGGAATTTCATCTGACGAATGGCAGAAAATGGCTGACGAGCGTGTGAAGTGGAGACGTTTGATCAAGTCAGGTGGTGAACACTTTGAAACTCGTCGGAGAGAACACCTAACACTGAAAAGGAAGGTGAGGATTGAGACTGTTCTGAACTGCCTGCTGTTGAACATCATCTGGTTTGCCAGCACTGTGGTCAAGTCAGCCTGAGCAAAGCTGGTTTGGTTAGACATGAACAAAGTCATATCAGTAGACCTCATGTAGATTATGATCTGAAAAGGTGTAAGAAATGTACAAGCATGCGAGGTCTTAAAAGATACATGTGAACATACAGCCAGAACAAAGCAATGGAAGGTTTCGGGGGAGCCTAAAGTTGCCATGTGTGTGCCAGAGGGTGCAAGTATTTGGCTGGTTTAAAGAGTCACATTTGTGCTTCACATTTTTGAACATTTTATCGGGCGATGGCAATACTTGAACACGAGTTTGCAGCCATCATGTAGTATGTATGTATGTATGTATGTATGTCGGGTTACTCTTGAGTGCTATTGGTAACATGTAACCCAGTACAACCAGGTGCATGGTCGGGTCGTCGGCGACTAAACCGGCAACCCCACCAAGTTTATTTATTGAGGAGGGTGATTTTGGACACCCTGCAGGACAAAAAACAAAACCTGACAAAGGGCGGAAGATCTCATAAGAGTCAACGGCCATCCAAAAGTGTGTAAATATGTATATACACATGTACATATGTATGTACATGTATATGTGTATATACATGGGTGCATGTGTATGTACATGCGCGGGGACATAGAAATAATCAGGCTGGACACCCGATCGCGCGGTTAAACCACTGGGAGTGAAGGACCCCTAGCCTTTGTCAGGGCATTCTTCTAGGAGAAGGCAACTCAGGAAACTGGGATAACTCCGATATAAAACCTGCGGCTCAGTAGTTAACGATGATGTTGATATTTTCTTCTTTTCGGGTTATAGCTACTGTCGCTCAGAGAGTGGGATTGGCTCAGTGCACAGTCTTTCCTCATTTAAAAAAATATCTTCATGCACAGGCATTGCATGATAGAATTAATTAATAATTATTAATAATGGTATATCGTGCAATGGCCATACTCGATAACGAGGGGGCAGCCATCATGTATGCATGCAAGCGTGTATGTGTTTGAGTGTGTGTGTGTGCATATATATGTGTGTGTGCGTGTGTGTATATATATATATATATATGTGCATGTGGGTGTGTATATATATATCTCCATATACATATTTATTCAGCTGATATAGGTTGGATTGGTTGGAATATTCTGACGCGAATTCTTTCTGCTCTGTTAAATCGAAACAAATCTTGACTTTTTATTTGAGGTTTTCTATATAAGAGACCGGGAGACCATGTTGATACTATGAAGGCCATTTGTCCTAAGCCGCCTGGACTATTGCTCCCAGCTGTGGTCAGCCCATAGTATCAAACTAACCACGGAACTTGAGACAATCCAACGAAGCTACACCAAGAGGATTGCACGATGAAGGAGATGAGCTACTGGGAGAGGCTAAAAGAACTGAAACTCTACTCCTTGGAACGAAGACGGGAGAGATACGCAGTGATATACATATGGAAAATCCTGGAGGGACTAGCGCCAAACTTTGGTATTGAGAGCAGGACCCCCCCCCCCCCGAACAGGACGTCACCGTGTGGTGACAAAAGTCCTGTCTTCCACATCTAGAACAAGAAGCAGATATTGCAATAGACTGGGGTTCAAAGGCCCTCAACTCTACAATAAACTGCCAAGGGATTTGAGAGATCTACATGGTGTGGCCGTGGATATTTTCAAGAAACTTCTCGACACCCTGTTTTCCAGGATCCCGGATGAGCCCACATCACGGTACAAAGGTAACCTAAGAGCAGCAGCAACAAACTCCCTCGTACATCAATGGCCAGCCAACACAGGCTGGAGATAGAATGTGTAGCAACAAGGGCAGTGCCCAATCATGGTCTCAGCCGGATGGCTGGAACAGCTAAAAGAGTATATATATATATTTAATATAGAAATGGCTTCAACAGGACTAGAACTGTTTCATTCGGAGGAAATCATCAGAAAAGCCGACTGTCAATGTAATATGGGGAGGGTAGTAAATTGATGCTAAGTAGACAAACACATACACACTGACAGGCACTCCTGATTTTCAAGATTAATTTATTCCAAACAAACAAAGGGTTTTCATTGAGTGGCAATATTAAAATGCTCTGCTAAAAGATATAAATATGTGTGTGTGTGTGTGTATATATATATATGTGTGTGTGTGTGTTTGTGTATATATATATATATATATATATGTGTGTGTGTGTGTGTTTGTGTATATATATATATATGTGTGTGTGTGTTTGTGTGTATATATATATATATATATATATATATATGTGTAGGCAACACGGTAAAAACCTCCCAGCCCCACACTGTAAATGTGGTTGGTGTTAGGAAGGGCATCCAGCTGTAGAAAACCCGCCAGACAGTCCACGCTGTAATGTGGCCGTGTAGGCAACACGGTAAAAACCTCCCAGCCCCACACTGTAAATGTGGTTGGTGTTAGGAAGGGCATCCAACTGTAGAAAACCCGCCAGACAGTCCTATGCGAGCAAGACAACCACTCTTGCCTCAAGTGGGAAAACCCCCGTCCAAACCCATGCAAGCGTGGAACACGGACGCTAAACCTGATGATGATGATGATGATGATGATATATATGTGTGTGTGTGTACAAATTTCAATAATATTAAGACACCCTAATGGGGGTTAAACGCCCTATAGTGAAAAGTTTGGCCAATAAATGGAACAAGATTTTACGAACTCCTCCTATGGTTTTGGAGATAGATCCCCATAACCATATATATTCTGAAACTACATTGCCCAGGGTACTTGTATAAGTATATTTCATTTTAATCAAAGGGTTCATCGGGGGCACAAAACCGCTGCTGAAACTTTACCTTCGATTTATATGCAATTTAAACCATAGGGTAAATGACAAGATATGATGCCTATTCACATCATTTCAGCAAATTTCAATAAAATTAGAATACCCTAATGGGGGTTAAACCCCCTATTAGGGTTCACCAGGGGGCACAAAATCCCCGCTGAAAATTTTTTCGGTTCGATTTTTATGCAATTTAAACCATAGATAAATGAAGAGATATGATGCCTATTCACAAAATTTCAATACTATAAGACACCTTAATGGTGGTTAAACCCCCCTATTAGTGTTCCCGGGGGTACAAACCCCCGCTGAAAACTTTTCCCTTTCGATTTATATGAAACTTAAACCATAGGTAAATGACAAGATATGATGCCTATTCACAAAAGTTTTCAATTGATATTTAAAAAAAAATTATTTACAAGAAACAAAATAAGAATAAGATTTAATAATGCAATTTTGATTTGATATATTACAAAAAATGATGTTTTCCAATTTTTCATGCATTATATTTTACATTGAGTAATATTGAGTTTTTCTCCATAAATTATATCACTGATTTAAAATCAATCATTTTCTTACAAAAGAAATGTGTGAAACGCAGCAAGGCGCTGGTAATTCGGCTAGTATATATATATATATATGTGAGTGTGTGTATATATATGTGTGTGTGTGTGTGCTCATTATGTAGGGGAGGTGTAGGTAGAAACTCCATCCTCTGCCCTATATGCAAACTATGGGTACACAAGAGATGTAGTGGGATCTCAGGAAGTTTAGTTAAGAATGTAGGCTTTACATGTAGCAGTTGCACCATGACAGTAAGCAGCAAACAATCACTGAAAACAAGTGACATCAAAGTCTGGGAGGACTTGGTAAAAACAATACCGAATTAGCAGCGGAGGGGGGTGTTCTGAAAGAACGGGGTGGAAGAAGTTGAGGGAGCTACTGCCACAGCTGGATACAAAAGGCTTTTCCCTCAGAATAAAAGGTAGACTGTATGATGTGTGCATATGAACGGCAATGTTGCATGGTAGTGAGAGCTGGGCGCCGTGTGTAAAAGACTTGCATAGATTAGAAAGGAATGAAGCTTGTATGCTCCGATGGATGTGTAATAGTAATATACGCGAACAGCAAAGCATAAACAAACTGAAAGAGAAACTAGGCGTAAGAGGAATCAATTGTTGTGTGCAGGAGAGGAGATTATGTTGGTATGGACCTACGATTCGTATGAAGGATGACAGCTACATAAAGTCCCAGAAAGACTTGAGATGAAGTGATAAAAGCCGACCTTGCCCAATTGCACCTCTGAAAGGCAATGACACAGGACCAAGATCTCTGGCGTTATGAGGTAATACAGAAACCCCAACTTCCCACGGGCCCAGGCCAAGGCTGAAACATACATACAGTATGCACCACTCCATCCCACCCACCAATATATATCTTTCATGAGAACAGGCCGAAACACTGTAAAGTGGTCATGATGGTGACACGGTAAAAAACACCCAGTCCACACTGTAAAGTAGTCGTGGAGGAATCACAACAAAAAACACCCAGTACTCATTGTAAATGAGCTTGGCATGAGGAAGGGCATCCAGCTGTAGAAACCAAGCCAAAATCAGTTCTTTATGAGCAAGGCATGGTCACCTGACCTAAGATAGCCAACAATAGAAGGCACATGGCTCAGTGGTTAGAGCATTGGGCTTGCAATTGAAAGGTTGTGAGTTTAATTCTCGGACTGGGTGATGTGTTGTTTCCTTGAGCAAGAGACTTTATTTCACATTGCCCCAGTTTACTCAGCTGTAGAAATGAGATGATAGGACTGGGATCCCTATCATTCCACTGCAAAGTGGTCGTGGAGGCGCCACGGCAAAAAAAAAAAACACCCAGCACTCACTGTAAATGAGGTTGGTGTTAGGAAGAGCATCCAGCTGTAGAAATCAAGACAGAATCAGTTCTCGTATGAGCAAGACAAGGTCAGCCGACCGGACACTGCCAACAACAGGACAACCCATGCTAGCGTAGAAGAACAGACATAAAATGATGATGATGAAATATAACAGAGTTTTATAGCTTGCTTGAAGCATTGATGAATAGGAAACACTAATTTAAATTTTGAAAACCACGTTGAGGGCCTTTGAACCTCAGGCTATTGCAATAGCTGCTCCTGATTCTAGATGTGCAAGACGGGACCTTTGGTACCACACAGTGACGTCCTGTTCGAGAATTGGTCCAGCTCTCAATGCGAAAGTTTGGTCTTAGTCCCCCCCAGGATTTTCCATATGTATATCATTGCATATCTCTCCCGTGTTCATTCCGAGGAGTAGAGTTTCAGTTCTTTTAGACTCTCCCAGTAGTTTATCTCCTTCATCATGGCAACCTTCTTGGTGTAGACCCCAGTCCTATCATCTCATTTCTACAGCTGAGTAAACTGGAGCAATGTGAAATAAAGTGTTTTGCTCAAGGAAACAACACATCACCCGGTGTGAGAATTGAACTCACAACCTTTCGATTGCAAGGCCAATGCTCTCAATATGTATGTATATATATATATACACATATATATAAACTAATATATACACACACATATATATATATATAGTAATAATAATACATATGAAGACTAAAATCCAAAGAGGGCTTGATAGGGATAAATATATATCAATTATATAAGAACCGTAGAGCAAATATTTATTAAAATAACAGATTAAAGTTTAAGCAAAGAATCGGCTGCGTTCACCCTTAATGGGATCTTCTGAAACTAAAAAAAAATCAATCTGTGAACGCAGAAGTAAATATTTCGAAAAACGTTGCAACCGAAGGAAGACAGGAAGACGATACTTTGGTTCGTGAAGACGTAGTTTTAGATATTTCTTCCTGCTTGGTACGGGTATGTTCTTTCTAGAAATATTCAGATGTTTCTGCATGATGAATATAAGTCAATAGAGTACTCAGTCAAGGGAGCCAAATAGTAATAATAATAAATTTGAAGACTAACATCCAAAGAGGGCTCGATAAGGACCATGACCTCTGGAGTCACACAGTAATACAGAAGACCCGACTTTCCACAGGAACATATAGACAATATTTGTTTTCCTTTGTTTTTTTATGTCCTATGAACTAATCCGACCTCCAAAATGCTTGCAATTGACTATTTTTTTAGCATATTAACAACAAGTATATGATTTCCACTGCAATTAAAAATGACTAGCTTTGTGAATGGTTTTTCCACGCACTTTCTGCCTTCATATTTCTACAAAGCTAATGATTGACGATAGGTTTCAAAGTTATATTCATTCATAATATGTGAAAAAAATAGTCAACTGCGAGCATTGGTGCGATGTAAATGTTATTACAGTGTTCTGTAATAAATTTATCATATGGTGAAGTATATGATGTGGATTGGGGTAGATTAATGTGCTGTGGTGTGCTTTGTTATAAGTGAGGATTTAAATTTCCACTTTGATTTATGTTTCCATGTCATAATTATTGATAAGTGGAATAAAAATAGTCAATTGAGAGCACCTTTAATGTCAGATTGGGTGGTAAGCACACACACAAAAAAAGGAAACGGGAAGAAAATGTTTCACACCAAGATCAATAGCTTGGTGTTATGTAGTATGGTGTAACTTGGTATGGTTTGGTTTGGTTTGGTTTGGTGAAGTTATGAAATTGAACCCAATTGTAAACGATAGATTCCCATGTCATATTCATTGATAATGTGTGGGAAAATAATCATTTGCAAGCATCTTTGATGTTAGTTTGAGGTGGTAACCACAAAAAAAAAAGCAGGTAGCAAATTTGTCACATGGTGTGATGTAAATGGTAGGAGTAGGTGTTCTGTAATAAATTTACCATATAGTGAAGTATGGTTATGGTGTGGATTGGGGTAGATTAATGTGCTGTGGTGTGCTTTGTTATAAGTGAGGATTTAAATTTCCACTTTGATTTATGTTACAAAAAAAGATTTTCCCTCATTTTTGCATGTGCTATCAACTTCCAAGAAGCTCGCAGTGGACTACGCTTTTAGCATATTTACAAAAACATATGACTTCCGCTTCAATAAAAAATGCCTAGCTTTGTAAATGGTATTTCCACCCACATACTCCCTCTTTTTTCTACAAAGCTAGTCATTTTCATCAGGTTTCCATGTCATAACCATTGATAATATGTGCATAAAATAGTAATTTGCGAGCACCATTTATGTCAAATTGGGTGGTAAGCACAAAAAAAAAAAAAAAAAAATGCCAGATGAAAATTTGTCACACCAAAATCAATATCTTGGTGTGATGTAGTATGGTGTGGTTTGGTGAAGTTTCTACAAAGATAGTCATTTTCGACAGGTTTCCATGTCATAATTATTGATAAGTGGAAAAAGAATAGTCAATTGGGAACACCTTTAATGTCAGATTGGGTGGTAAGCACACACACAAAAAAAAAGGAAGCGGGAAGAAAATGTTTGACACCAAGATCAATAGCTTGGTGTGATGTAGTATGGTGTAACTTGGTATGGTGTGGTTTGGTTAGGTTTCGTGAAGTTATGAAATGGAAACCAATTGTAAACGATAGATTCCCATGTCATATTCATTGATAATGTGTGGGAAAATAGTCATTTGCAAGCACCTTTGATGTTAGTTTGAGGTGCCACAAAAAAAAAAAAAGCAGGTAGCAAATTTGTCACATTGATGTCCATACCATGGTGTGATGTAAATGGTAGGAGTAGGTGTTTTGTAATAAATTTACCATATAGTGAAGTATGGTTATGGTTTGGGATTGGGGTAGATTAATGTGCTGTGGTGTGCTTTGTTATAAGTGAGGATATAAATTTCCACTTTGATTTATGTTAGAAAAAATTTTTTCCCTCATTTTTGCATGTGCTATCAACTTCCAACATGCTCGCAGTGGACTATGCTTTTAGCATATTTACAAAAAATATGACTTCCGTTGCAATAAAAAATGGCTAGCTTTGTAAATGATATTTCCACCCACATCCTCTCCTTTTCTCTACAAAGCTAATCATTTTCATCAGGTTTCCATGTCATAACCATTGATAATATGTGCATAAAATAGTAATTTGCGAGTACCTTTTATGTCAAATTGTGTGGTAAGCAAAAAAAAAAAAATGCCAGATGAAAATTTGTCACACCAAAATCAATATCCTGGTGTGATGTAGTATGGTGTGGTTTGGTGAAGTTTCTACAAAGATAGTCATTTTCGACAGGTTTCCATGTCATAATTATTGATAAGTGGAAAAAGAATAGTCAATTGGGAACACCTTTAATGTCAGATTGGGTGGTAAGCACACACACACAAAAAAAAGGAAACGGGAAGAAAATGTTTCACACCAAGATCAATAGCTTGGTGTTATGTAGTATGGTGTAACCTGGTATGGTGTGGTTTGGTTTGGTTTGGTGAAGTTATGAAATTGAACCCAATTGTAAACGATAGATTCCCATGTCATATTCATTGATAATGTGTGGGAAAATAGTCATTTGCAAGCACCTTTGATGTTAGTTTGAGGTAGTAACCACAAAAATAAAAGCAGGTAGCAAATTTGTCACATTGATGTCCATACCATGGTGTGATGTAAATGGTAGGAGTAGGTGTTCTGTAATAAATTTACCATATAGTGAAGTATGGTTATGGTGTGGATTGGGGTAGATTAATGTACTGTGGTGTGCTTTGTTATAAGTGAGGATTTAAATTTCCACTTTGATTTATGTTACAAAAAAATTTGTTCCTTCATTTTTGCATGTGCTATCAACTTCCAAGAAGCTTGCAGTGGACTATGCTTTTAGCATATTAACAAAAAATATGACTTCCGCTGCAATAAAAAAAGGCTAGCTTTGTAAATGGTATTTCCACCCACATCCTCCCTCTTTTTCTACAAAGCCAGTAATTTTCATCAGGTTTCCATGTCATAACCATTGATAATATGTGCATAAAATAGTAATTTGCGAGCACCATTTATGTCAAATTGGGTGGTAAGCACAAAAAAAAAAAAAAAAAATGCCAAATGAAAATTTGTCACACCAAAATCAATAGCTTGGTGTGATGTAGTATGGTGTGGTTTGGTGAAGTTTCTACAAAGATAGTCATTTTCGACAGGTTCCCATGTCATAATTATTGATAAGTGGAAAAAGAATAGTCAATTGGGAACACCTTTAATGTCAGATTGGGTGGTAAGCACACACACAAAAAAAAGGAAACGGGAAGAAAATGTTTCACACCAAGATCAATAGCTTGGTGTTATGTAGTATGGTGTAACTTGGTATGGTGTGGTTTGGTTTGGTGAAGTTATGAAATTGAACCCAATTGTAAACGATAGATTCCCATGTCATATTCATTGATAATGTGTGGGAAAATAGTCATTTGCAAGCACCTTTGATGTTAGTTTGGGTGGTAACCACAAAAAGAAAAAAATAGCAGGTAGCAAATTTGTCACATTGATGTCCGTACCATGGTGTGATGTAAATGGTAGGAGTAGGTGTTCTGTAATAAATTTACCATATAGTGAAGTATATGGTGTGGATTGGGGTAGATTAATGTGCTGTGGTGTGCTTTGTTATAAGTGAGGATTTAAATTTCCACTTTGATTTATATTAGAAAAAAAATGTTTCCTTCAGTTTTTCATGTGCTATCAACTTCCAAGAAGCTCGCAGTGGACTATGCTTTTAGCATATTTACAAAAAATATGACTTCCGCTGCAATAAAAAATGCCTAGCTTTGTAAATGGTATTTCCACCCACATCCTCCCTCTTTTTTCTACAAAGCTAGTCATTTTCATCAGGTTTCCATGACATAACCATTGATAATATGTGCACCATTTATGTCAAATTGGGTGGTAAGCACAAAAAAAAAAAAAAAAATGCCAGATGAAAATTTGTCACACCAAAATCAATAGCTTGGTGTGATGTAGTATAGCGTGGTTTGGTGAAGTTTCTACAAAGATAGTCATTTTCGACAGGTTTCCATGTCATAATCATTGATAAGTGGAAAAAACTAGTCAATTGGGAGCACCTTTAATGTCAGATTGGGTGGTAAGCACACACACAAAAAAAAAAAGGAAACGGGAAAAAAATGTTTCACACCAAGATCAATAGCTTGGTGTGATGTAGCATGGTGTAACATGGTATGGTGTGGTGTGGTTTGGTTTGGTGAAGTTATGAAATGGAAACCAATTCTAAACGATAGATTCCCATGTCATATTCATTGATAATGTGGGAAAATAGTCATTTGCAAGCACCTTTGATGTTAGTTTGGGTGGTAACCACAAAAAGAAAAAAAAAGCAGGTAGCAAATTTGTCACATTGATGTCCATACCATGGTGTGATGTAAATGATAGGAGTAGGTGTTCTGTAATAATATGGTGCTGTTTGATATGGTGTGGTTTGGGGTAGATTAATATGGTGTGGTGTGCTTTGTTATAAGTGAGGATTTAAATTTCCACTTTGATTTATGTAAGAAAAACATTTTTTCATTCACTTTTGCATCTGCTATCAACTAATACAACTTCCAAGTTGCTCGCAGTGGACTATGCTTTTTGCATATTAACAAAAAATATGACTTCCGCTGCAATAAAAAATGACTAGCTTTGTAAATGTTATTTCCACCCACATCCTCCCTCTTTTTTCTACAAAGCTAGTCATTTTCGACAGTTTTCCATGTCACAATTATTGATAATGTATGCATAAAATAGTAATTTGCAGCACCTTTGATGTCAGATTGGGTGGTAAGAACACACACAAAAAAAGAAAAAGAAACAGGAAGAAAAATTTTCACACTGAGATCAAAAGCATGGTGTGATGTAGAATGGTGTAGTTTGTTATGGTGTGGTTTGGATTGTTGTAATTATGAAATGGGAACATATTGCAAATGATAGTTTTCCATGTTATATACATTGATAATGTGTAAAAAAATAGTCATTTGTGAGCACCTTTGATATCAGATTGGGTGGTAAGCACACATACACACAGAAAAAAAAACAGGAAGAAAAATGTTCTCACTGAGATTAATAGCATGGTGTCATGTAGTATGGTGTAGTTTGGTATGGTGTAGTTTGATGTAGTTTAATGTGGTATTGTTTTCCAACCTCCAACATGCTCACAGCCGACTATGCTTTTACCATCATCATCATCATTTTACGTCCACTTTTCCCTGCTTGCAAGGGTGGGACGGGAACTGATTCTGGCTTGATTTCTACATATATACACATACACACCGCATATATATATATACGTAGAAACACACACATACAATAACGACGAGTACTACGATTCTGGAGGAACGAATGATGGAGAAGATGAAGCTCTCTGCCGCAGAATAAATGGTATTTAATTTTAATAATAATACTAATATAATTCCCGCTCTATATAACCACCTTTGTTTAGCTCTAGGTTTTTTTTGCTTTGGACTATATTTGTAATATGGTTCGGGACGGGAACTGATTCTGGCTTGATTTCTACATATATACACATACACACCGCATATATATATATACGTAGAAACACACACATACAATAACGACGAGTACTACGATTCTGGAGGAACGAATGATGGAGAAGATGAAGCTCTCTGCCGCAGAATAAATGGTATTTAATTTTAATAATAATACTAATATAATTCCCGCTCTATATAACCACCTTTGTTTAGCTCTAGGTTTTTTTTGCTTTGGACTATATTTGTAATATGGTTCTAAATGTTATACACCTCCTTAGTGATTTTTATTATAAATTTTTACCCATAATCTTGCAATACTTTAGTGTATGTACACTCCATATTCTTCGGAGTTTTCGGCTTGTATTGGCCGATAGTACTTCTTGTTGTTTTAATTGCCCTGATGAGTCCTTAATAGGACGAAACATTGTTGGCTAATAAAGACTTTTGATGTATTGAAGGCTTCTTTGTTTTATTTTCATAATTCTTCGGCTCTGTTTAATTACATTGAGCTATACCTTTTACTGTCATTTCTATAATACGAAGAGGGTGTTTAACTCCAACACGCTCCAGTATTTTAATCCTTATATATATATATATATATTTCTTAATTGAATTGATTATCATTATCGTTTTTATGGCAAAAGATAGACAGAGAGGGAAAGATTTTGACATATATATATATATATATATATATATATATTAGAAAGTGAGGTTTTTTTTACAAAATGAAAAATAACCGAGGTGTCCTACACGAGTGAAAGTATAAAGAAAAAGATATCAAATCGAAAATGCAACTGGAGTCTTATTTTATAAAAAAATATATATATTTATTTGGTTCCTTTACCGGTTTCGCAGTTCTTCTGCTTTTCAAAAGGTGAGTTGAGATGGAGGGTCTGTGGTATTTTACCGGTTTCGCAGTTCTTCTGCTTTTCAAAATGGAGGGTCTGTGGTTTTTCTCACATGTGAGAAAAACCACATACCCTCCATCTCAACTCATCTTTTGAAAAGCAGAAGAACTGTGAAACCGGTAAAGGAACCAAATAAATATATATATATTAAAAAAAAATAAGACCCCAGTTGCATTTTCGATTTGATATCTTTTTCTTTATATATATATATATATATATATATATATATATATATATGATAGAAAGAAGAGAAAAAAACGAGACCCTTAGAAACGAATAAGAGTCATCAAAACGATCATATGTATTGCTTTAAACTGTAATGCGAAGGGATACACTAGTATTTGAGGTACCATTATTTGGGATTTTAACCCTCGGACTTTTCCCTCCCGGTTTTAAAATTTAGGGAAAATTTAGGGGTGACTGGGAATATTACATAATGTAGGGATTTTTTTTTCCTTTTCTATCATTTCTTATTTATGTATTTATATATTTATTTATCTACTCTCGTGATTGATATTCCGACAAATGTTATGGGTGTATTTTGATTTTTTAATATGTCAGGTATAGCATCCAAAAATTTCTCCCTTCCCCCAATATATATATATATATTGAGCCCTCTGCCACTCATGTCGGATTTTGTTTATCGTAAATTCGTGAGCTGATTTTTCGATACTCGATTATTCTATTATATTTAGCTCTAGACATAGCTATTGACCAGTTAATTTTATTGTTCATTTTTGTCGATTCTATTGAATGATGAATAGCTCCTGTTTATTTTAACATGTCTATCGAGCACTCTTATTCGATATGTGTATTACACATTCTCGATTATCTTTCGCGAATATAGAGGTTATCTCCCTTGCTAGACTCCATGTGCGTTTAGCTACAGTTAATTTCTTCATTCGTCGGACAATGGCCCGTTGATAAAGTTATTCCGGTCCCTCTTCTCCCTAGAAGTCTTATATATTTTTATGTGGGCTGATAGGGGGCGGATTAAGGAATAGCAGAAACCCAAGAAGCTAGATTTACCACCTTTCTACTGGGTCCGGGTAAGCTTTTTACATTCATATGATTTATTGATTTATTGATATTTTATCTGAGTGACCCGAATCTTCTTGGTCGTAATTTTTCGGCTGCACGGGTGATTTTAGGCATAATCTTTGTGTGTTGGTATCTTAACGATAGTTATAACTCTGAATTATTGAGCCCACTGCCACTCATGTCGGATTTTGTTTATCGTAAATTCGTGAGCTGATTTTTCGATACTCGATTATTCTATTATATATATATATATACAAACACTGTGTCCCAAAAAATGTATTCACACTTCAACAGCAAAGTAATCAAAGTGTGTATATATTTTGGAGGGGACACCGTGTATATATATATATATATATGTGTGTGTGTATGTGTAACTAGTAAAACTGTAAAAACGCAGCGGTATATTCTAATTTGGCCCTTTTAAGGACCACCTATATTTTCATTTAAGTAACTCCACTTACGCGTGGTAGTAATACGGAAATAAACGATGTTTTGCTTTCATCGGCTGCTTCGACTGACAGCTAATAGCGTTGTAGTGCCGGGAGGGTTAATAAAATCTATAGTTTTCCATTTCTACCTTGTTAAGTCATTAAACAGTCTTATTTTAACTTTAGCTTCACAAGTAAATTTTCTGGGTGTCATTGATAATAGGTATTGAATAAAGAAAAAATATCTTGTCCAATTCACTAAATTAATTTTGCATGTTTTATTTGCATTATACACACGGACGAACACTAACATGTATATACACAATGGATCCAGTGAATTGGACGAAATATTTTCATGTTCTTCATTCAAGATCTGTTGTCCAGACTACCCAATTTTCCTCATTGCCAATTACTTCTTTATATTAACAGGTTATTATTTGGTCAGAAATAACTATTATACTTATTTTGGTAAATTTATAGAACACCCACTTTTATTTAAGTGGGAAAAAAATTCCTGTTTTTTGGGGTTTTTTCGCGTGCTATCAACTAATCTAACCCCCGGGATGCTCCTCGCAATCTACTTTTTCCCCCTAGGAAAACGGAGGGGGTGGGAGTTTTCTTTACGAGTGTTATAAACGAATATGATCTCCAAATCAGTCGGAAACGACTAGATTTGTAGAAACAAGTCACAAAGACATGCTAAAAGAGACCCTGAAAGTATGTAATATAGACCCTCACCAGTGGACCATCCATGCTGCTGGTCGCAATGTTAGGCGCGGCACCATCCGGCTAGCTACAAGTGCATTTGGGGCAAACCGATGTCATAATTTAATCTAAAATATTCAATTTCACTGTTAACTGTCTGTATGAAGAGGAATGTAAAAGTTGTTTTTGAAATTATTGATAATGTTTCGAAATAATGATATTTTGTAAGATAATTTAAAAAAATAAATAACACTTTTTATAAGCATCAGAGTGTCTAAAGATTTTTATTAATGCTTTCAGTTATTGAACTGTAGCAATGCTGGAGCAACAGCTTTAACAAATCCTTTCAGTCTGCTCCTTATTTTATTGATCTGTATTACATGATAATTTTATTGTTTATAATTCTTACAGAATGAAAATATAAACACATATAATACAATTAATACTTCATAGTTGCACGAACAACATTACAAAGCGTTTGCAATTTACAGTAGAATAACATAACAAATATGTTTTAAATATATACATAAAATGCCTCGGTAGCACTACAAAGGATGATATCATGAAAGATATATTCCTTCAATGCTACAATATTAAAGAAAATGTAAAAGAAGGGGTGAACAACGGAGCCAACACCAGAGCAAAAGACAGCAACGTCGCGAGTACTGGGCAACCTCTCTAATGATTTTTGAGGCAAGCCAGCACACTCGCAGCGTTGCCTCGGGTGATGGCGAGGCTGATGCGCTGAAACAGCCAAGCACCCTCGCTAGTCACCTCTATTAGGCGAGCCGCCAGTGAGGAAAGGAACCTCGCAGTCAGCGGCCCGACTCCCCCAAACGTCTCGAAAGCCACAGGCTGAAAAATGTAGCTGGCCAACAGAGCAGAGTATTTGAGGGTCTTACTCCGCTCGGCTGCAGAAGCTGTGGCTCTCGTCCTAACCGCAGCATCCAGGATGTGGGAAAGAGCAAAGGAGTCACTAACAGTGACATCCCAGACAAGGCACCTGCCTCTCGACCAGGGGCACAGGTATTTTGCCGTCACTTCTGGACAACCCAGTTGGTTCCAAGACTGAGGGGATATTCGCCCGGGCCAAAGCTCTCTTCAGAATGATGCGCGAAGCGGCCGGCATTCAGGCGACAAGAAAGACCGTGGAGGCCTGTAGAGTCGAGGAGTTTGCCGCATCGGCACCTCAAACCCATGCAGACGTCGGCTCCCACTCTGAGGGCGATGGAGACACGAAGTTCGTCCAGGCTGAGTAGGCCACCAACGTTGGCCACGGGTAGGGCATCGACCCAGTCGCCTGAGTATTTGGCGCTGGCAGATAGTAAGCGGCACCTTGCAAACTGATCTGACTGGACGAAGAGGGAGTCGAAGGAGGCCTTCGAACTTATGCTGTCCCAAGCTCTCTGACTTCGACTGTCCTCCACCTTCTCAGGAAGAGACAAGCCCAGCTCACTCCATTGCTGGAGAGCTTCACCCAACTCCCTGTTGAAACTAGTCCATGTTGGAGAGGAGAGGATGCTGCTCACCAGGGTGGAGGAAAGGAAGCAGGGGAGAGATGTTTACCAACTATGATTTTGGCTCAGTAAACTGATACTGGCATAGATAAACACACATATGTGAAATGTTTACTTTTTTTTTTATAACTATACATGTTTAGCTTTGCAATGAAAAGTAGACAAAGTCGTCACGACCAGGCTTTGTATTTTGTGAGGGCAGGAAAGTGGGATTGGTCTAACTATAATTTTCTGTCTTTTAAGACCTTTGCCCAGTACTCCTTACGACGTTGCTCTCCTTTTCTCGGTTGTTCACCCCTTCCTTTACATTTTCTTTAATATTGTAACATTAAAAGAATATATCTTTCTGAATGAATCGCGAGCTATTTATAATGTTATCGAAGCATTTGTAATGTTATTTATGTATATATTTAAAACATATTTGTTATGTTATTCTACTGTAAATTTATTTATATGCTTTGTTTATATTTTCATTCTGAAAGAATTGCAAACGATTTGTAATATTAAAATTTGCAACGTTATTCTACTGTAAATTTATACAACGATAAGAGTTATGTTAAGTTTTATAGCGGGATACTGGGTTGTATGAATGTAACAAGGAGACATGGTTTGTGTGTATAATATTTAATCAACAATTTAACAGTGTAGTTGACATGTCAATAAACGAAAGAATGAAGCAAAGTTAGTAGTTACCGTTTTGATTGCCAGGCAAACGCGACTGGCAGAAGACGCCTGGCGAAGGCCAGGCGCCGGAAGGGCAAATGAGAGAGTGAGAATTTAAAGTTGTTAATTTTATAGGGTTCTGACCGGAAATTACAGAAAGGGTTCTACTTCCCGTCTAGATGTTAATCTATTGGGGTTGTGAGTCACAACAAGGGAGGCAACTGCCACATAACCTCCCGCCAGAATTTTAGAATATAAAAATCGAATGAAATATGTAGCAAGTTGGCGAGAATGTTGTAACAGACATGAAAATTACGACAAAAGAATGTTTGCAAAAATCAATGATAGATGTCAAGGTAGCCAACCGCTCTTGGCCAGAGAACGACTGGACATCTATCTATCCATCACCCAATGATACAATGTAATAAAGTAAGAAAAGAGCTCAAAGTTCAAATGTACAAAATATAGTTCACAGGTGTGCAATCACATGACAGCAGGAAAGAAGTGTGTTCCAGAGAATGAATGCAGGTGGTTTCTGTTCTATGGTATTTCGTGCAATTTCCAACCTCCGAATGGATTTTCTCACAGGAAGAGTGCTGCAAAAATAAATTCTCTGGCTTGTTCTGCTGGTTTTGGTTGTTGGTGAAGCTGTGTTGCTGTTGATGTTGTCTCGCGGAGTGAGCGTATTCGGTGTTTAAATTCACAGTAAAAAAAAATTTTTTCGGAAAAAATGAGTTGCGCAAAGTGTTAGAAATAACAGCCGAAGTTGATGGTCGATGTTGAGAATGCGTTGACCTGGAATGGTCAAGAGGCCAGCGACCAAAGAAATAAGCATTCTGAATAAATGCGCAGTTTTCAACGGCAAATTTAGGTGGTAAATTTTTAAACCGGCAAATAGGAGAATATAGCTTAAGGCTGAAGAATCCTTGGCGAGAAACGTTATCTCTGGCATGCGGCTATCTCTGTGAGTCTAGAATTTGTGCTGCCTACACGTGCCAATACACGGTTAAGTTAGGTTGAAAAAATAATATTTCTAACGCGCGAGAAAATGATAGTGCAAGTGTGAAAGTGACAATGATGAAAAAGAAAGGCTTCACTCAGCATTATTATTGGTGTGAACTTTTGAAAAAAACTTGAACGATGAAGAAAACGATGAAAAAAAAAAAAGGCAATGGTTCATCGAAAATAAATGTTCCTGTTGAAATGTTTTTAAAAAAATATCAAATTTCTTTTTTTTTTGTTGTTTTGAAAATGTTCGTTGTTAGAAACGAGAAACATATATATATATCGTGAAATGCGACAGTTAGTTGATGCGTGAGAGAAAAAGTCTGTCTGAACGCGAATTTCACATGTGCGTGTGTCCGTTTCTTTGACTGAGTATTTTCATAGTTTGTCAATAAATTTGCTGTGTATTCGTAATGTTACTCACACAACACCAGATTCCGCTATTTTTTTCTTTTTTCGGGGTGACCACTTATAACAATGAACGGCTGCGTGTTCGTATCACGTCAGGGTCACCAATATAGCGAAGAACTAGCGGTGTATTAATGTAACAAGGAGACATGGTTTGTGTGTATAATATTTAATCAACAATTTAACAGTATAGTTGACATGTCAATGAATAAACGAAAGAATGAAGCAAAGTTAGTAGTTACCGTTTTGATTGCCAGGCAAACGCGGCTGGCAGAAGACGCCTGGCGAAGGCCAGGCGCCGGAAGGGCAAATGAGAGAGTGAGAATTTAAAGTTGTTAGTTTTATAGGGTTCTGACCGGAAATTACAGAAAGGGTTCTACTTCCCGTCTAGATGTTGTGAGTCACAACAAGGGAGGCAACTGCCACAGTTTCAATAATATTTCTAGTCTTAATAAAATGAATATTAAAACTTTAATTATATTATAATTATCTACATTATGATGTTTATATTATTAAGAATATCCATCTCATGTCAACTGAGAGATTAATAGCTTATAACTATTTGTAGTGTATACAACTTTGGAAACTAACTAATGATTACGTGTGAAGAAATGCATCAGATCTGTATATGCTTGATACACCTGGGAATGTCACCCGTTCTCTGTTACCAGCTATCACTCTATCAACCATTTTACAAAGCATTTTATCTAGATTTTACAACTGTAATTAGGAGGCTTATGAAGTGCAGACAAATACAATGAATAAAAGCCAGAATAAGAGATGTAAAATTTGAATGCAATTCGTGTGAAATATCCTTTTTAATATATTGAATCATATGACAGCATAGACATTTACACTCACTTCATTCACCCATACCTTTCTGCAACAAAGTTTACTGCTAACATGATTTAATATATCCCCCATTCTTAATGTAGTCACTGTAACGTAGTAGTAAGCCAAGTTCAGGATCAGAATTTCATCCTCCATCAAAACAATTTTCATTCTTGCACTCTTAGAAGATGCATAAAAGACACAACCTTTCATTTCTCCTCAATGTAGTGATTCATGACAGTTATTTTTTTTTGTAGGTACCCATATTGTGTCTGATATATGGGCAGAATATCTTCAGATTGACCAAATCGAACAAGGTATATATACTCATGAATATATAGATTATGATGATATAGAAGAAACACAAATACACACCAGAAATATAAACAGAATGTGGTTGAAACTAAAAGAGGATTTTCAGCAAAAGCGAAAAACATTCTTATCTCAGTCTTTATTAACAGAAATTATGTGGAGATCTCACTTTCAGAAAACTGATAAATTTGCTGCTCTAATGTATTGTATCAAACACTTATATAAAGTTTAATAAAATCATTTTATTATTTTTATTTTTACTTGTTCCTATCTGTAATTAACTGTTAAGCTTAAACCTACAATACAGAACCATTTATTTTGGTAGGAATACTGTTGCTATTTATATGAGTTAAGTCTCTAACTGTTAGTGGCATATGTATCTCCTGGTCTCTGTGGATTGAACTTTTCCAGTTAGCTTGTGCTTTACTCTAACAACTTGGATGTACATCAAGGCTCAGTTATCTCCCCTACACTGTGTTAGTTTCCTCCTAATTTTACTTCTCAGAGGTCATCAACCTTTTTATATTCTACCCTTAACCTTTCTACCTAGGCCTGACAAACTCATATTCCATGATCAGGATATTGCACTAATAACATGATATCCTGGTTATGTTTAACAATGCCAAATTACTGATGTCATGAATATCAACAAATTCAGCATAACCTAAACCATCACATTCTCTTCAATTTCCATGAAGTAGTTTTTAATGTCTACTGCATATTTTTCACTTAGTTAAGATATCTTCCCTATAGTTGATTTACATTTTCTAAGTTAGACAACATATCCATAAAAAAAGATATGTTTGTTGTTTGGTTCTTTCGCGCTCACTCACGCAAGTGGTACAAACAAACATACAGCTGTGACGAATCTTAGAACGCTGGACCCTTATAGTTTCTCAACCCCCTCCTTTCTCAGTCATTACATAGATGTGTGTGTATGTAATAATTATCTTTTCTCAGTGTGTATGTTTATATATATGTATGTGTAGATGCGTGTGTGTTTGTAATTCTATTGTCTATATTATCTTTCTAAATAAACACATACAAACTCACACAAATATTATATATTATTTACACAAACTCACATAATCATAACAGCCAATGTGTATAACCAATTCGCTATACATAGACACATAGGTGTAACGAATATTAGACGCTGCCACCCCTCCTTCCTCAGTCCACATTAGCACCCCTTCCTTCCTCGGTCGACGTTATTACCCCTTCTTTCCTCAGTCATCTCTAGTGTGTGACGGACAAATACACAAGTGTATTATATATTAGTAGATATATATGTGCATTCTTTTAGATTCTCATGTCACGCGTAAGACGACCAAGTAACAAAACGATATACACTGATATCGTTGTTGACGAAAAAGTTATTCAAGAGTCTTGGACATTCTATCATCTCTTTCAACAAACTTCCACAAATGATGAAACAATTACATGGTTAGCGAAATATAAGCTCATAATTCTGTTATGTGTATCGTTTGTGGGAACCCATGCTCATTCATTCGGTACAGGCATGATTAAGATAGAAAACGATGGAGATGTCCAAAGCATAACTTTGTTCGATCTGTCTGTAAGGGATCAGTTTTTGTGAATAGTAACCTCTCGCTAACAACCTTCATATGGCTTATGTATATGTGGTCAAGAGAACATATACATTCTGAGATAGCCCATGAGATAAACATGAATAAGAGTTCAATTATTGTTTTGTTTCAACTGATTCAAGAAGAAATAAGCTGTGTAGCTGGTCCTGGCAAAATAGACATGCTTTTTAAGCTTATTTTACCGGTAAACCCTAATGGGATACAACTCTAGCCGGGGGTCCCGGAAGCTCATTTTAATGCTAAATAATAAATAGTGTTTTAGATCCCAGGTAGTGACAACTATCTTTAACCCAGGTCGTGACTTTTAGGCTAAAATTCTTAATTTCAAAAATATATGACCTTCTACTAAAATTCTTAATTTCAAAAAAAATTTGATACTGCTAAAATTCTTAAGCCATGGAACTCAGTAGATGTGTGTGTATGTAACTAAAGCATAACATATGTTACAAATGGACAAAACACAGGCAGAATTATAATAAGATGATGACTAAATGATTTTAACTTGGTAAGGCAAGCCGCCAATGATGACAAGATCTTTGTTGTTAGCCGCCCAACTACTCAAATGCCACAGGCTGGAAAAAATAAGTTGCTGATAATTCCCAGTATTTTAGAATTTTATTGGAAGAGGCTATGTAGCCAGTAAGAGTGTCAGACACCATGAGTTGCAGTCCAAGTTAAGACAATTTGAAATCTTTTTCCCCCATCAACTGTTAAAAAACAAGTTAAAATTATTTAGTCGTTCATGTTATGCTTTAGTTACATACACGCACACATCTACACGTAAATACATAAACAGATACAGACAGCAGAAGGAAAGGGCTGGTGAAACACTATAGTGATGTGTGTTGCGTCCCTTTAGGGTTTACTGGCTACATAGCCTATTCAAATTTTATTGTCTTCGGCTTTGGAAGCCGTGATCCTCACATTTTACAACAGCATCCAAGATTTCTGAAGGAGTAAAAGAGTCATTGAACTAAGTGCTTTTTGTCGTGGCACCAAACGACCACTTTACAGTGTGAGTTGGCGTGGGGAAGGTGCATCTAGGGTTGAGGGCACTTATCAGGTGAGGGTGG
This sequence comes from Eledone cirrhosa, assembly GCA_964016885.1. Lineage (NCBI taxonomy): Eukaryota > Metazoa > Mollusca > Cephalopoda > Octopoda > Eledonidae > Eledone > Eledone cirrhosa. Next base: position 52,675,408 of record OZ024740.1, read on the forward strand.
GGTGTTAGGGCGTGGGTGAAGGGTGAGGAAGGTAGGGGAAAGTAGAGCATACTTAATGTATGTTTCAACCTGTGCATATGGGAAGGCGTGTCTTCTGTATTACTGCATAATGCCAGAAATCTCAATCCTATGCCATTGTCTTTGAGAGGTGCAATTGTGCAAGGTCAGCCTTTATCACCTCGTCCCTATATATAATATGTGTGTGAGGGAGATTAAGAAACATTAAAATGAGGATCTATTGAACTTAGTTTTAATTTTATTATAAATATTAATTGATTATGATCTGTTTGATTTGAATGTGAGATGAACGTGTGGTCAGACAATAAAGACTTCAGCTAATGTGTACTGGAGGGGCAATTGTGCTGTGAAAGACATTCTTATGAAAATGAATGACATTTGCTTGGTAAAAAAATACTATTTGCTGATAGTGGAAGGCACCATTGGCAAAAGAAATCTGAGAAAGAAATAATATCTAAATGGAGGTAAGCCTAACAACATTAGTTGGGTTGTATGAGTGAAAAATAAAAAAATAAAATTTGTTCATGAAAGATGCTCTAGCACACAACTATACTTGAGGGGCTTATGAAGTGAAGATAAACATTGACTGAAAGCCAGAATGAGAGAGATGGCTAAAGTTGAATCCAGTTGCTATTTTAGAATATTGAATCATTTAACATTTACACTCACATTTAGTCATACCTTTCTGCAACAAAGACTACTGCTAACATGGTTTAATATTTTCTCCCATTCTTTATGTAGTCACTATAATGTAGTGTTAAGCCAAGTTCAAGATCAGGATTTCATTCTCCATAGAAACAATTTTCATTCTTGTGCTCTTGGAAAAAACATGTCACATTTATGACAGTTATTTTATTTTATTATATTTTTGTAGGTACCCATATTGTGTCTGACATATGGGCTGAATATCTTCAGACTGACCAAATCGAACAAGGCATGTATACTCAGGAATATATAGATTATGATTATCCAGAAATATAGATAAAATGAGGTTGAGACTAAAACACTCTATTAGAAGAAAATATGGGAAACTCTTCTTTCAATCTTTTTTTAACAGAATTTGTGGAGATCGCAATTTAAAAATAATGATAATTTATTGTATCAAACATTTGTATAAAGTTTAATAAAGTTATTGTATTTTTATTTGCAATTTTTTGTATTCATTATTAGCTGTTAAGCTGAAACAACACCATATTGAACCATGTTTATTGGTTGAAATATTGTTGTTCTTTACATGAATATCAATGGTTGAATGAATTGAAATTTTTCTGATAGTTTGTTCTTCACTTAATGTACAATTATCTCCCTCATGTTTTGAGAGTACAAAATGAATCACTTTAAATACAAAGGTTGAATACCGTAATTTACCATCTTCAATGAGACCAGTTCTCCACAGTAAGAGATGCTCCTGGGTATTTTAATTAAAGTGAAGAAGAATCAAACAAAGCTGGAATGTCAAGGTCCAAAACAATTTTGAAACTAGGTGGCCTTTTTATGTCTTACCAAACAATAGAGTGCAATATGTCACTAAAGGATCATTTCTTGGATTGACATTTGGACGTTGCTAAGCCATGGACACTGTGAACATTTTTATCAGGATATCTTTACTGTAGAAAAGCAATCCCAAGGCAACTAGAGCTCTGTTTAATGATTTCTGGTGGATTCTTAAGAGAGATGTTTAATGCAAAATACAAAAGAAGATCTATCCAAACTATATTTTAAATTTTAGATGTCTTTTCAATCATGTTTTAATAAATGAGAAAACAAAAACCTTGTCTTATAGAGATTTCTGAGGATGGCCAATCAATCACGTTTCTGCAACTGGTGCAGCCAGTTGTTGGGGTGCCACTCTAGAGGGTTCTGTAGTCAGCCATCGCAACTGGTCTCTATTCTCTGTCATGAGTAGAATGGTCTTGGTGTTGTGACCAGTCCAGTTATTGCTGTTGTTGAACCAGAATTTCCTTTGTCTGCATCTCCTTTGCCACCCCACCTGACTGTGCTCTGAAAGATGGTTTTAGACAATGGATTGTGGCAGGATACATGGCCATACTAGGCAAGCTTCCATCTTTTCACTATTGCAATGAATAGTTCCTGTCTGCCAGCATATTTGTCAACTTGCTGCCTGACAAAGCGGTTTGTTTTGTGCTCCTTGATCAAGATGTGTAGCAGACTGCTGAGGCCCTTGTTCTCGAATGCCTGGATTATTTGCTACATGTCAGCTGTGAGAGTCCAACACTCATTCCCATACAAAACAATCAAAGTCACCAAGGTCTTGTAGAATTTGAGCCTCGTTGGAAAACTGATCGATTGCTTTTCCATATGACATTCAGCTTTACCATGGCAGAAGTGGTCAAGCTGAGTTTTGTCAGTATCTCCTTTCGAGATCGGCCATCTTTGGTCAGAGTGAATCCTAGGTACTTGAAGGTGACCACTTCTTCAAGTCTTCTTCCTTTCAGCATGATGGTTGCTGTATTCTGATTATGACTATTAACCATAATCTTGCTCTTTTCTGAGCTGATCACCAGGATGGTAGTTTTAGTTTATTCCCATATAAGTTAGTCAACTTAAATGTTTTATCTACATCATCAACAATGGGATGCATAAATATCACATATGCCAAAATTGTTTTCATAATTTCAAAATGGGTTTTCGATTTTTTTACATTATTGTTTATCCCAGCACTGGTTAAAAAAATAACTACCTAGTTTTACAGTTGATAGACATTTCAATTTTTTTTCTCCATTATTAATTGCCCGGCATAAGTTTATATAAGTTGTCTTAAGGGTTTTTCATTTTGGCACAAGACCAGTAATTTTTGGGAAAAAGAAAAATCAGTTGACTGGTACTTTATTTTATCAACCTCAAAATGGTGAAAAGAAAAGTTGAACACAGAAAATAAAGAACCAGAACAAATGTTGCTAAACATTTGTCCACTGTTCTGCCAATCTTCCACCCTATTTGTCTTAATAATGAGAGAAATCGATTTATGTGTTTCTAATATAATACATTTTAAACTATGGCGGTGTTTCAGCTGTGCCCCACGATTTTATGGAGCAACTCGGTAGTACAGTGTTCGAAGGAGGCCTTAAGGTCTTGACGGCAACCATTGCGAAGAAGCGACCAGACAAGCCTCGGTATTTACTGGAGGTGGAGGTGTTTTTGCATTTATATCTGGAGGATTCTTCAGCTGTGCCGTAGACATGACACCCTCCATAGTGGTGATCTATAAGATAAATGATTATCCAGTACACTGTTAAGTGGTTCGAGCAAGGTAAAAAAGTATGGGGATAATGAGTTTGTGTAAAATTCTTCTTTTTAAGAGTATAGAGTTGGTTTTGATGGTCTTTTCCCAATTTTTTCAGAGTTGTAACAGTTTTCCACTTTGTCATGACATGGGAGCAAAAGAGTCACTGACTGTAGTGTTCCAGATGGGACATCTACCTCTTACCTGGGATAAGGCTGTCTGGATAATCCAAACGGCCCCAGAATTGAGGGGATATTTATCCGAGTTAGGGCCCGTTTAATGATCAGGTTTATTTCGGTGTGGAAGGCGAAGCGACCAGCATTCAGGCAGCAGGACAAACCATAGAGACAATATTTGTTTTGCAAATAATGGATCTCGGCGATATCCAATTTTAGCGGCCTAAATGCCGCTTACTTGCTGTAGTTGCTGCTTACTTCAATGTATGAGGCTATTCCAACAAATTTACATTCCCAGAACGAGGAAACTGTGGGGATATGTCGCCGGCCAACAAAGGTTTTGTACAGGTAAGAGAAGAAGGGAGCACCCCCCTCTCTCTGTGCTCCCTGGCAGAAAAGTCGCACACTTTCTACGGGTGTGTGTGTGACCCCAAAAGGCTAATAAATCGCAAAAAAACAAACAAACAAAAACGTGGCAAATAAAGAAATCTATGCCCCAGTGGCAAATAAATCGCAAAAAAAAAAACAATAAATAAATCTATATTTCTTTTAACGGCTAAAAAAAGGGAATGTAAATTTGTTGGAATAGCGTCATACATTGAAGTAAGCAGCAACTACAGCAAGTAAGCGGCATTTAGGCCGCTGAAATTGGATATCGCCTGGATCTCTAATATTCAAAATGTAAACATTTAAAAAAAAGCATTTCTTCTTAACAAGGCATATTAAAATATCTAATTCAACATTTTTGTGATATCTTTTCACATTTCGTATGTATTAACGTGTTTTATACAATAAACATATCACGAGTTGTAATTTGAAATCAATTTCGAAAGCGATTTAAGGTTACTAGGGGGTAACGTGAAATTGAGGGTAACTTGAAATGTTTACACCGCAACAAACAACACAAGCCTTGACGACTGTCAACAATGAAAATCTAATACACTGAAAAAAAGTGTTAGTTTCGTATAAATAATGTTATTTTCTTTAACTTATACGAAACTAACATTTTCTTCAGAATATGAATTATCGCTGTGTAAATTCTCGCAGAAATGCCTCGCGGAAGACAACCATGTCCCAAATATCTATGCTCAGATATTGTAGATGACGAAATAATTCTTAAAGAATGTTGGACATTCTGTGATCTTTTTCAACACACTTCCAACAATGATGTAGCAATTACATGGTTGGCGAAATATAAGCTTATAAGTAATTCTGTTACGTGTCCCGCTTGTGGGAACCCATGTTCAGTGATTAGTTCCAGTAACAGAGTTGATGGAAAACGATGGAAATGTTCAAAGCATAGCTACTGTCGATCAATTCGCAAGGGTTCCTTTTTTGAGAATAGTCACCTCTCGGTGACAACATTTATATGGCTGATGTATATGTGGTCAAGAGAGTATTTACAGTCTGAGATAGCTCATGAGTTAAAAGTGAATAAGAATTCAACTACTGATCTGTTTCGTCTCATTCGGGAATTGCTGGAACGTTTCATGGAAGACCACCCGACAGAATTAGCTAACAACCCTCCTGAAATTGGTGGGTTTGATTTACAGACAGGCGAACCAAAAGTCGTTGAAATAGATGTAAACAAATTTGTTAAATCTAAATGTAAGGATAAAAAACATGCAAAAGGATTTATGGTTTTTGGTGGGATTGAACGTGGAACTGAAAAATGTTTTCTGGTCCCTATTGAGCATCAAAATAAAGACGCCTTTGAAGCGGCAATTATCCGATGGATTTTACCAGGTATGTTTAATAAAATCTGATTATCTTTCATTTGTACCGTGTTCAGGTAATTGGTGTATTTTTCAATTCAGCTTCACATGTAAATTTAATTTATTGTCAGTACGCAATTGCCTCTGTATTAACACTTTGTTAATATTTGTAGTCTTATATATTCGTTAGAAATCACTATTACACTATTATTTGAATATTTCATCTCAATATATATATATATGTCTAAGTTTTTTATTTTTTATTTTCGTGCAACAAAGCTGGAGGCAACTTAATTTATACGCCATAATCATGAAACCTATTCTCAGTAATCCATCAAAGAAACATATATCTATAATTTCTTTGTTTACACATTTTCGCGAGGAATCTGACTGATAATGAAGACTGAAAAAAAAAAGAAAGAAAAAAAAACCGTTCATTTTAAATAATTTTATTTTACAGTATTCAATGCAAAACCTAAAACTCACAACGAAATATATTATACAAAAAAAAAATATATAAATAAATAAATAAAATAAAATAAAAATAATTTAAATGTTGTTTCTGATAATGTGAGATAGAATATGTCCCCTAGGAAACTTTGCTTCAATCAATTTCAAACCATCTTAGATCTTTGAAACAGCTCATAGAAGTAATTGATGATGAAGATAAACCTACAGTTAAAAACTAATTTCTTCTCAATGACATTGATTTTTCTTGTAGGTACCCATATTGTGTCTGATATATGGGCTGAATATCTTCAGATTGACCAAATCGAACAAGGTATATATACTCATGAATATATAGATTATGATGATCCAGATGATACAGAAATACACACCAGAAATATAAACAGAATGTGGTTGAAACTAAAAGATGATTTTCAGCAAAAGCGAAAAACATTCTTATCTCAGTCTTTATTAACAGAAATTATGTGGAGATCTCACTTTCAGAAAACTGATAAATTTGCTGCTCTAATTTATTGTATCAAACACTTATATAAAGTTTAATAAAATTGTTACACTTTTATTTGTAATTGTTCATATCGGCAAATAGCAGTTAGAATATAGAACCATCTTTTTTTTATAGAATAGGGCTGTTTTTAACATGAGTAAAGTTTGTTAGTGCCATATGTACCTCCTGGTCTTTGTGGAATGAAATTTTCCAGTTCGGTTGTTCTTCACTCTTACAACACATATACTTCAACGCTCAATTATTCCCCCTATATTATGTTGGCGTCATCCTAATTTTACTTCTAACTACTCACAGATGCCATCACCCTATACTCTACCCTTATCCTTTTCGCCTAGGCTTGGTAAACTCATATTTCAAACATTACATGGACTTAAAACAACTCATTGTTTGGATAGTGTATCACAGGTTTTGACCTATGTAATTGCTGACTACCTTTCATTCGGACGCCATGCTTTCCAGCATAGTTACGTGCCTTTACGGTCTGAGTTCAAATCCCGCCGAGGTTAACTTTGCCTTTCATCCTTACGGGCTCGATAAAATAAAGTACCAGAAATGTACTGGGTAATTGCTGGCCTTGTGTCAAAAGTAGAAACTTTTATATCACTAAGTTCAAATCCCGCCGAGGTCAACTTTGCCTTTCGTCCTTACGGGGTCGATAAAATAAAGTACCAGTAATGTACTGGGTAAGTGCTGGCCTTGTGCCAAAAGTAGAAACAATTATATCACTAAGTTGATTTTATTTTACTATACTCCACTACAAAGCAAAATCAATAATCTAAATATACAATAAGCATGCCTTTGGTTGACCACAAAAGTTGTTATGACCATGTGTTCCAAGACAAAAGATTAGATCATGAGAGCAAACATCATCATCATCATTTAACGTCTATCTTCCACGTTAGCATGGGTTTAGACGGGAATTGTCCCAATTGAGGCAAGATTGGTCGTCTCGCTCGTATAGGACTGTCTGGCAGGTTTTCTATGGCTGGATGCCCTTCCTTTATTTATAGATGTGAGCTTGCATCTGTGCTTTTGTTTAAGATAAAATATTGACCACAAAAACAACAACAGGCATCCATTATCATCGCTTTTACATCTGCTTAGGTTGGATGGGATGTCACATTCAGAAGCTTGACCAATCCAGTGATGATATATTGCTCATACATTCCGTATCTGGCTTGATTTCTACAACCACCTTACAGAGTGTACTAGGGGCATTTTTTTTCGTAGCACCAGCACTATTGAGGTTGTCACATGTTTTACAAACTAAAGAGTCCTCTCAAACCCTGTATTGTTTTTGCACTGGTGGATGTGTATCGGAATATCACCAGTCTACACAGTTTTGTGTTATTTCTTTTATATGGTTCAATGTTTTGTTGTTATTCCTCACTACTTAGTCCCATGTCTTCCTTTTTCACAAGTCACATACACTTTAAGCGCTTGGCACTTTTTTCATTCATTAAAAATGAAGTCCTGAAGTTTCAACAATTTTTCTTTTAGGCTTGCAGAATCCTAGGTCATTGTATAATCATTTATAAGTTTATGAATATGTTCTGTATGTAATCATGCTTTGTTATACTCAATATATTTTACTAAATTGTAATAACATAAGCATTAAGATGTGCTGAAACATTTGTAAAGCTATTAAATGATTTAAGAAATCTACTCAATTTGTTACACGCACACACACATACACATATATGTATCTGTAACGTCTATTCCAACTGACTAGCCTAAAATTCTATTTTATACCAATGTCGAGTATCATCTTTTTCACACAGCTCTACTCCTTTCCACACTACCATTCCTGTCCATCATCATCATCATTTTATGTCCGCTCTTCCCTGCTCGCAAGGGTGGGACGGGTCTTATTCAGCACAGCATCTCTCCACTCGTCACGGTCCTTCGTCATCTCCACCGTGAGCTTCAACGATCTGAGGTCTGTTCTCACCACCTCTGCCCATGTTTTTCGTGGTCTACCTCTACCACGTCTTCCTTCAACCGGCATTTCCTGGCACTTCTTCACCCATCGGTCATCCTCCATGCGCATCACATGTCCATACCACCTCAGTTTCCTCTCCCGTACACTACATTCTATCCCTCTCAGACACAGTTTCTCTCTCAACACATTCATGCTGGGTCATTCACGCACATCCAACGGAGCATGCTTGCCTCATTTCTCTCCAGCCGTCGCATATCCTCTGCAGTTGCTACCCATGTCTCACTATCATGCAGCATCGCGCTCCTCACACGGGTATCATACAACCGGCCTTTCGTACGCAGGGAGAAACCTTTCTTCGTCAGCAAAAGAAGCAGCTCCCTAAACTTCTTCCAACCCGTCATTATTCTAGATACTATGGCCTCGGAACACCCTCCTCCCATGCTAATCTGATCTCCTAGGTACCGGAAGCTATCCACCACTTCTATAGCACCCTCCTGCATTTGAAAAATGTGTCTATCAATGCGACTTCTACTGTCTAATTTCCCTGTACATCTACTGCATACATATTTCTCCCTACCTGTTAGTTTGCCTGCTATCCCGCTACATCTCTTGTGTACCCAGGATCTGCATTGTGTGCATTTTATAGAATTTATGCCACTTCTTTTTCTGCATATCGAACATGGCCATTTCCCTGACGGAATCAGAGTTTTGTCCTCTTTTCTACTCAACACTTTTGTCTTAGCTA
>OZ024740.1:52689220-52744220 GCA_964016885.1 Eledone cirrhosa
CTAGCCAAGAAATGGGTAGATAAGGTAATTGAAGTAGTTAAAGTAAATGACAAACTTGGAATAGGATTAGTAAAGAGAACGACAGCAATTATCTCTAGCTATGCACCACATAAGTAGGAACAAAAAGACTGATTTTATGAACAACAAGAAATGAAGTGGGTATGTGGCTCCTTGAATTCTTTGATGCAAATGATTTAACCATTTGTAACTCTAACTTCAGGAAACTGGCTAGCCAACAGATCACCTACTAGTCAGGTGAACACGTGAGCCAGATTGACTTTGTACTTGTTAGAAAACAAGATAGATGGTTAAAGGTATTAAGATTTTCCCCAGAAAAGATGCATTGCCCAAAATAAGTTAGTTATTAGCAGCATCAAAATAAGCCCAGGACAGAAGAGGAAACAGAAAAATCTGGTGGAGGAGTCTTTGGAGGCTAAAGGAACTTTCTGCTAAGTGTAGGTTCAAGAAAGCTTTATTTGAGGCATATGAGAAGGAAGATGAGACACATATGACATAGAGGACAATTGGAAGTTTCTACGTGATAATTTACTGCAAGCGCCAGCTAGATGGTGGTGGAACAGCACAGTAGGTAGAGCCATTAAAGCCAAGAGACAGGCATGGAACAAATGGAAAAATGAGGGCAGTAGTGACTGGTACCTGGTAGCTAAAAGAGAGGCTAGGTGGCAGGTATACATATCACAAAAAGAGGCTGAAAATGGCGGTTTGCCAATTTTTTGTGACGAGAATATCAGCAGCGTGTGGTGTTCTGCAATGCAAGACAGTATCTCATTGCACATCAGGATATTGTAGGGAAAAAGTATGTTTGAAATGACACTGGTGCACTTAGCATCACTGATACTCAAAAGAAAGAGGCCTACTAGAAGGCTACTATAAGAGCTTAATGAAGGAGGAGAATGAATGGGAGGAAGGGAGACTACCCCCAGTTGACCCTATAGAGCAGGATTTCCCAACCCTTTTTTCAGCCAGCGCCCCCTTTGGGCGCAAACTTTTTCTAAGATAATTTTATAATTAAAACAAATTCAAAATTTAAATTTCGGAGCATAAGACTTACCACGTTATCTGGTGAATGGCTGCAGTTCAAATGGGTACAAAACCTAAAACAAATCTGTGTGTGTATGTGCGCGTGTATGGTTGGGCCTTTATTCGCCAGGGGTCAATTTAAGTTTAATTGCAGAAAGGAATTCAAAGCAGCAACACACTCACATACATGCAATCATACCCATACATACACACGCATACAGCCACTCCCAAAAGCCAGTTTCATCCAAAATTCTGACCACCATCTATATCTATACATATATATAAAACTGAAATTGTCTGTGTGTGTGTGTCCTAATTTTTGCAAAGTCTATACAAATCCACATTTCTACTCTGATTGACTTCAAACTTGCATTTATATATTCCTTGCGGTCTAAAGATATTAATTGCAGCTTTTATTTTTCAATTTTCTGTTGTTAAAGGGGTGTTAGGCGCCGATTATCAATCTCTCTCTCTTTCTTAGTCAGTCTTTTTAGATAGATACATAGCTATAATGTCGCGCCCTTATAATATCTGTCTGTATATCTGGCTGTCTGCATTACGACATTATGACAAATATTATTCTTATTGCTGACGTATTATTTTCGCTATTTTCCACTCATTGCCAGCAAACGTCTTCACGAACCAAAGTGTCGTCTTCCTGTTTTCCTTCGGTTGCAACGTTTTTCGAAATATTTATTTCTGCGTTCACAGATTGATTTTTTTAGTTTCAGAAGATCCCATTAAGGGTGAAAGCAGTGATTCTTTGCTTAAACTTTAATCTGTTATTTTAATATATATATATATAATTATATATTCGTGTACAGATATTTTTGCATACACAAAAACAAAATATAAACAAATGTATTTATTTCACGAAAACACAGACGGCTTATCGTCATTGTTACTGCCGATATGCCACCCAAAAAGTCCCCCTACTTTTGGCACAAGGCCAGCAATTACATAGTCAACGGTTCAGAAATCACATGCATCACTGACAAGTTTACTCCTTACTCTACCAGTTAGTCTTAGTGTACTTTGTCCTGCTTTTAGGTCATGCCTCGAAGGAAGAGATACTCCATTGGCCGAAATACTGCGAAAGTGGCAAGAAAAAGAACAAGGCGGGCAAACGAATCGTCAGTGGAATCTGCTATTCGACGGTTGCAAGATGCTGAACGTACTGCCACAAGAAGAGCACTTGAAACAGACAACCAACGAACCGTGTCAGCTTTGCAATGTCTATCAACAAATCCCAGGGTCAGACCCTAGCTGTTGCTGGTCTTCTTTTGGAAGAGTCATGTTTTTCACATGGGCAACTATATGTTGGCTGCTCAAGAGTGGGAAGCAAGACAAATCTCTTTGTATATGTCTGACACGGAAGAACAAGGAACATTATGTACAAGGAGGTGCTACAATCATTGTTTAGGTAGACGAGGCAGAAAGGGATATACACGATTGGCTGAAGAAGGACAAGACTGTTAGTAGTTTACGGCTGCTATCACACCAACAGCAGCAAAAACAACAACAAAAAAGAGAGGGAACGCAATTACATGCTTTTGAAAAATTTTAATGGAAAATTATTTGCCTAAGCACAAAATGTAGAGATCATCCCCAGGCCGAGGTATTCCGTACTTCTCTGTACTGTTTCAGAAAGGAGGGATAAACATGCCAATCTATGTTTAGAAGCCCGAGCAACGCCGGGCCATTCTGCTAGTTCTTTATATATTTGCACACAAATACACACATTCAGCTTTTCGCTTTTATTCATTGTTTTTTTTTTCTTTTAGTCGTCTGTCACCATTCATCTGTTTTTTGTTTTGGGGGTTTCACTTTAGTGACACCAGTTAACCTGGTGCCAGGAATTCGCTTGGTTGTAACCAAAGTGGAAAAAGTGCTTTTTAAATTTTTGAAAATTTGAAAGAAAAATAATGGATAAATGCCCACCGCCCACGTGAGTATATCCCCCCCCCCCTCCCCAAATGAAATAAAACCTCCCAGCACCCCCTTTCAACAGAACAGCGTCGCCCATGCTGGGAAACACTGCTATAGAGGGACCTGCTATCAAAATTGACAGTTATAGGGTCACAGAAGCAATCAATGAGATTAAAAATGATAAAGTTGCAGGTCTGTCTGAAATAGTAACCGAGATGCTAAAAACATCTGGAGAAGTATGAGTTGAACTAGTCACCCACATAGTCAATCAGATTACATGGGATGGGGCTATAACTAATGACTGGTGCAGCAGCATAAACATTAATTGCTACAAGGGGAAAAAGTGATGCTCTAGAAAGGCACACATACAGGAGAATAAAACTAACAGATCAAGTTATGAAAGTGACAGAAAGAGTTGTAGCATAACTAATTAGGGTAAGAGTCAGATTAAATGAGATGCAATTTGGCTTCATGCCAGGGAGGAGCACTGTGGATGCCCTCTTTATAGTAAAACAACTACAAGAGAAGTTTTTAGCTAAGAGTAAGTGTAGCTTTTGTTGATCTATAGAAAACCTTTGACAGAGTACCCTGGTCAGTCATCTGGTGGCTATTAAAGAAACTAGGTGATGAGTGGCTTGTAAGAGCAGTGCAAGCCATGTACAGAGGAGCTATAAGTAAAGTGAGAATAGGAAGTGAGGAATTCAAGGTACAGGAAGGAATGCATTAGGGTTCAGTTCTTAGCCCACTTCTATTTATGTAGAAGTGGACTAGGCATAAACTCTATACCATGTACACAGTGCAAACCTTGGATACACAAGAAGTGTAGTGGGATAACAGGAAAGGAAGACTTTGTATGTAGTAGATGTTCAGGGCCATTTAATAGTAAGAGTGCTAATAATAAAATAAATAATATAAACCTTTTCCGATCCCAAGAAAGATCCATAGAAGTGGTTGATAGTTTCTGTTACCTAGGTGATATAATTAGCGGTGGAGGTGGGTGCTCAGGGAGCATAGTAGCTAGAATAAGGACATGATGGAAGAAGTTTAGGAAACAGCAACCCAGCTAACAACAAAAGGTTTCTCCCTACGAAAGGTCAGCTGTATGATGTCTGTGTGCGATATACCAAGCTGCATAGTAGTGAGACATGGGCAGTGAACTCAGAGGTCATGACAAAGCATAGATGAACAGAAGAAGAAGCTAAGTATAAGAGGTATCAGAAGTAGTGTGCAGGAGAGGAGACTGCATTGGTATGACGTGATACACATTGATGATGATCGCTGAGTGAAGAAGTCTCAAGAAATCCATGTGGAAGGAAACCTCAGTAGAGGTAGACCAAGGAAGACCTGGGCAGGTGTGGTAAGAACTGATTTCAAAACTCATTAAGCTTGCAAAAGGCGATGTCGAAGGAACATGACGAGTGGAGAGATGTAGTGAGAAGGACAGAAAATGATGAGACCCAGACATTGATGTCTGTCAATATATATACTATGCAAAAGGCAAACAAAAATAAAGCAAATGACACAGTACAATGAAGAAATATATTATTATTTTTACACTTGATAATATAGGAAAAGAGTCTTAACATTTCAGATGCTAGTCCTTCATCAGAAAAAAGAATGAGAAATTAAAGAAGAGATAGAAAGATTGTAGAGACGGGCAGTGGCAGAATAAAAAGAAAATTTTTTTAGAGAAAAACAGGTCTATTCACATTCATCTCTAGGAAAACTGTTGATGCTGGCGTTTTATATTAGATAATCTATAAAAAGTGGTGAGTGTGTCTTGCTGAAAAGGAAAAAAACCTTTTGTTTATAGAACTGTACGTGTGCGCATGCATATATATGTGTGTGTTTGTACAAAACTAAGAGGATATGTGTGTGTGTATATGTAAGTATAAGAGAGAGTGTGTGTGTGTTTGTAAGTACAAAGCTATGAGCATATGTGTGTGTGTATATGGGTGTGTGTGTATGTGTTGGTCCGTACAGAGCTGTGAAGTTAAGTGTAGTGTGTGTATGTGTGTGTATTTTGTTGGTCTGTATTAGTTGCAAGTGTGTGCATTTCTGATCATAACAACCATAGGAACCTAGGGGGTGAAAGTACGTGTATGAGTGTGTGACAGTGGACAAGGTAAGGGTGACAGTGGCTAGGGGTAGAGAAGTAAGCATGAGCATTTGTGTGAATGATTAAAGAAATTGGGGAGGAGAGTTGAGTCCATTAGGGAAACTGAACCCAAGGTGGAAAATCAGATTACTCAGTCCTGGTGCATGAGGCCAGTGATCCGTGATGTAAAAGGACACCAAGAATAGACATGTAGGGAGGAGTGGCCTGGAGAAAGGAAATGATGAATGACGAGGGGGGGGGTGTAGTATCCCTGCCGAGTTCTATCTCCCTCAAATTTTCAGCGAAATGGTCTGCGAGACGGTGGCCTGTTTTTCCAATATACATGAACCTGCAAAGATTACGTGGCTGGATGTACAGGTGAAGGAGTGGCAGATACGGAACTATCAGTGCATGTGAGAGTGGTAAGGTTCGAAATGAAGGGGCAGGTGTTAAAGTGGAGATGAGAACAGGAGCAGGAGCTGGGTGGAGACCTAAGTGAGGAGGAAGGAACTATATACCAGGAGGTCACAGAGATTATGAGTGTGCTTAAAGTCAGTGATGTGTTGGTGATGGGGTCAGAAGAGAGGATGCAGAAGTAAAGGAGGATGTGTCACCAGAATGATAGGGTGGTAGGTGAAGGGGAAAGGATGGCATGTAGTGGGGTGTGAGGGCTATGATACGGTTGGTTTAAGGGATGCAGGTGAAGGCAGCTTGGATCAGGGTGGGGGAACATCCATGCTGGATGAAGAAGGAGGCCATGTTTTGGAATTGGGTCTCGAAATCATGGTCTTGGCTGCAGTCCTGTAGACGTCTGTGCATCACACCACCTCAGCACCACCTTTATCAATGGGTTTGATGAAAATGTCATTGCTGCGCTGTAGGTTGCGCAGAGTGGAGAGTTCATTCAACCTGAGTGAGGTTTGTGTGATGAGAGTGCTTTTGGAAATTGAAGTGGTTCAAAGTATGTCAAGTCTCCACAAATGTGTCAATTGTGAAGTGGTTGGTGATAGAAAGGGCATCCAGCTATAAAAAAATCTTTGTCAAAAGCAGAACTTATAACTAATACACTAATTGTGTATACAAGATTAATGCTGAAAAGGAATGCAATGAGTGGAAGGAAGCTGTGCTGGAAAAGACCTATCCAACCAATGCAAAGATGATGAGGATTATGATAAAAACTCACACTTAAAATATAAACAAAGGGAACTGTTAAATGTAATGGATTTATTGAATATATTCAACTAAATTCTGTAATGCAGCAAATGAGATTAGCAAGTTGCTGAAAATGGTTGTTAAATTTGGCTCACCACATATGTTCATGCAAGTACAAGAAAAATAGAATATTATTTGCCATACACAATGGGCGGTGGATTGGCAGTATCGGTAGAGGGTCAGACGCCATGCTTTGATGCATAGAGTTACGGCCCTTGCCATTCTGAGTTCAAATCCCGCCGAGGTTAACTTTGCCTTTCAACCTTACGGGGTCGATAAAATAAAGTACCAGTAATGTACTTGGTAATTTCTGGCCTTGTGCCAAAAGTAGAAACAATTATTTGCCATACACTAAAATTAGAGATCTGTAATTTGTTGTTTATTTGATGATTATTTTAAACCAACAACATCATTTTACATCCATTTTTTCATGGGTTGAACGGTTGTTACTGACCAAGTCAGTACTTTAACAGAGCTACTATTCTCTCAGACTGGCCAGGGGCCACATCCTGCTTACATACATTCCAGTTTTGGTATGGGTATACAGCTGAATGCCCTTCCTAATGTCACCCACTTTACAGAGTGTACTGGGTGTATTTTATCATAGCACCAGCACTGGGGAACCTGCCATGTCCTAGATAAAACTAAAGAGTCCTCTCAATACTCTTTGATATGATTTCTTTAGTTGGATATTCCTCCTAACATTAACCTTTTTACAGAGTGTATTGGGTGCATTTTATTGTGGCTCTAACACTATAAAGGGTCATAATTAAATGCTGTAACTTCTTCAAGACAACAGCTGGATTTCAGTAAGGATGTTTTCTCTCCCCAGTATTTTTCACAAGAGATGCTCCAGGACTTCCAGACCTACATTTCTATTAGGGGTCAGTTCCTTTCCAACCTGCACTTTGTTGATGATATAGGCCTGCTTGGAAGTAGTAAAGCAGAATTCTAGGAACTCAACACCAGACAGGGAAGAGTATCAGGATTATATAGAATGGAGATTAGCTTAGAAAAGAGCAAGGTTTTGGTTAATAGTGATAATTAAAATACAGCAACCAACATCATGAATGGGGGCAAACTTGAGGAAGTGTACAACTTCAAGTCCAGGATCCACTTTGACAAAGGACAGCAGCTCAAGAAAGGAGATAGAGACAATTCTTGGCCTGGCTTCTACCATATCAGAACTGAATGTCATATGGAAAAGCAATTCCATCAATTTTCCTATGAGACTTAAATTGCACAAGTCCCTGGTGGTTTCAGTCCTTCTGTATGGATGTAAGAACTGGGCTCTTATAACTGATATGGAATGAAAAATAGTGTTTGAGCATAAATGCTTTAGAAGGCTGCAGAGTACAAAACAAACAACTTTGTCAGGCAGCAAGTCAACAAATATACTGGCAAGTAGGAATCAATCCTTGCGACAGTAAAAAGACACAAACTTGCACAGTTAAAGGAGGACAAAGAAAATACAGGGAAAAAAAAACATCAAGGACTATCCAGGTCACAATGATGTGACCTGTGCATAATGGAGGACAGAGAATAATGGCAAATGTTAACTGCAAAAACATCTTGTGTAGCACCCCAATGACTGGCTGCACAAGTTACATAAACATGTTTCATTGAACTATGACATGCAGGGATATGGTATATCTATTCTACATTAATGAGATGCTCTTTATAGGGAACATTTTAAATTCACTTTTAGCTATAATAAGGATCTTTGGTGTGAAATCTATACATACAAAAGTATGTACATGGCTGTGAGACATGGGCCTTAACTGCAGACGTTCTGAGAAGGCTAAGAAAAAAAATGAAGTGAGTATGCTCTGGTGGATGTGTAATGTTAGAGTGCAAGAACAATGCAGCATAAGTGAACTGAGAGAAAAACTAAGCATAAGATGAATCCAATGTCGTGTGCAAGAGAGAATACTGCATGTAATGCTTATGAAAGATTACAACGTTGTAAAAAAGTGCAGAGAAATCTCAATGGGTGGGTCATGGAAGAAGTAAACCAAGGAAGACTGACCTGGGCAGCTGCGAGGGTTTGGGACATGTGATGCTGGAGAAGACTACCAGTATAAAAATATGTGACTTTTTACTCCTCTTTTTTATCATAATAATAATTAGTTATACTCTATAATAATTAGTTTCACTGTATTCACACTCTATCCAGGAACACTCCACCTTCTTTTAAATCCCAGCACATCAGTCATAGTTTTAGTAACTGTTCTCCCTCTCCTTTCTCACATCACTCCCACAACTTCTACCTCATATCATGCCTTTAAACACCACCACACTTGTCATGCACCCATGATATCATATTGTCATCTTCTCTTCCCTCTCCTACCTATTGTCATTTTTCTTCCTCATAACATAAAAATAGCACAGCTTACTTGGGATGAATCATCATCCCCCTCCCATTAGGGAGGGGGATGATGATTCATCCCAAGTCAATGACAACCTCTCTAGTGTTGGTGTCATGATAAAACGCACCTAGTACATGCCAAAAGAAGGTTGAGAGGACACTTCAGTCATGCCATGACTCTTCTAGTGCTTGTGCCACAAAAAATGTACACAGTTCACACTGTAAAATAGTAAGTGACTGTAAGAAAGTACAGTTCACACTGTAAAATAGTAAGAAAGACATTCAGCAGTAGAAACTATGCCAAAAGAGAGTTGAGAGAACTCTTCAGTTGTGTCACAGGCATAACAGCCTCTCTAGTGATGGTGTACATTCTGTAAAGTGGTTGGAAATAGGAAATGCATCTAGCCATAGAAAACTTGCCAAACAAAGGATTGAGATAACCTTCTAGTTGTGTCTCAAAGATACGACACCCCCCCCAATGATTGTTCCATCTTAAAATGAGTACAATTATGTGTTTCAGCAAAAGACATTCCTCAACCCATCAAAGAGGTCAGTGGCTCCAGCTAAGTACTGGCTTGGTCTGTGACAACTTGTCCATCCCTTGTTAATAGGTAAAAAACGAATGTTAAATGATGATAATGATACTACAAAAGTAAGCATATTTTAGCAATACATTTTTCTTTGTCTTGAAAATGTTTATATGAAATCTATAATACATTTATATATCTAACATCTAACAATCAATCTGTCTGCCTGCCTGCCTGTCTGTCTATCTATTGATCTACCTGTATATCTATATATCTAAATATATTTACAGGAACTGAGTCCATTTAGAAGCAAGAAGATTTAGGACGGCATAATCAACCACATCTTTCACCTGCATACGTCAAACTCCTATCTCCAACATGGGTTTGCAATGGACCATAATTACTAGTTTCTTATATTTGGAAATAGTAGTAATTTTCTTATTTCTGTTACCCTTCATATCACCACTTGCATGGCGGAAATTGTTTAAATCTAATTTCATATTATTGATATCTACCTATTCACATTTCTATATTCGAGTAGCAATTTTTGCTTTAAGTGTTGCTTTCCTGAACTCAATTTGGCATCTCCGTAAATATAATATTGCAGTTGAAAAATTGGATAATATAACTGTAGTTACACCACGTACAGGTCAGAACCAGTATCTGAACTTAATTCAGACTCAACGGAATTTTTACATCTCTGGATTTTCTTTGTTTCTTTGGTTGGTCTTGAATCATCTTGTCAAAATGACTACAATGCAGGCCCAACTGAAGATTGATTTAGATGTATGTTGCAAAAGAGCTATCAGTGCTACTAAAGCAGCTCATAGGCTTATGAAGGCATCAACACTTTCAGCAGTGTGTAGTTCTGAGTGTAACAAAGTGGAAAATATGGCTATTATTGAAAAGGAGGACACTGCTAAAAGAGTTCAGGCTTTCAAAATGAAGCTGGAAAAAGCTGAAGAGGAATTATGTAAAGCTAGAATTGTGTTGAAAGAAAATCAAATAGATGTGATGGCCATGAAATCTCAGTCTGAAGCAACTAAGCGTGAATATGATAGGTTGATGGAGGATTATTCTATCCTTCAGAAGAAAACTAAATAGGACTTAAATAAGAAAGATGGTTAATGGAAAATAATGCAAGGAAAAGAAAATTAATATTTGTTGGGAATTTTGAAGATAAAGTAAGATTACTTTTAAAGTTTAAGACTTTCAGAATTGGTCTGATGAGTTTAATGAACTTGTTTGCCCTGAATAACCCAAATGTAAGAAATTGCTGAGTGACTTTCTTTTAATATGCAATTATAAAGAACCAAAGGTACTCAAAAAATCAGTTTCTTGGATATGAACTTTTTTGAAATGATGTCTTTTACTATGAAGACTTAACAGACACCCAACCTTAGTATTTCAAATTTCCTTGATGCCCTCCCTCTAAAATGGGTTATTTATTAACAAGGGTCAAAACATTTTGTATCACATTGTATATATAAATATACTTATTAATAACAAAATAAATGTATCTATATATATCTACTCGTGTGTCTGTTTGATTCAGAAAATGTAAAACCTTTTTCAGGGCCTGCAGTTAAGCTAGAGAGGAGGTGATTTAAATATTGGTAATTTTTTTCTAATAGATTCCTTGAGATAATACAATCCTGTAACACACTAAATTATAAAGATGCCTGCTGAAAATTATATAGCAGTGTGGTTAATAAGTTTGCTTCTACCATAGTCCTGGATTTAAATTTGGTGTGTGTGTGTGTGTGTGTGTGGATGAAATCACCACCTATTTTGTATGTCTGTTTTTCCATGCTAGCATGGTTTGGATATACCTCACAGCATCTCACCACTTCTCATGATCTTTCATCATCAGGCACACACAGTAATAGAAAACAAAATGACTAACTCTATTGTTTATGTCATTAAATTTGGTATGTTTTTACAGCTGGAGTCTGTTTACTAACCACCTTACATTTCAGAATAATTCATTTTTTTATTCCCTCTTGCACTATTGGTTGTACTGACAAGTTTTAAAACTTCCCTTGACATTTTTTTGCCTCTATTTCTTCCTTCCTTTTTTGGTGTGGCTTTTCTAGATGGATGCCCTTCCTATCACAAGCCAGTTTATGGCATGGACTATATATATCACCATCATTTAACATCCACTTTCCCTGCTAGCAAGGGTCAGGCAGGTCTATACAGACCAAGTCAGTATTGAAGTGGGACTACTGACCTCCCAGACAGGCCGATGAGTCTGCATCCTACTTATGTATGGTCACATCAAGGGCAGAGGAGAGGTTATTGTGTCTTTTGACACAAACTGAAGGATCCTCTCATCCCCTTATGTGTGTGTGTACTTGCCTCCATATCAATGTTATTTAAAGAAAATGTTGATATTTATCTTCTGCATATAAAAAATGTTTCACAGCTTAACAGTTTGACAAAGATCAGCAGTACAAGCCATATTTAAACTTAATGTATGTATTGGTGTCAGGAAGGAATTCCAAACATAGAAAATACACCCTCAGAATGTCTCATCCAACCCATGATAGCATGGAGACAGAAAACAATTTGGATGAAGACAAGGAAGCTGAAAGAGACCTTAGCTAGTGACATATTCAGAGAAGTCTTATTTGATGTCTTACTTACAAACTGGAAGAAGAAATAGGGACTTATAACAGAAGAAAACTGGGAGTTTCTATGAAACAACTTGCTGAAAGCTACAGACCAGATCTGTGGTTAGGGCAAGATCCCAGCAAGTTGGAAATTGACATGGTGGTCAAATAGATAAAGCCATTAAAGCTTAGAGACAGGCCTGGCTAGACTGGAAAAATAAGGGAAGCAGAAAGCTGTAACAGGCAGCTAGAAGAGAAACTAGATGTCAAGTATACTTAGCTAGGAGTAAAGCTGAAGGTAAAAAGATTGCACATGTTCTGCAGCATAAGGAACAGAAACATGAGGTATTCTTGATTGTAAGATGAGCTAGAAAAAAATCAGAGAGAAGTGCGTCTGGATAGATAGCAGCATACTTGCCATCCTTAACATTAAAAAGAAAATGACATGGAAATGCCTTTATGAGATATTATTAATTGAAGAAAATGCATAAGAGAGAGTAGAGAGAAGGCAAGTAGGCCCAATAGAGGGAACAGCCATTCAAGTTGACAGCAGTATTGTAGATAAAGCAATTATGGATGTGAAAGCAGGGAAGGTAGTACAATCATATTGTACAGGCATATTATCAAGGCAGTACTGATTGTTCATGTCCAGATTGTTACACTGTAACACTGCAGCTGCTCTTCCAATTCTGCAGTTTATATCAGCTTCTACATTTCCATCACTACATGAGGTGAAACAACCAACTTCAATTTTAATTTTGAAAAGTGATAATTGAAAGTCTTGACCATTTTACACCTGGCCGAGTCCATCCATCTCCAGGCAGGATACAACTGATTCTTCTAGAGAAAGAAAAACATGAAGAATTGATTCCAGTACTGGATTGCCACTTTATTTATTAATCTTGAAGACACAGTTGACTTCGGCAAGATTTGAACTCAGTGCACATTGAGCTGGAACAAATACTGAGGCATTTTAAATCTGACACTCTATCAAATCTCCATCTCACATGTCTCAGTGCTATGTAAAATATCAAGAAATTAGGTAGCTGATGATTGGAGAATATATCAAGTGAAAATAATTGTCGATTGTAAATATTGAATGTTTACATAGGCACAAGGCCTCAGAATAGTTGTTTGTATTGACCCCAGTATCTGACTCGTACTTTATTTTATTGGTCTCAGATAAATGGTAGGCAAAGTTGATCACTGCAGGATTTGAATTTTGAATAAAAAGAGAGTGAACAGATATCACAAGGCATTTTCAGTGGGTTAATATCAAAAGAGTTTTAAATATCAATTAGATTTTCATGTAATCAGGTTCAATGACAAACACCTGTGGAGAACTGAATTATGGCTCACGCTGTAGAGCAAAAAGTAAGGTCCTTCCAAGTCAAGAATGTTATGCAGTGTTATCATTCATCCAAGGCCATTCTTCCTAATCTATGTTGATAATGTATCTCCTAAAATTGCCAGTAAAAAATGAAACTCATATGGAATGTTTTATTTTAAATATATATTTTGGATACTGAAAATTAATCTGAGAGGTGCATCCCTGTGAGGTGGAGAGAATATGTTACTGATCTAAACTTGGTCACTACATTATCTTCAGATGTACATGAGGTGCATCTGTGAGTGATGACTAAACTCTCAGAGGCTAAGGTTCATGAGAGCAATTAGAGTTCAAATGTGGCAAGGTTGCTGGAGAGGATGAAATTCAGCCCGAGATGGTAAAAGCCTTCAATAGAGAACATATTCTCTGGCTGACACATGGTCTGGATCTCCGGAAAGGCACCTAAGCAATGGCAATCCAGGACTGGTAATCACAATTTTCAAAAAGGGAGACAAGAGATTCCTCCAATTATAGAGGGATCATCTTGTTAAACTTCTCTAGTAAAGTTTACGCTAAGTGTCTGGCAATGATATGTAGGAATATTGTCAAATCCAAGCTAGCTGATGTAGTGTGGTTTATGCTCAGGATACATCACAGCGAACCAAATATTCATACTGCAGCACGTCTTTGGAAAATAATGGGAGAATTTCCTAGAGGTGTATGCTTGTTTTGTAGACTTGGAAAAGGCACATGATCACATTCCATGGGACCTGTTGTGGAAGGTTCTGCAGGAGTGTAGGATCGATGGACTGCTTCTTGTTGCTCTGATGTCTCTATACCAGCGTTTCTCAACCTTTTTACCCTTGTGGAACACTTGAAATAGTTTTCATATCTCAGGGAACCCCTGCATAAAAATGATATACCCTTATTACTAAAATATACATTAGCTTATTTATCAGTTTCTCACGGAACCCTAGGGTTCTGAGGAAACACAGGTTTAAAAACACTGCTCTATATGAATGCCCTAGTATTTATGTTTGGATAAATGGTGCTATGTGAAACCATTCGATGTGGGTGTCAGACTCTACCAAGGGTACATACTGTCAATTCTCTTCATAATCTTAATGGACAGGATTGATAAGTGCAGCCAGGTGGGAAGTGGTATCAAGACTCATGGATGTAGTGTCAATCAGCTGGAATTTGCAAATGACATGGTATTACTTATCTTGTTAGGTGATCTCCAACATGCACTTGATAGGTTTGCTCCTGAGTACTGTATGGCAGGAATGAAAATCAGTTCTGCGAAGACTGAGACACTCATCCTCTCATGGAAGCCTTCACAATGCACTCTACATATGAGTGGAGATTCACTGAAGCAGGTAGAGAAGTTCAAGTATCTCGGGGCCCGTGTTCATGAGTGAAAGAAGGCAAGTAGTTGAATTAAGTTCAAGAATTGCAGGAGTTGGTGCATTAAGTTGGTGGTAGGGGTAAAAGCCAAACTTGCTATCGTTAATTCAGTATTTTTGCCCACCTTTACCTATGGTCATGAATACAAGTGACTGAAATGGGGTTCCGCCGAAAGGTCTTTGGAATAATATTACTTGATAAAGAGATCAGAGAATCGCTCTAGGTACAGCCACTACTTCTCCGAATGGAGAGATCACAGCTCCAATTCTACGGAGAGGTGGTTAGAATGTCTCAAGAAAGAATTGCTGGACAGAATTTATGGGCAAAACCAACCGGCATAATACCCAGGGGTAGAACCTGAGCAAGATGGCTGGATAACATCCATGAGCTCGGCTGGTTTCGCTTGGGTATCTTGTCGGATCAATTGGAGACGGTTGTTTCTGACAGGACCCGCTGGAAGGCGTGCTTGAGGATTCTGCTCCTACGACACTTTCCGGGAATAAATAGGCGAAGAAGAAAAAGAAAATTAAACAGTCTACCATTATCTTCTAAGGGAAACAATTTTACTTTGATTTTTATAGTTACTTCCCTTACTCGAACACTAGCTGGTTTTATTCAAGAATAGAAATTGTATTTAAATATTTAATTTTAATCGCTTGTAAAATTTGTTTTTTGGAAACAAATGCTTATTCGTAACACATTTTGTAAACTGAGTTTATTTAATATAAATAAAATATGAGTTATTTAATAATTTAACAGGAGAACAGTAACTTTGTTAGGAGTTTAATAGGAGAACAGTAACTCTGAATAAAATTCAGCATGCTGGAATACTGGACACCATAAACTGAAGTAACTGAATTAAAAAACAAAACAAAAAACAATTCTGTAAGCCATGTAAAAGGAACCTTGAATAAAATTGATACAGTGTACAGGAGATATTTCAGACATAACTCTTTAGTACTGGTTGTATATAAGATATACTTAATCCATATTGTAAAATTGTTTGGTTATAGGAAGAGAGTCCAGATGTAAAAAAAAAAAAACAGCAATGCCAAGAACATGAATGTTAAATCAATGAAGAACCCAAATTGCACAGAGATAACAGTTAACATAGAATAACAGTTAACATAGAATTGCACATGATAGAGAATGGCGGTGGGCATATAGAATTCTCTTTCAGATGCAGAAAACAAACATCAAACAATCAACCTTGTACTGGAAACTTACCTTTTCGAATTAGGTGCAAAACTCAGGGTTTTCATCATCAAAGTTGGCACAATGAAAAGTTGGTAAGAAAAAATGGTAGAGTTGCTAGAGGAGAGGCGTGTAGATATGTACTGTATTCAAGAGTTAAAATCGAGGGATGTCTTAGTCAGACGTCCCATGGTACAAATTCTTCTGGGTGAGGAGCGGTGCTGGAATTGGTGGAGTAAGCATACTCTTAGCAGAGAAATGGATTGAGTTAGTTTCAGTATATGACAGAATAATTAAGTTTAGACAAGAAATAGATAACATGACAACAACAATGATCTCTGCATGTGCACTATCAGGAGTGACAGATGACTTAACTATTTGCAATACTAACTTTTGGAAACTGACAAGCCTCGTGATTATCCAGACAAACAAATAAGTCAGATAAGTTTCATACTCACTAGGAAAGACAGATAGTTGTGAGTATTAAGTCTTTTACAATTGAAGAATGTATGACTCAATAAAAACTAGTGCTTAGTGTCATCAGATTAAGAGCTGTATAGAACCAGAGACACTGGAGAGATAAGTTTTGGAAGCTGAAAAATCCTTCATGTAATTGAAGGAAGAGATATAGATCTATAACATAGAAGACAACTGGGAGTTTCTACATTACAATTTGCTGTGAGCCATTGACCAGATCTGTGGATAGAGTAAAGTTTCAGCCAGGCAGAAAATGACATGGTATGGTAGATATAGCTATAAAAGCTAAGAGATTGGCATGGAAAGAATGGAAGAAAAGAGGGTTGTGGTGCAAAGAACAATATCAGTTAGCTAAAAGGGGAACTAGACTTCAGTTATACTTTCAAAGAAGAGAAGCTAAAAGTAAAAGGTTCACCAATGTGAGGGTCAGAGAGAAGTATGAGGTGTTTCAGACAGTAAATCATTGGGTTAGCATGAAACGGGATGTTGTTGAAAAGCATGTATGTAACAATAATGGTGCACTCACCCTTACTGATGAGAAGAAGCATGGAAAAGCTACAGAAAGAGATTGCTGAATGTGTGTGTGAGTGAGAGAGAAAGCACGAGGAACCAGTTATATGGTTGAAATAGCCAATAAAGATATAAATGAAGCAAAGTCAGATCATCGGTGACTTTTACCAAGATGCTGAACATATCTAATAAAGCAGGATATACATTAGTCATTTACGTAGTCAGTCAAGTAGTTCAGGGAGGATCATCCCAAATGACTGATAAAACAGTACCATGATTAACTGCTACAAAGGCAAAGGAGTTGCTCTAAAAAGAAGCAATAACTGAGGGATCCAATTTTGAAAGTAACAAAGAATTATAGTATAACTAATTAGGGAGAGAATTAGTTTAGATGAGACATGGTTCAGGTTTGTGTTAGGACAGAATATGATTGACATCCTTTCTCTAGTGGACAACTACAAGAAAGGTTCTTAGTAATAAGCAATCTACTTTATCTAGCATTCATTGGTTTGGAGAAGGTCTTTGGTAGAGTACATGATCTGTAGCCTGGTGGTAACTTAAGAAAACTAGATGCAGATAAATGTGAAAAGCATACAACTTGTTCTTATAGATGGATTGTTGAGGAATTAAAGAAGAAATTCTAAATGTGACAGTAAAATATAGAACTGAGAGACTTCAAAGTGAATCAAATAAGTCTTAGCAGGAAAGAAGGCAGGGATAAATTTCCATCAGGGAGGTGGCTATGTGTATTGTGTATTCAATCTAATTTTTTGCATTGTGTATTCAATCTAAACTATGAGTGCACAAGAAATGCACTGAGATCTCATTAGCTGACAGAGGAGGACTTTATTTATAGGACTAATTATCAGCAAGAGCACCCATGAAATAAATCTTTCATATTGTTGGATGGTTTCCTAGAGAAAGTTGACTGCTTCAGTTATCTAGGTAACTTAATCAACAGTAAAGGAGGATGTCCTGAAAGCATAGTAGCTAGAGTAAAAACAAGGTAGAAAACGTTTAGCTCTGCTGGTAATAAAGGGATTCTTGTTATCTCTTAATCGAAGGTAGATTGCATGATACTTACATATGAAATGCAATGTTGCATGGTAGCAAAAATGAACATTGAATGCAAAGTAGTACAAAGGCTGGAAAGAAATGAGGCAAGCATGCCCCATTGGCTGTTTAATGTTAGTGTGCATGAAGAATGGAGTAAATATGAGCTGAGAGAAAAACTGGGTATCAGAGGAATGTGCAAGAATAAAGACTTAGCTGGTATGGACATAGAATACACAAGGTGAGTAACAATTGTATAAAAATGTGAGAAGCAATCCAAATGGAAAGAACCTGTGTCAAAGAGAATGAAGACATGGGAAGTATTGGTAAAAGCTTATTTTGGAGATTTGTTGAGAAATGGTAATGTTGTTTCTAGATAGATAAACTTTCATGTTATATATATAACACCATCATCACCATCATTTTACATCTGTTTTCTCTGTAGGATGCTCTGAAACTGGATAGATCAAATGATCACACCCTGCTTATACATTTCATTATATAAGGTGTAGATGAATGGCTTGTGAGAGCTATACAAGCCATGTATAAAGAAACAGTCAGCAAGGTTAGAATTAACAATGAATATAATGAAGAATTTAGGGTAAAAGTTGGTGTTCATCAAGGCTCTGTCCTTAGCCCCCTCCTGTTTATTATTGCCCTTCAGGCTATAACAGAGGAGTTTAAGACTGTCTGCCCATTGGAACTTCTATACACAGATGATCTAACTCTCATAGCTGAATCTATGGCTGAACTAGAAAGAAATTCCAAACATGGAAGCTTGGCCTAGAATCAAATGGCCTTAAAGTTAACTTGTCTAAGACTAAAGTTCTAATATGCAGAAAGGAGTAGGTAGAAATTCCATTTTATGTCCCAAATGCAAACTATGGATACATAAAAGATGTAATGGGATCACAGACAAGCTATCTAAGAACGTAGATTTTATATGTGGCCGATGCTCAAGTGCAATAAGTAGCAGGTGCCCACAGGATACTAGCTCCTTCTACTGCACAGATGGTTCTATAGAAATAGTGAACACTTTCCATTACCTGGGTGACAAAATCAGCAGTGGTGGAGGGTGCTCTGAAAGTACAGTAGCTGGAGTTAGAACGGGATGGAAAAAGTTCAGAGAGCTTATACCGATGTTGGCCACAAAAGGTTTCTCTCTGAAAATGAAAGGCAGATTGTATGATGCTTGTATATGAACAGCAATGTTACATGGCAGTGAGACATGGGCATTGTGTGCAGACTGGAAAGGAATGAAGCTTGCATGCTCCGTTGGATGTGTAATAGTAATATACACGAACGGCTAAACATAAACGAACTAAGTGAGAAATTAGGAATAAGAGGGATCAGATGCTGTTTACTTGAGAGAAGATTATGTTGGTATGGTCACGTGATGTGCATAAAAGACGACAGCTGTATAAAAAATTGCAGGGCCATCAAAATTGATGGAAGTTACGGAGTAGGTAGACCCAGAAAAACCTGGGACTTGATAAATTCCGACTTTGCACCTCTCTAAGACAATCACTGGATCGAGGTCTTTGGCACCACACAGTAATACAGAAGACCCGTGTTCCCTACATTCAAAGTTAACCTACAGTCAGTAGGCCGCTCCAAACCCACTACCTCTACTTCACCCTTCCACTCCCGCCAACACCACCCTTTCTCTATAAAATTATGTTGGTACCACAACATCCAGTTCAAACTAATGAGGTCGTGTAGGTGTCACAACAAAAAAAAAAGGAAAAAACAAACAAACAAAAAAAAAAACAGTCCACGCTGTAATGTGGTTGTGTAGGTAACACGGTAAAAAGCTCCCAGTCCACACTGTAAATGTGGTTGGTGTTAGGAAGGGCATCCAACCGTAGAAAACCTGCCAGATAGTCCTATACGAGCGAGACAATTCCCGTCTAACCCATGCTAGCGTGGAATATAGACATTAAACAATGATGATGATGATGAAAGCTTGCCAAAAAAAAAAAAGGGTTGGGAGGACCCTCCAGTTGTGTTAAAGACATGACTATCTTTCTAGTGCTGGTGTTACAATAAAATGTACTTCGTAAAATGTGGAACCATATCTGAGAGAGATGCAAAGCCCTGGCCTGTCTGGGTGGTCAGTAACCCTGCTTCAGTACTGACTCGGTCTATGAAAACCCATTCAACCTAACAGGGAAAGTGGACATTAAATAATGATGATGATGACTGCATTATCCAATGTGTCCTGCTTTTATTAAGGATGTAGGTGTATTAAGTAGAAATTATGTGGGCTGGTACAGTGAAGATACTAAAAATGAAAAAGTAGAAACAAATTGTAAATATGAAAATTATTTATTGATTAAACATAAAAACTCAAACTCTTGCATACTACCAAAATACAGCACCCGACTATGATATTGATTAAGTAGATTAAGATTGGTAATATTTTTCATAATCTGGATCTGTAGCTTTATATATTGCTTTCTCTTTCAGGTTAACAATCCAACCTGGTTGCAAGTTGAAGAAAACTTGGCGGGGATCTTTGCTTTCTAACATTAACTTTTTGGTAGATTCATCAACTTCTGGTATTGTATAACCATATTTCTGTGCAAGTTCTATTCGTGCTTCTCGCACAAGATCAGGATTGGCAAGATAGCCACGGTTTTTGGGATTGGTATAGTATTCTACACAATCTTGTGTTGGTAAATGGCATCGTGGGATAGGTTTCCCTAACTGGAAATGTTTTTTTACATCAGCCAATGCTGTTAGTGACATTGGGTCAAAATAGCGAGTTGTTATTCTGCCACCATTTCTTTCAATTGCAGCAATAGTCAGTTCACTAGCCCACTGGACTTCTATGTTGATACAGCCCTCGAAACTATCAGCTCCCTGTCAATGAGAGAGAGAAGAAAAATGGGGTTTCAGGAATACTGAAAATAGATTATATGAGGTATGAATAAGTATATAGACATGAATAGGGAGATGAGCTTAGTATTATCTCTGTAGGATATACAGCATTTATTCACAAGAAACATTAGAATTGACAATGTTATGCCTCAGAGATATTGGCCATTATATACAAGAGAGATGATTGTTTTAGCATTCTTTTATTCATTTACTGGTATCAGTTATTAAGATGTTGCCATACTGTTTTTTTTGTTGATTATATTGACTCCAGTTCTTATTTTGGTTTGGTACTTATTTTATCAATAACATCAGTTCTATATAAACATAAAGACACATATACATACATATATGATGGGAACAGTTTCTGTCTACCAAATTTCATTCACAGGACACTGATCAATCTGAGATTATAGAAAAGGGTACTTGCCCAAAGAGCCATGCAAGCATGACCAAACCCTAAATCTTGTGGTAATATGAAAGTTTTTAACTGTATGGTTATGCCTGCTTCTAATATGGACATAAAATACAACTAAATAGTACATGCTAAGTGAAACTGTGTCATGAGTTCATGCTGGAAGATAGAAATCAGAAAATGTAAGGCTTTAACAGATATGACATGATTGAAGATTCATAATGCTGTATTTTACACCCATCCCTACTACAGTTGTAGGTAAAAAATAGATACTATTATGAATGATATGATAATAAAGATATAATGAATTCTATAATTATTTATACACATTTCATTGAAGACAAAAAGGTTAGTTTGAGCAGCACTACATAAGCTCAACTACAATATTTTAAACATTTTGTAAACATGAGACAATACGGATGCCTTTCTATGCTTGCTCTATTTGACTTGTTACAAAAAGCAGCCAAATCACCCTCAAATCATACACACTACTGTCTTTAAAAAAAGAGATGGAAACATTGGATAGAGTTGTCTTAGATAGGGTTAAAAAAAGAAAACAAAAGAGTTAATCAGTTTGAATGCTTTGGATCATATATCTGCTTGATCAAAGCAGATCTTGAGCTTTGTTAAATTGTTGGACGAAAATTATTTGTAAGCTCAAAGGATAGACCACACCTGTAATTCGAAAAAACAGCCTTGTCATACAATGTGGCATGGCTGAAGTTCCCTGAGAATTACATTAAGGGTGCAGAATGCTCAGCCACTTACATGATAATTTTATGAGCAGGCTATTCCATTAATTGAACACTCTGGAACACTTATTGTCAAAAGTCCATTGTGTTCAAATCCTACCATGGTCAACTTTGTCTTTCACCCAGTGGATTGATAAAATAAAATAAGTCCAGTAATAGGGGTTGATTTAATACAGCTATACTTCCTATAAAGTACCCTTGATCTTAATTGAATTCTAACAGAACATGAAGGAGAATAACAACTTGTAAACAACATTAAGAAATTAAAAACTAGAGTTATAAATCTACTTACTTCTTCTGTAAGCCAAATTCCATGATCTTGCACAGGGTTTATAGTGAAAAGCTTTGTATTTGTGATACTGGCAATGTCAATAGGTGAGTGTTTATCAATACGACCAAGATCTAACATTCTTTGCAAAGATCGCATATTTAAAGGATTGTAGCTTTTACGCAGGCTGCGAAAAAACAAAACAAAACAAAAAATAAACATGCAAAATAAAATTACTGAGACATTATAGTAAGACAATATGATAATGAAATTATTTGTAGAGGGTGTTATAGCTGGTCAGATGAACCTTTTTTGCAACAAGGTTTTTAAGGCAGTGAATTGGCAGAGTCATTAGTTTCTTAGTATTTGTTCTGTCTCTGTGCTCTGAGTTCAACTTTGCCTTTTATCCTTTTGGATGACAGAATGAGGAGTGATCTCAGGATAGTTGGTAGGAAAGTATTTCTAGTTTGCTAACAAACTTCTGGCTGAAAAGTCAATAATCTATATCCTGTTATAGACTAGTCTATAATATCTTCAACAGCTTTGGTTCACTTATATAAGTTACACGAGGAAGTATGTAAATACAGGCACAACACTAATTTTCCAGTAATTGATGGTTCAGTATTTCATATTCAGTAAATAAAGTAGGTTAATAGACTGAAACTCTGTCTCTGTTAATTACCTGACAATATCTTTAGTGTTGATGCCATGATAAAATGCACCCTGTATATTATGTAAAGTCATTGGTGATTGAACAAAAACAGTATAGAGTTGGAAATGCTACTCATAATAGACAGGCATCCTATTCTCTTAAAGATGTATCCTTCAGCAGGTTAATTATCTATTCTAATTCGATTTCAATCATGCATTTTGTAAATAGTAATCATCATCATCATCATCGTTTAACGTCCATATTCCACGCTCGCATGGGTTTGGACAGGAGTTTTCCCACTTGAGGCAAGAGTGGTTGTCTTGCTCGCATAGGACTGTCTTGGCGGGTTTTCTACGGCTGGATGCCCTTCCTAACACCAACCACATTTACAGTGTGGAACTGGGAGATTTTTACCGTGTTACCTACACGGCCACATTACAGCATGGACTGTGTGTTTTTTTGTTGTGACACCTACACAACCTCATTTGTTTCGAGCTGGATGTTGTGGTACCAACATAACTTTACATTGAAAGGGGTGGTGTGGATGGGGTGGGGGTAGTGGGACGGGGGTGTATTTTGTTAGAGGTGCCTACTGACTGTAATATTGTTGGTTTTAAGTTTTCAAATGAACTAATCTCTGCAATTCTGATGTTGAGAATAATAAGAGACTGTCTGTGTAACTTGGATGGAATAAATTACACCGAACTTTATAAATATGTATGAAGCTTTGAAAATATTTAAAATTATAGATAAGGGCTTCACTATGAATAAGGCTTAGTGCGACCAACTGGCCTGACCTCCCTCATAATGGGACTAGCCAGATCTCAAAATACAGTAACAGTCCCAATGTGCAAGGTATGGCACAGCCATCTGGCCAGACTTGGCTTATAACAGGACCACCCCATAACATAGCTCCACTAAGTGTAAGGCTTGGTGTGGCCATCTGGTCTGACCTCCCTCATAGTGGGACCACTCGGCTCCAAAATTATGGTACCACTGTGAGCAGAATACAATGTGGTCAACTGGCCTGTCCCTCCTCATAACAGTGCCATCCAGTTCCATGCTATAAACATGGTTGGTGTTAGGAAGGGAATCCAGCTATAAATATCCCAACCAAATTTACAGTTCCGTCTGAGCAAGGTATGGCATGGCCAACTGGTCAGACTTGTCTCATGACGTGGGTGACATGTCTAACCCATGAAAGCAAGGAAAATGGACGTTGAATGATGATGATCCAAGTAGTAATGGATTTTACAAAATAGGGTACAATAGCAGTGAAATATATAACTTACTGCCAGCCTTTATAAAAGGGTTCTTTTGGAATCATTAAATAAAAAGGTGTATTTCCTCCTTCAAAACCAAGTCTAGGAAGATTTCCATGTTTCCTTTGACCTGTGTCACTCCGACCAGAATTTCCCCCACGACAGTTTCCACGTTTCTTCAGCTCCTGTTACAATAATAAAAAAAGATATTTTAAAAAGACAACAAAAAACAAACAAACTAAAAACCCAGCTATTCCCTCTATGGAAAGTTATCTACACATTATGTAAGGGTGGTGGCTTGGCAGTATCGGTAGAGGGTCGGACGCCATGCTTTCCAGCATAGTTACGTCCCTTTGCGGTCTGAGTTCAAATCCCACCGAGGTTAACTTTGCCTTTCATCCTTACGGGGTCGATAAAATAAAGTACCAGTAATGCACTGGGTAATTGATGGCCTTGTGCCAAAAGTAGAAACAATTATGTAAGAAGTGCATAAATGAAATATATCAAATTGGAGAAGCATTAGAGCGTTGGATAAAATGTTTTAAAGTATTTAATCTAGTTACTTGTGTTGAGTTCAAACCCTGCAGAGATCAATTTTGCAATCATTCTTCTGGGGTTGATAAATAAAGTACCAGCCAGGTATTGGGATTAATTATTCTTCTCTTTGGGAATCGGCTACATAGCACGATGAGAAGGATCGTGATGATCATCCACAACATTCATTTCTTTAGAAATAGGACAAGGTTGAGCAAAGGGACTAGTAACCACATAGAAAAAGAAAGCTGGGCACTACAACGCTATTAGCTGTCAGTCGAAAGCAGCCGATGAAAGCAAAACATCGTTTATTTCCGTATTACTACCACGCGTAAGTGGAGTTACTTGGTGGTAGTAATACGGAAATAAACGATGACGAATGACGTCACCTTCGCTTGCTTTCATCGGCTGCTTTCACGACTGACAGCTATATATCACGTGAACACAATCACATTATTCTTTCAAAAGGAAAAGTTTGGCGCCATTTTTCTCCAGGGAATAGAGCAAATGTAAACAAACGCAGGAGAAAAGAATAAACAGCATTCTTTCATCGTTACAACTTATATCCACATTAATGATGACAAATTGTAAAAGCAAAAGATAAGACAATGGTAAGTAATATCAAATAATTATTAAAAAGTGTTGAGATTAAAAACGTTCAGTCTGACGGATGAGTTATGTATATGTTACAGGAGTCGCATTACACGAATAATTAAGTTTCATACATATATATATGTGTGTATGTATGTATATATATGTATTTTATCTTATGAAAGCACACCATAATTTGCCTTGGTGGCCCTTGAAATATGTATAATAAAATAAATATGGTTTTATAAATATAGTTTCCATTTATTAATATATTGTATATATATATATGT
Organism: Eledone cirrhosa; assembly: GCA_964016885.1. Taxonomy (NCBI): domain Eukaryota; kingdom Metazoa; phylum Mollusca; class Cephalopoda; order Octopoda; family Eledonidae; genus Eledone; species Eledone cirrhosa. The sequence continues at coordinate 52,714,626 of OZ024740.1, forward strand.
ATTAGAATTGGTGCTCTGAAATAACTATATATATATGAATGTATATATAGTGTATTTTGCAATACACTGAATGCTTAATTAAAAGCATTTCGAAGACCTTATGCTATTGTTTTAGAGTAGTGACAGACTCACTTACTTTAATATCAGCAAACAGGGGGAGAGATAAAGCTGAAATTAAAGTAAGTGGGTCTGTCACTACTCTAAAACAATAGCATAAGGTCTTCGAAATGCTTTTAATTAAGCATACAGTGTATTGCAAAATACATTATATATACATTCATATATATGATTGTATGTATATATATATGTATGTATATATATATGTATATATATATATATATATATATATACAATTAAGTTAAAAATGTACATCTACATATGCATACTGAAATACTAGTGTGTATATGAATACACACACGTATACATATGTAGGTGTACCAAGTCTTTCACTGGTCGCTTTACAGTGAGCGGCCCAGCTATTCTGTATGTAAACACACAGACAAACCGGTTTTTAGAGTCATACTGGTTTTTCGGGGGAACACCTTCCCCCTATTCTCCAGAAAGCCAGACAAGGAATATTGAACTAGTTTCGTTGTTGTTACAACTCATCAGCAATATTTACCTATCTACCGGCCTTTCTGGAGAATTGTAAAAGCACATATCGTTATATGCTTTTTCTATGAAAATTAGTAGTGGGCAGACTAATTTGCATAGAGTGTGAGTACGGTGAACCGGTGCGTACTCACACTCTATGCAAATTAGTCTGCCCACTACTAATTTTCATAGAAAAAGCATATAACGATATGTGCTTTTACAATTCTCCAGAAAGGCCGGTAGATAGGTAAATATTGCTGATGAGTTGTAACAACAACGAAACTAGTTCAATATTCCTTGTCTGGCTTTCTGGAGAATAGGGGGAAGGTGTTCCCCCGAAAAACCAGTATGACTCTAAAAACCGGTTTGTCTGTGTGTTTACATACAGAATAGCTGGGCCGCTCACTGTAAAGCGACCAGTGAAAGACTTGGTACACCTACATATGTATACGTGTGTGTATTCATATACACACTAGTATTTCAGTATGCATATGTAGATGTACATTTTTAACTTAATTGTTTAAGCGTCAGTCATACAAAAGTGAGTTACAAACGAAACGAAATTTAATTTCATTTCGTTATTTGTTTTTATATATATATATATATATATATATATATATATATATATCATCATCATCATCGTTTAACGTCCATGTTCCACGCTTGCATGGGTTTGGACGGGAGTTTTCCCACTTGAGGCAAGAGTGGTTGTCTTGCTCGCATAGGACTGTCTGGCGGGTTTCCTACAGTTGGATGCCCTTCCTAACACCAACCACATTTACAGTGTGGGGCTGGGAGGTTTTTACCGTGTTGCCTACACGGCCACATTACAGCGTGGACTGTCTGGTGGGTTTTCTACAGCTGGATGCCCTTCCTAACACCAACCACATTTACAATGTGGGACTGGGAGGTTTATACCGTGTTACCTACACGGCCACATTACAGCGTGGACTGTGTGTTTTTTTGTCATGACACCTACACGATCTCATATGTTTCGGCCTGGATGTTGTGGCACCAACATAACTTTACATTGAAAGGGGCGGTGTGGATGGGGTGGGGGTGGTGGGATGGGGGTGTATTTTGTTAGAGATGCCTGCTGACTGTAGTAGGTTTTACTTTGTATTTAAGTAAGGCGGGTCTTCTCTATTACTGAGTACCGCCAAAGGTCTCGGTCCAGTGACATTGTCTTGGAGAGGTGTGTGTGAGGTCGGAATTTATCAGCTCGTCCCAGGTTTTTCTGGGCCTGCCTACTCTGTGGCTACCATCTATCTTTATTGCCCTGCACTTTGCTATACAGCTGTCGTCTTTCATGCGCATCACGTGACCATACCAACGTAGCCTTCTCTCGAGTAAACAACATCTGATCCCTCTTATTTCTAATTTTTTCCTTAGTTCGTTTATGCTTTGCCGTTCACGTATATTACTATTACACATCCAGCGGAGCATGCAAGCTTCGTTCCTCTCTAGTCTGCGTATATCCTCTGCACACAATGCCCAGGTCTCACTGCCATGCAACATTGCTGTTCGTATGCAGGCATCATACAACCTGCCTTTCATTTTTAGGGAGAACCCTTTAGCGGCTAATAGTGGTATAAGCTCTCTGAACTTTTTCCATCCAGTTCTGACTCTAGCTACTGTACTTTCAGAGCACCCTCCCCCACTGCTGATTTTGTCACCCAGGTAACGGAAGCTGTCCACTATTTCTATAGAACCCTCTGCGCAATTGAAAGAGCTAGTATTTTGTGGGCACTTGCTGCTACTTATTGCACCAGAGCACCGGCCACATGTAAAATCTGTGTTCTTAGTTAGCTTACCTGTGATCCCACTACATCTTTTATGCACCCATACTTTGCATTTGGGGACATAAAATGGAGTTATATATATATATATATATATATATGTAAAAGTTCTATTTAAATTGTTGGGATACAACAAGCAAATATTTTTATAACTGATATAAAGCACTCAACAAATAATTGGAGTAAAAATACGATATTAACAAATGGAAACTATATTTATAAAACCATATTTATTTCATTATACATATTTCAAGGACACCAAGTTAAATTTTGGTGTGCTTTCATCAGATAAAATATAATATAGAGCAGTTTTATAAATAAATATTGACATACCCTTAAAGAATGCAACCATTACTGTTGGAAGCTCTCGGATAGTGGAGTTATATCTTTAATTATACTATTAGGTAAGTTAGTATTGGATATTTTTAAATAAGCCATTGGGTTACGGAGAAAGAGAGAGAGAGAGAGAACAAGAGAGAGAGAATAGAAAGAAAAAGGAGAGAGAGCGAAAACTCTAAGTGATAGGTTGTTGAGATATCTTAACATTTGAGATGAAGTGAAAGAGTAAATAAATATTTATTTTTTTATGGATGAATATAGAAATGTAAATAATCATGAATGGAAGATACATATATAATATGAGAATTTTAACCATTGTTTAAATATGATTAAATGTTTAGTTAATCAATTAAATTATTGAGATCAATACATTAAAAATTGAGATCTATATATTATTGTTAAGACTATATATTATTAGAAGAATATATCCACACATATACACACGCAAATATACATACATATAAATATATATACACACGTATAAACATATATACATATATATCTACGTATATAATATATACATACAAAATATAAAGGATTTTTTAATTTAAGATATAGGAATCTTATAAAATCAGAGAAAATCATTTCTATGTAATATCAAAGCAGCGTGAAGGAAAATTACGTTATTTAGTTCTATAAATGTTACAATTGTTAAGATATTAAAGGAAATTTTATGTTATACACACTTTGTTATTACACAAATTTTTTTAATATAAGTTTTATATTTAATAAGATTACTTGTTATGTAGTTATGACTGTTATTATATATGTTTATTTGTCACAAACCTTAGGATAATCCCTATAAATAAGTGTAATCGAATTGCATGCATATACATATATATATATATACATACACAATTCCTACATATACATACATATACATACCCACACAAATATGTAGATATGCATCACATATATATATATACATACAAATACACATACACGCATAAAACATACGTACACGTATATCAATACGCATATATATATATATATATATAGACATATAGAGAGAGAAGTATATATAAATACAGTACATAGTATAATTGAAGGACATAAAATACAAAAGAATTATGTTACGATTTGGAAATATAATTATATAAGCAATATAACTTTAAAACAATATAACTTTTAAAATATTATAGAATATTTCAAGTTATAATTTTAAAATAATATCATCATCATCATCATCACCGTTTTACGTCCGTTCTTCCACGCTAGCATGGGTTAGACGGGTTGTCCTGTTGTGGGCAGTGTCTGGTCGGCTGACCATGCCTTGCTCATACAGGAACTGATCTGGCTTGATTTCTACAGCTGGATGCCCTTCCTAACACCAACCTCATTTACAGTGAGTGCTGGGTGCTTTTTCGTGGCGCCTACACGTCCACTTTACAGTGTGGGCTGGGTGCTTTTTTGCCGTGGCACCTCCACGACCACCTTGCGGTGGAGGGGGGGGGGGGGCATATTGTTTATATGCTTCAGCATGTACCCATGGGAGGTCGGGTACCCTGTATTACTGCGTGACGCCAGAAGTCACGGTCGTGTGTCATTGACTTTGAGAGGTGTATTTGGGTAAGGTCGGCTTTTATCACCTCATCCCAAGTCATCTTGGGTCTCCCCACTCCGCGGTTTCCATCAACTTCTAGTGCTCTGCACCTTTTTATGCAGCTGTCATCCTTCATACGCATCACATGTCCATACCAGCGTAACCGCCTCTCCTGCACGCAGCATTTGATTCCTCTTATGCTCAGTCTCTCTCTCAATTCCTTTATGCTTTGTCGTTCACGTATATTACTGTTACACATCCATCGGAGCATGCAGGCTTCGTTTCTCTCTAATCTACGTAAGTCTTCCACCTTCAGCGCCCAGGTCTCACTACCATGCAACATCGCTGTTCGGATACACGCATCATACAGTCTGCCTTTCATTCTGAGGGAGAAGCCTTTTGCAGCTAACAGTGGTAGTAGTTCCCTAAACTTCTTCCATCCCGTTCTTACCCTAGTTATTGTACTTTCTGAGCACCCACCTCCGTTGCTAATTCGGTCACCTAGGTAGCAGAAGCTGTCTACTGTTTCTACAGGGCCCTCCCAGAGATTGGTGGTACTTGTTTCCTGTGGCTGTTTGCTTGCTGTTTCAGCACAGCTGCTGCATGTGAATCCTACATTCTTAATTAAGCTTCCTGAGATCCCACTACATCTCTTGTGTACCCATTGTTTGCATTTGGGGCAGAGAATGGAGTTCCTACCTACACCTTTCCTACATACTGAGCAAGGCCATTTCCCTGAGGGGATCTGGGTTCTGTTTTCTCGTCTACTTATAAGGACCTTAGTCTTTGTCATGTTGACTTTGAGGCCCTTTCTCTCTAGTCCCTGCTTCCAGGTTTGGAATTTATTCTCTAGTTCTACCATAGATTCAGCTATGAGTGCGAGGTCATCAGCATACAGGAGTTCCCATGGGCATCCGGTCTTAAACTCCTCCGTTATTGCCTGCAGGACTATGATGAACAGGAGAGGGCTAAGAACAGAGCCCTGGTGGACCCCAACCTGTACGCTAAATTCCTCGCTATACTCATTGCCAATCCTAACTTTGCTGACTGCTCCCCTATACATGGCTTGTACCGCTTTCACAAGCCATTCATCTACTCCTAGTTTTCTAAGAGCCCACCAGATTACTGCACGTGGAACTCTGTCAAAGGCTTTCTCAAGGTCGACAAATGCCAAGTAGAGTGGCTTACTTTTAGCTAGGTACTTTTCCTGTAATTGCCTCACAAGGAAGAGGGCATCAGTGGTGCCTTTCCCTGGTACAAACCCAAATTGCATCTCGTTTATATTCACCCGGTCCCTAATCAGCTGTGCTATAACTCTTTCTGTTACTTTCATGACCTGGTCCATCAACTTTATACCTCTATAGTTTCCTCTATCTAGTGCATCGCCTTTGCCTTTGTAGCAGTTGACAATGATGCTACTGCACCAATCTTTTGGTATGGCCCCCTCTAGTATTACCTGGTTAACGATACGTGTGGTTATAGTGTGACCTACAGACCCAGATGCCTTCAGCATCTCGGCAGCTATACCCGATGGACCGGTTGCCTTCCCCATCTTCATATCTTTGATTGCCTTACTTACTACGCTGCTGCTGACTTGTACTGCTGGTCCCTCTATAGGGTCTACGTGGGGTAGGGTCTCTTCTTCCCATGCATTCTCCTCATTTAGTAATCTATCATAATGACTCTTCCATGCATCTTTCTTCTCAGCACTTGTGAGGGCAAGCTCACCTTTATCATTCCGGATACACTTCTCTCCAATGACATCACAACTATCTCTGACACACTGCCTCGCAATCTTGAATACCTCCTGTTTCTGGTCCTCACGTTGTAAAACATGCTTGAATTTTCTATCCTCTGCTTCCCTCCTAGCTAAGTATACTTGTCGCCTAGCTTCCCTCTTGGTTTCTATGTAATGTACCCTGCTCCCCCCTTTCTTCCATTCTTTCCATGCCTGTCTCTTGGCCTTGACTGCTTCATCTACCTTATTGTTCCACCACCAAGTCACTCTCCTCCTGCTTGAGGTCTTACTCCAGCCACAAACCTCATCCGTCGCCTCTAGTAAGTTATTTTTTAGGAACTCCCAGTTCTCTTCTACGTTAAATGTCTCTATCTGTTCTTCTTTACTGTCGTAGGCGTTGAGTAAAATATCTTTAAATCTGTTACTGGTTGAGGGGACTTTCAGCTTCCAGATCTTTCTTCTCCAGGTTGGCCTCTGTTTCAGGGCTCGTCTAGTTCTGACCGTGAGGTCGCTGACAACTAAGCTATGTTGGGATGTACATTCCTCACTAGGGAAGGCTTTTGTGTTTACGACCGTCCATCTGTCACGTCCTCTGATGAGGATAAAATCTAACTGACTAGAGTGCTCCCCTGATTGTCGGGTTTAATATGTTTAATAAATTTAGTATAAAATTTTCTACGTATATTTAACTTAATTTTATATCCATAAGAGAAAGAAAAAGAAACTTTCAAAAGATAAACTTTGGAAAATAGGAGAAACTATCAAACAATATTTTCCCCTTTTAAGAGCTTTCAGTATATTTTCTAGAAGAGTTTATTATATTTATTTATATTTAGGAAGAAAAGTTTTTTTTACTTGAGTGTATAAGCAGTCAAAAAATGAAGGAATCTAATGATTTATCGATAGGTTCAATATATCAATAGAATTAATTAATTAATTATATATTACATTTTAAATTTATATTTAAACGTTGAGTTCAATCTATGTCTACAGCAACTGAATAAATTGTTCCTTAAGTTCAGGGAATTTTTGGTCTTTAATATAAAGAATATTTCCTCTATACAAAGATCACATATATATGTATATATATATATATATATATGTATATATATATATATGTATGTATACATATATATATATATATATATATATATATATATATATATATATATATATATATATGTATATATATGTATATATATATATATATATATGTATATATATATATATGTATATATATATATATATATGTATATATATGTATATATATATATATGTATATATATATATATATGTATATATATATATATGTATATATATATATATATATATGTATATGTATATATATATATATATGTATATATAGGAACCAGTAAGACCCCGACAGCTGAGCTCAAGCCGTTTCGACGGCTAATTCGACGGCTAATTCGACGGCTAATTTCGACGGCTAATTCGACGGCTAATTCAGAATTAGCCGTCGAAACGGCTTGAGCTCAGCTGTCGGGGTCTTACTGGTTCCTATTACCCACTCTACTACCTCAAGTATTGAGTACTTTGGTGCGTTATGGTCCACCTGGTTCCTTACCACATTTCCTTCGTTATATATGTATATATATATATATGTATATATATGTATATATATATATGTATAAAAGACGTAAAATAAGAAAATTATAGTAATTAACTCATTTACTTAAATGTATGGATATATGTATATATATAACTTTGGTAGGTTGTGGCCAGTATTGGCCCAGGCCATGTCTAACTTCATAGCACCACCTGGCAAAGTCTTGCAAATCAGGGTTTGGGCACCATGGCCCACTCAAGCAGAGAGTTATTGTTTATGGAGGCATATCCGAGTGTAGGAGGCTTATCCGACCTCACACACTTACACCTCTCCAAGACAATGTCACTGGACCGAGATCTTTGGCGCTACACAGTAATACAGAAGACCCGCCTTGCCTAAGTACAAAGCGAAACTTACAGTCAGCAGGCACTTCTAACAAAAACACACCCCTGTCCCACTACCCCCACCCCCTTAAATGTGAAGTTATGTTGGTACCACAACATCCAGTCCGAAACAAATGAGGTCGTGTAGGTGTCACGACAAAAAACACACAGTCCATGCTGTAATGTAGCCGTATAGGTAACACGGTAAAACCTCCCAGTCCACACTGTAAACGTGGTTGGTGTTAGGAGGGGCATCCAGCCGTAGAAAACCCGCCAGACAGTCCTATACGAGTAAGACAACCAATCTTGCCTCAAGTGGAAAAATTCCCGTCCAAACCCTTGCAAGCGTGGAAGATGGACGTTAAACGATGATGATGATGATGATATTTAATATGATAAAGCTTCTACAGGACTAGAACTGTTTCATTCGTGAGAAATCATCAGGAAGCTCCTGATGATTTCTCACGAATGAAACAGCTTAGATCCTGTTGTTGTCATTCTATGAGTGGTCAAGAATTGTACACGTCATCGGTATTTTTGGCCACTCATAGCCGTCCTATATTTGGTTCCCTTCATTTGCTACCTGTCAATCAAAGTTGTTTCTTAAATCGGAATTACTACTATAGGAGGTAAGCGGTTGTATGATTGAACCACTCGCACCCTGTCGCCACCCTCTCAACCTGTATTCGCTGCCCTCACCCATGTTTCGCGCAGGCGTGATACATACGGGCACAATACACCCACAGCAATCACGTACACACCTGCAACTGTATTATACGCAACAATCAAAGTAGATATTGAATGTCCAGCGAATAGTTATAAAGAATTTTTTCAAGAATGGAAAAACATTTAACAGAACGTTTCATTTAGGTTTGTTGGTTCACGACTGGATAGATGAACAATAATAATTCTTAGGGGTATAAAAATCCTAGAAAATGCTATTTACATCATTTCTAAAAATAGCAAAACAATTGATGCTTTGAATAGGGCCAAATAGAAGTCGTTAGACATGCTCAACCAACCGTGATGCCTAAACCAATCAGCTTCAGTAATCCAGTGAAACTACACACCGATTGGTCGAAATACAGTTTGCAAAATTTAGCATTCTGTAGCCGCTTTTCACTGTATATAAGGCACAAAATTTACCCATCTCATTACAGTTGAAAATTGCAAACTTGACTGTCACCACAGAATGTGAACCTGAAGATTGCGAATGCATGAAATTACTTGTTCAATTAACACTTAACACTTAATATTCTACCATACTATTTCATTCTAATACCATTATAATTTTAAAGGATTGTAAATAAAACGAGTAAATCAGACAAAGTTGGAATTCCTTTTATTAATATAATCTTCTATACACAATCATACACACCCGTGTATATTTATTTATATATATATGTATATATATATATATATATATAGCTTTTAAGCTATTTTGTAGTATCTCTGTTCAGGAACACACCACTTATATTAAATGTATCTCCTTGTAGCTTTGTAAAAGTCTGAGAGATTGGCTACATATATGTTTTATATATATTTTTTTTTGTTTAGATGGAAGACAAAACAAAGATGAAGAACCTCACCGCACCGCACAACACCACACCACACTACTCCACAACACACCACTCCTCACTACTCCACACCACACTACTCCACATAAAAACACACCACACCACTCCTCACTACATCACACCACACCACACTACTCCACACCACAACACACCACTCCTCACTACATCATACCACATAACACAACACAACTCCTCACTACATCACACCACACTATTCCACACTACATAACACCACACCTCACTACATCACACCACACTACTCCACATAAGAACACACCACACTACATAACACCACAACACAACACACCACACCTCACTATATCACACCACACTACTCCACTCCACATAAAAACACACACTACTCCACACCACATAACACCCAACATTTTTTCCTCATCTTTTTATCATGTGTTATCAACTAATCCGAACTCCAAGTTGTTTGTTATTGACTCTCTCTTCATGGAAAACTTAGGTGGATGCATTTCTCTCATTTAACCCCAGAGTTTTCTGTAAGATTTTTCGTATGTTATCAACGAATATGACTTCCAAACCAGTTGGAAATGATTAGTTGTTCTAGAAAAAGCAGGTGGAAAAACCATTGTCGTTTTGTAGATATATACCCTAATGATTTTTCTTCGGTCTCCTTTTGAGTGCTATCAACTAATCTTACCTTTTAGTTGCTCTGAATCAATTTTTTTTTCTGGGATTTGGAAACTAAAACGAAATTAAACATAAAATTAAATCTAGCCCCAACCCTAAACTCTAAATCTAAACCAAACCAAGCTAAATCTAAATATAAACATTACCCAACCCTTAAACTAAACCCCAACCATAAAAATAAACCCTAAACATTACCCCAACCATAAAAGTAAACCCTAAACTTTACCCCAAACCTAAAACTAAACCCTAAACTTTACCCCAAACCTAAAATTAAACCCTAAACTTTACCCCAAACCTAAAACTAAACCCTAAACTTTACCCCAACCCTAAAACTAGACCCTAAACTTTACCCCAACCCTAAAACTAACCTAGGGAAATAAGTTGATTGGAAGCATCTAGGAGGTCAGATTAATTAATAGCACAGGAAATATACCGAAAATGATTAAGTCCCACAACATGTGAGTGGGGTGTAGATCTGCAAAACTCTTCCCCTCTCCCTCTCCTCTTTCTCCAAAGCTAGTTGTTTTTGACTGGTTTGGAAGTCATATTCACTGATAACGCATGAAAATAGAATCAAAGAGAAAATTCCGAGTAAGCAGGGGTTATCCGGGTGAAGGGGGAACCACCTCACCCCGCCGTTTTCCTGGGTGGAGGGGGAGTCAGTTTCAAGCATCTTGGAGATTGGATTAGTTGATAGCACGTGAAAAATAGGAGCAAAATATTTCACATCACATCACACATCAAATCACTCCGCACCACATACTACACATCTCACCACACCACACCCCACACGCTACCACACTCCACTACACCATATCCCCCACCCTACATTGAACCACTGTCCACTACAATAAACCACACTCCACTACTCTACACTACATCACACCACTGTCCACTAGACTAAACCACACTCCACTACCCTACACTACACTAACATCACATTTCACCACATCACATCTCACCACACCCCATCACACCACACGCTACCACACTCCACTACACCATATCCCCCACCCTACATTGAACCACACTCCACTCCACCACACCACTGTCCACTACAATAAACCACACTCCACTACTCTACACTACACTACATCACACCACTGTCCACTAGACTAAACCACACTCCACTACCCTACACTACACCACACCACACCACTGTCTATTTGACTGTTTTCTATTTTGTAGGTATGTCCAGTTACAGTAAGAGAAAGAAAATTATTTCAAAGCATCTGAGTAAGTAAACACTTCATTCACCATCATTTTAAGCAGAATCTCAGTGTAGTTTTAAATTGACCTTTTCATATGATTACACCTCAGTCTTAACTTAATCACCTGTAGATGGATGCTACATGTGTATTGTTAACATTAATCTAACGTTGTCCCCCCCCCCCCCCCACCTCACCATATCATACCACACCACATCACACCATGTTGTACCACACCAGACCACATAACACCATGTTATACCATATATATATATATGAGCTCCCCACTCGTTATATTAACTGTATCTCCTCGGCGTTTCGTGAAAGTCTGAGAGATCAGCTATATATTTGTTTACAATTTTTTTTTTATATTTAGATGGAAAAGAAGAAAAAGATGACGAAGCAGACGACTAAAATGACAACAAAGACAAAGAAGACACGGGAAACGAAGATGACGAAAAGAAGAAGAAAGTATGATCTCAGTTCAGTCTAAACCTAATGATTTATAGATATGATCTTAGTTCAGTCTTAACCTAATGACCTGTAGATACGATCTATTTAACTTAAACATTCAAAGATATTTGTATATACTTTTGTTGATGTTTGACATTGTTTTTTAGTTATGAAATAGCTTATAAGCTACATTATAGGATCACAGTGCATGAGCACACTGTTCTTTAAATTAACTTTATCTCCTCAGCACTTTGTAAAGTCTAAGAGATAGGCAACATATATGTTTTACATTCTTTGTTTTTGGTATTTAGATAGCAGAGGAGAAGATAAAGGTACAGAAGAAGTCAAAGGCACAGAAGAAGTCAAAGGCACAGAAGAAAACAAAGGCACAGAAGAAGACAAAGAAAATGAATAAGAAGAACAATTATTATTACTATTATTATTATTTGTATTATTATAATCAAACTAAGCCACACTACATCAACCTATACCATACCACACCACACTACGAAACACTGTACGACCTCACATCAGACCATGCTATGAAACAATATACCATACTACACTATACAACAATAGACAACACCACACAAGACTATGAAACACTATACTTTACCACACTATATCACACCACTCAAGTTAGAGAGGATCAACTTTTTTTTCCTGGAAAGTAGAAAACCTAACTTTAAAAATAACACTTGCTCTAACAGTGAACTTAGCGCTAACATGAAAACTAACACAAACACAAAATCTGAATACTAACACAAACACTAACCTGAACACTAACACTAACCTGAGCACTAACACTAAAAGTAACACAAACACTAATCTGAAAACTGATACTAACCAGAAAACTAAGCTAACATTAACTTCAACACTAAAACAAACACTAACGCTAACAGAGATACTAACACAAAAACAAACACTAACACAATCTCTAACACTAACCTCAACACTAACACTAAAACTAACACTAACCTGAAAATTAAGCTAACATTAACCTGAACACTAACATAAACACTAATGCTAACAATAACAGAAATACTAATGCTAACATTAACACAAAAACAAAGATTAACGCTAACACAATCACTAACACTAATGGAAACATCAAACACTAATGCTAACAGAGATACTAACACAAAAACAAATACTAACACTAACATTAACTTGAACACTAATACTAACCTGAACACTTACACTAAAACTAACATTAACCTGAACACTAACCCTAAAACTAACGCTAACAGAGATACTAACACAAATATTAACACAAAAACAAACACTAACATTAACTTGAACACTAACACTAACCTGAAAACTAAGCTAACATTAACCTGAACACTAACACAAACACTCATGCTGACACTAACAGAAATACTAATGCTAACATTAACACAAAAACAAAGACTAACGCTAACACAATCACTAACACTAATGGAAACATCAATCACTAATGCTAACAGAGATACTAACACAAATATTAACACAAAAACAAATACTAACACTAACACAATCTCTAACACTAACATAACCTGAACACTTACACTAAAACTAACATTAACCTAAACACTAGCACTAAAACTAACACTACCATAAACAGTAACACAAACACTAACACTGATCTGAGCACTAACAGTAACTCTAGCACTAAAACTAACACGAACACTAATCTGAAAACTGATACTAACCAGAAAACTAAGCTAACATTAACCTCAACACTAAAACAAACACTAACATTAACAGAAAAACAAAGACTAGCACTAACACTAATGGAAACATTAACACAAAATAAAACACTAACACTAATGGAAAAAATAACACTAACACTACCGTAAACACTAACACTAATACAAAATCAAACACTAACACGAACACTAATGGAAACACTAACACTCAAAATAACCTGAACACTAACACTAACGCCAACGCTGACACTGACGAAGATGGCTATGCTGGCACAATCGCTTACGCTGACACAAACACTAATGTGAATACTGATGCAGGTGCAATGGCTGACAAAGACTCTGACGCACACGCTGATGTAAATGCTACACAGACTCTAACGCTGACGTGGACACTGACACAAATGCTCACGCTGATGCAAACACTAAAGCAAATGCAGTCACTAATGCAAACACAGACGCAAATGTTGATGCAGATGTTAAAGCAAACGCAAATGCTGACGCAAACGATAACAGCGATGCTAATGTGAACCTTAACGCAGACGTAAACATTGACGTAGAAGCTAAAGGAAACACTGATGCATACACTAATGAAAATGCTGACACAGACGCTAACACACGTTAACATAGATGCTAACGTAAAGACTGATGCAGATGCTAATATAAACACTGACGCAGATGCTAACATAAACGCTGACACAGATGCTAACACACGTTGACACAGACGCTAACGTAAACGATGACGCAGACGCTAATGTAAACAATGACGTAGAAGCTAACGTAAACGCTGACACAGACGCAAATGTAAACGCTGACGCTGATGTAGATGCAAATACAGACGCTGATGTAGAAGCTAACACAAACGCTGACACAGACACTAATGTAAGCGCTGACTTAGAAGCTAATGTAGATGCTGACGTAGAAGCTAACGTAGATGTTAACATAGACGCTAACGTAAACGCTGACGTAGAAGCTAACAAAACGCTGACGTAGTTCTTAACGTAGAAATTAGCGTTTACCCTTACCGCCGAAGCTGATCTCCAAAACGCAATTGCTGATGCGGATTGCTGAGGCCAAAGCCAAAGCTAACGCTGACGCAAATGTTGAGGCAGTTTTGCCGGCGCTGACGTGTATGCTGACGCTAACGCAAATGCTGATGCGGACGCTAGGGCTAAGGCTAACGCTAACGCTGACGCAAATGCTGAAGTTAACGCTTACATGGGATATGCAGACGTTGCAATCATGCGGACGAAACAACATCTGAATATTTCTACAAAGAACATACCCGTACCAAGCAGGAAGAAATACCTAAAACTATGTCTCCACGAACCAAAGTATCGCCTTCCTGTCTTCCTTCGGTTGCAACGTTTTTCGAAATATTTACTTCTGCATTCACAGATTAATTTTTTTTGTTTCAGAAGATCCCATTAAGGGTGAAAGCAGCCGATTCTTTGCTTAAACTTTAATCTGTTATTTTAATAAATATTTGCTCTACAGTTCTTACATATTTATCCTTATCGAGCCCTCTTTGGATGTTAGTCTTCATATGTATTATTATTACTATATATATATATATATATATTATTAATGGTCAGTCCACTTCTACTAAATGTAATGTAAAAATAACATTTTCTTCTTGTCTCCCCACCCTTCGGTTCATTCATCCATATATCTATAATCGCCCAGAATCCCAATCCTACTTCTTAATTGCTTTCTGTCTGACTGTTCTAAATAATCTTCTCCACGCTTGTTCTAAATAATCTTCTCGCTACCATTTTGGCCGAAAAATTTTCCAGGATTCATAAAAATGGCTTCTCTCGGCCCTCTAAATCGCTATCACACCCACTCTCTCTCACTCCCTACTCGCACCAAATATAAATAAACCTGTTACGAGGGACAAATCTCAGAATTTGTCAACTCTTATTTATTAATGGTCAGTCCACTTCTACGAAATGTAATGTAAAAATAACATTTTCTTCTTGTCACCCCACCCTTCGGTTCATTCATCCATATATCTATAATCGCCCAGAATCCAAATCCTACTTCTTAATTGCTATTCTATAATTCTGTCTGACTGTTCTAAATAATCTTCTCCTCGCTAACTACCCCATACCCCTCCCCCACTCTCCACCTTTATTATTTGGACCAATCACAAGTCAACGGCCTATGCTATCACTTCTGGTTGCTTTTCGATATGATGGATGGACTCAGGAATTTCTGGAGAGTCTGAAGAATCTGGACACTCAAAGACAATGCCAAAGATAACAACAAATTCACCTCATGCTGCCAGACGAAAGGGCAAGGCCCCCTCCTTTTTGTTGCGGCCGCGGATGGCCAACATAACCCCAACTCCATCCCCCTCACCCCTCCCTGCGCCCTACCCACCAAACGCAATCCAAAACTTCAGAGTTGGTACCATGAATGTAGGCACCTTAAAAGGCCGCTCTAACGAGGTTGTAGAAATGCTTGAACGTAAGGAGGTTGATGTTTGCTGTATCCAAGAGACCAGGTGGAGAGGCGGGTCTGCTAGATTCATTGTGGGTAAAAAACGATGCTATAAGCTTTTCTGGGTGGGGTAGGAATCATGTTAGCAGAAAAATGGGTGGATAAGATAATAGACGTAAATAGAGTGAATGACAGAATAATTAAAATAAGACTTGTTCTAAATAGAACTACTGTGACAGTAATATCTGCGTACGCGCCCCAATCCGGACTGCCTGGCGTTATAAAAGACAGATTCTATGAGACACTGATGCTCACTACCTCCCAAATAACCGACAGTGACTATATAATTATTGCTGGCGACCTAAATGGTCATGTTGGACAACATTGTGACGGCTATGACGGAATCCACGGAGGCTATGGGTTTGGTACTAGAAATGAAGAAGGCTCCAGAATCCTGGAATTCTGTGACGCAAATAACCTAACTATCTGTAACACTAACTTCAAAAAACGAGACAATCACTTGATCACCTACAGATCAGGGGAACACACTAGCCAGGTAGATTATATCGTTACCAGAAGACGTGACAGAGTGTCTGTTGTAAACACTAAATCCCTCCCCCATGAAGAATGCACCTCCCAACATAGACGGATAATTAGCGACCTCATAGTCAGGATGAGACGTACTCGACAGCAGAAGAGGACTATCCTCAGGAGAAAAATATGGAAGCTAAAGGACCCCACAGCCAGAAATAAATTTAAAAGCATATTACTTGATGCTTTCAACAGTAAGGAAGAGCATTTAGAGTCGTACAATATAGAGGAACAGTGGGAATTCCTGAAAGCAAACCTGCTGATGGTGGTAGACGAAGTCTGTGGCTGGAGCAGGCCGAAAGGCAGGAGGAGAGTAACATGGCGGTGGAACAGTAAGGTGGAGGAGTCAATTAAGGCCAAAAAGCAGGCTTGGAAAGTATGGCGGGATGGGGGAAGTAGAGAAGACTATCAAGTGGCCAGGAGGGAAGCTAGGAGACAAGTGTACTTCGCAAGAAGGGAAGCAGAGGAAAGAAAGTTCAAGCATGTTCTACAACACGAGGATCAAAAACGTCAGGTGTTCAGGATTGCTAGGCAATGTGTCAAGGAAAACCGTGGTATTGTCGGGGAGAAGTGTGTCCTTAATGATGATGATGGTGTACTTGCCATCACTGACGCTGATAAGAAGGTAGCTTGGAAGTGTCACTACGAAAGGCTACTAAATGAGGAGAATAAATGGGAGAAAGACAGTCTCCCCCACATCGACTCAATAGAGGGACCAGCAGTGTTAGTCGAAGGTAGTATAATAAGTAAGGCAATCAAAGACATGAAGGCGGGTAAGGCTGCTGGGCCTTCGGAAATAGTTGCTGAAATGCTGAAAGCTTCTGGAACGGTGGAACACACTATGGTCACCCGGATAGTAAACCAAGTCATACAGAATGGGGTCATTCTGAAGGACTGGCGTAGCAACATCATCATTAACTGCTACAAAGGTAAAGGAGATGCCCTAGATAGGAGTAACTATAGAGGCATTAAATTAATCGACCAGGTCATGAAGGTCAGAGAAAAAGTAATAGCGCAACTAATCAGAGAGAGAATTGATCTAGATGAAATGCAGTTCGGGTTTGTGTCAGGCAAAAGTACCACAGACGCTCTTTTCATTGTACGACAACTAAAGGAGAAGTACCTAGCTAAAAGTAAACCCCTATACTTAGCTTTAACGACTTGGAAAAAGTCTTCGACAGAGTCCCCCGTTCCATTATCTGGTGGGCTCTTAGAAAACTAGGTGTTGATGAATGGCTTGTGAGAGCTATACAAGCCATGTATAAAGAAACAGTAAGCAAGGTTAGAATTAACAACGAATATAGTGAAGAGTTTAGCGTAAAAGTTGGTGTTCATCAGGGCTCCGTTTTTAGCCCCCTACTATTTATTATTGCCCTTCAGGCTATAACAGTGGAGTTCAAGACCGGCTGCCCATGGGAACTCCTATATGCAGATGATCTAACGCTCATAGCTGAATCAATGGCCAAACTAGAGAAGAAATTCCAAACATGGAAGCATGGCCTAGAATTAAAAGGCCTTAAAATTAACCTGTCTAAGACTAAAGTTCTAGTTTGTAGGAAGGAAAATAGGGCGCCGGTCCCATCCGGGAAATGGCCATGCTCAGTGTGTAGGAAAGGAGTAGGTAGAAACTCCATTTTATGTCCCAAATGCAAAGTATGGGTACATAAAAGATGTAGTGGGATCACAGGTAAGCTAATTCAGAGAGCTTATACCACTATTAGCCGCTAAAGGGTTCTCTCTAAAAATGAAAGGCAGGCTGTATGATGCCTGCATACGAACAGCAATGTTGCATGGCAGTGAGACCTGGGCATTGCGTGCAGAGGATATACGCAGACTAGATACGCTGGATGTGTAATAGTAATATACGTGAACGGCAAAGCATAAACGAACTAAGGAAAAAATTAGAAATAAGAGGGATCAGATGTTGTTTACTTGAGAGAAGGCTACGTTGGTATGGTCACGTGATGCGCATGAAGGACGATAGCTGTATAACAAAGTGCAGGGCAATAAAGATAGACGGTAGCCATGGAATAGGCAGACCCAGAAAAACCTGGGACGAGCTGATAAATTCCAACCTCACACACTTACACCTCACCAAGACAATGTCACTGGACTGAGACCTTTGGCGGTACTCAGTAATAGAGAAGACACGCCTTACCTAAATACAAAGTAAAACCTACTACAGTCAGTAGGCATCTCTAACAAAATAAACCCCCATCCCATCCACACCGCCCCTTTCAATGTAAAGTTATGTTGGTGCCACAACATCCAGGCCGAAACAAATGAGATCGTGTAGGTGTTACGTCAAAAAAACACACAGTTCACGCTGTAATGTGGCCATGTAGGCAACACGGTAAAAACCTCCCAGACCCACACTGTAAATGTGGTTGGTTAGGAAGGGCATCCAGCTGTAGAAAACCCGCCAGATAGTCCTATGCGAGCAAGATAATCACTCTTGCCTCAAGTGGGAAAACCCCCGTCCAAACCCATGCAAGCGTGGAACACGGACGTTAAACGTTGATGATGATGATGATACACAAACACACATATATATATATATATACACAAACACACACACATACATATATATATACACACACATATACAAACACACACACACATATTTATATCTTTTAGCAGAGCATTTTAATATTGCCACTCAATGAAAACCCTTTGTTTGTTTGGAATAAATGAATCTTGAAAATCAGGAGTGCCTGTCAGTGTGTATGTGTTTGTCTACTTAGCATCAATTTACTACCCTCCCCATATTACATTGACAGTCGGCTTTTCTGATGATTTCCTCCGAATGAAACAGTTCTAGTCCTGTTGAAGCCATTTCTATATTAAATATATATATATACTCTTTTAGCTGTTCCAGCCATCTGGCTGAGACCATGATTGGGCACTGCCCTTGTTGCTACACATTCTATCTCCAGCCTGTGTTGGCTGGCCATTGATGTACGAGGGAGTTCGTTGCTGCTGCCCTTAGGTTACCTTCGTACCGTAATGTGGGCTCATCCGGGATCCTGGATAACAGGGTGTCGAAAAGTTTCTTGAAAATATCCACGGCCACACCATGTAGATCTCTCAAATCCCTTGGCAGTTTATTGTAGAGTTGAGGGCCTTTGAACCCCAGTCTATTGCAATATCTGCTTCTTGCTCTAGATGTGGAAGACGGGACCTTTGTCACCACACAGTGACGTCCTGTTCGGGGGTTGGTCCTGCTCTCAATACCAAAGTTTGGCGCTAGTCCCTCCAGGATTTTCCATATGTATATCACTGCGTATCTCTCCCGTCTTCGTTCCAAGGAGTAGAGTTTCAGTTCTTTTAGCCTCTCCCAGTAGCTCATCTCCTTCATCGTGCAATCCTCTTGGTGTAGCTTCGTTGGATTGTCTCAAGTTCCGTGGTTAGTTTGATACTATGGGGTGACCACAGCTGGGAGCAATAGTCCAGGCGGCTTAGGACAAATGGCCTTCATAGTATCAACATGGTCTCCCGGTCTCTTATATAGAAAACCTCAACTAAAACGTCAAGATTTGTTTCGATTTAACAGAGCAGAAAGAATTCGCGTCAGAATATTCCAACCAATCCAGCCTATATCAGCTGAATAAATATGTATATGGAGATATATATATACACACCCACATGCACATATATATATATATACACACACATACATACACGCATGCAGGCATACATGATGGCTGCCCCCTCGTTATCGAGTATGGCCATTGCACGATATACCATTATTAATAATTATTAATTAATTCTATCGTGCAATGCCTGTGCATGAAGATATTTTTTTTTTTAAATGAGGAAAGACTGTTCACTGAGCCAATCCCACTCTCTGAGCGACAGTAGCTATAACTCGAAAAGAAGAAAATATCAACATCATCGGTAACTACTGAGCCGCAGGTTTTATATTGGAGTTATCCCAGTTTCCTGAGTTGCCTTCTCCTAGAAGAATGCCCTGACAAAGGCTAGGGGTCCTTCACTCCCAGTGGTTTAACTGCGCGATCGGGTGTCCAGCCCGATTATTTCTATGTCCCCGCGCATGTACATACACATGCACCCATGTATATACACATATCATCATCATCATCATCATCACCGTTTTACGTCCGTTCTTCCACGCTAGCATGGGTTAGACGGGTTGTCCTGTTGTGGGCAGTGTCTGGTCGGCTGACCATGCCTTGCTCATACAGGAACTGATCTGGCTTGATTTCTACAGCTGGATGCCCTTCCTAACACCAACCTCATTTACAGTGAGTGCTGGGTGCTTTTTCGTGGCGCCTACACGTCCACTTTACAGTGTGGGCTGGGTGCTTTTTTGCCGTGGCACCTCCACGACCACCTTGCGGGGGGGGGGGGGGGCATATTGTTTATATGCTTCAGCATGTACCCATGGGAGGTCGGGTACCCTGTATTACTGCGTGACGCCAGAAGTCACGGTCGTGTGTCATTGACTTTGAGAGGTGTAGTTGGGTAAGGTCGGCTTTTATCACCTCATCCCAAGTCATCTTGGGTCTCCCCACTCCGCGGTTTCCATCAACTTCTAGTGCTCTGCACCTTTTTATGCAGCTGTCATCCTTCATACGCATCACATGTCCATACCAGCGTAACCGCCTCTCCTGCACGCAGCATTTGATTCCTCTTATGCTCAGTCTCTCTCTCAATTCCTTTATGCTTTGTCGTTCACGTATATTACTGTTACACATCCATCGGAGCATGCAGGCTTCGTTTCTCTCTAATCTACGTAAGTCTTCCACCTTCAGCGCCCAGGTCTCACTACCATGCAACATCGCTGTTCGGATACACGCATCATACAGTCTGCCTTTCATTCTGAGGGAGAAGCCTTTTGCAGCTAGCAGTGGTAGTAGTTCCCTAAACTTCTTCCATCCCGTTCTTACCCTAGTTATTGTACTTTCTGAGCACCCACCTCCGTTGCTAATTCGGTCACCTAGGTAGCAGAAGCTGTCTACTGTTTCTACAGGGCCCTCCCAGAGATTGGTGGTACTTGTTTCCTGTGGCTGTTTGCTTGCTGTTTCAGCACAGCTGCTGCATGTGAATCCTACATTCTTAATTAAGCTTCCTGAGATCCCGCTACATCTCTTGTGTACCCATTGTTTGCATTTGGGGCAGAGAATGGAGTTCCTGCAATATACATATACATACATATGTACATGTGTATATACATATTTACACACTTTTGGATGGCCGTTGACTCTTATAAGATCTTCTGCCCTTTGTCAGGTTTTGTTTTTTGTGTGGTTGCCGGTTTAGTCGCCGATGACCCGACCATGCGACAGGTTGTACTGGGTTACATGTTACCAGTAACACTCAAGAGTGACCCGACATATATACATACATACTACATGATGGCTGTAAACTCGTGTTCAAGTATTGCCATCGCCCGATAAAATGTTCAAAAATGTGAAGCACAAATGTGACTCTTTAAACCAGCCAAATACTTGCACCCTCTGGCACACACATGGCAACTTTAGGCTCCCCCGAAACCTTCCATTGCTTTGTTCTGGCTGTATGTTCACATGTATCTTTTAAGACCTCGCATGCTTGTACATTTCTTACACCTTTTCAGATCATAATCTACATGAGGTCTACTGATATGACTTTGTTCATGTCTAACCAAACCAGCTTTGCTCAGGCTGACTCGACCACAGTGCTGGCAAACTAGATGTTGCTCAACATGAGGCAGTTCAGAACAGTCTCAATCCTCACCTTCCTTTTCAGTGCTAGGTGTTCTCTCCGACGAGTTTCAAAGTGTTCACCATCTGACTTGATCAAACGTCTCCACTTCACAGGCTCGTCAGCCATTTTCTCCCATTCGTCAGATGAAATTCCAGCACAAGCCAAGGTGCCCCTGATACAGTCCCGGTACCGCCTTTTTGGTTTATGTGGTGGTCGCCTTCCTTCACACAGTTCTCCATAGAGAAGTTGCTTTGGAATACGATCATCAGACATCCGGACCACGTGACTGCACCACCTCAACCGATACCGAAAGATTATGCTCTCTATAGTCACGCACCTGCTCCGTTCTAGAACTTCCAAATCACTGGTGAACATTTTCCACCACACCCCAAGTAACTTATGAAGCGATTGTTGGTGAAATCTGTCCAGATCCTTGAGGTGCTTTCTGTATGTGACCCACGTTTCACAAACATAAAGTAAAGAGGAGACGACACAAGTCAGATACACTTTCACCTTGGTTTCGATAGTGATACCTCGTCTGGACCATAAACGTTGATGCAGCCATCCAAAAGCATCACTGGCTTTCTTGATTCTTAAGGATATTTCATTATCATGTGTGCATGAAGTGTTCAACGTACTACCAAGGTAAACAAACTTGTCAGCAACTTTTAGCCTCTTTCCGTACACGTACACACTTGGTGCAGTGTACTTGTTTCCAGCTACTGGCTGATACATCACAACAGTCTTTTCCAAGCTTATTGTGATGCCCAAAGTGCTGCAAGCTGCAGAAAAAGAGTTCATAATATGCTGCATGTCACTTTGTGAGTGTGCAAAAAGATCGCAGTCGTCTGCATACAAAAACTCTCGGATTATAGATGTTAATATCTTTGTGCTTGTACCTAAGCGCCTGATGTTGAACAACCTTCCTGAAGTGCGATACCTGATGTAAACCCCATGAGAACAATATTTGAATGTCACGAGAAACACTATCGTAAAATATATGGAAAACAGAGTTGGAGCCGGAATGTCCCCCTGCTTCACTCCATTTTCAACTGATATTGGTTCAGAGATGCTACCACCAATACTGACCAAAGCCTTCATGTCATCATGGAAAAGATACAGAATCTTCTACCCTACCTTGGATTTTTTTCCCACAACGCAGTTCGATTGACAGTGTCAAAGGCCTTTGTCAAGTCAACAAAGACCTGGTAAAGGTCCATACATTGTTCGATACACTTTTCTTGCAGCTGCCGAGCAGAAACAATCATATCCACTGTTCCTCTTTCGTTTCTGAACCCACACTGCGACTCAGGCAACACATTCAGAACAACTCTTGGGATCAATCTATCCATCAATATTCGAGAAGACTTTACCAACTACTGAAAGAAGGGAATATGACATGATAATTGCCACATTTGTCCTTGCCGTCCTTTCCTTTATGGAGAATCACCAGGAGTGCAACCTTCTTGTGGGACATTCTCATCTTCCCTCACCATTTTCATGAGGTCAGTCAGGCGCTGCGTGAAGTTTTCACCACCACACTTCAAAACCGCTCCACTCAGACCATCCATACCAGGAGACTTCCCACAGTTCAGCTTATGCACAACAGAAGTCCCCTCTGCAAGAGGAGATACATTAACCATCTCATATGCTTCACTGGTTCAATAGGAATGGAAGAAATGAAATCATCATCAACCTGGGATGGCTGGTTTAAGAGCTCATCAAAGTGATCTCTCTATCTGTCGAGTGTCTTTTGGGTCGCGCAGTAATTGCTTGCCATCTTTCGATCTCAAAGGGGCCACTGGAGAGCTGAAAGGGCCATACACCTCTGTGAGTAGAAAGTGCGGCAGTTTCACATTGTTGCCGTCAGATGCCACTTGAACTTCATCTGCTTTGTTGCTCCACCAGGTATTTTGCATAGCCCTGAGTTTTACCTGCACTTCCTTCTTTACCTGTCTATAACGCTCATAATTGTCACCAACAGAGCTACCACCTTTAAGAACTGCATCAAGTGCCTTTTGTTTTCTGTCTAGCAGAGCCTTGACCTCCTGGTCATTCTCATCAAACCAGTCCCTGTTTTCTTGTGACAAAGGCAAGGACCTCTGCTGAAGCCTCATAGACCGAGCTCCTGAAGTTCTTCCAGTTGTTCTCATACACGCATATATACTTACATATATACATGCATACATACATACATCCATCCATCCATACATGTATACATACATCCATCCATACATACACACATCCATCCATCCATACATACATGTATACACACATACATCCATACGTGTATACATACATACATACAATGGTTAAAGTGTTTGACTGACGAATCATAAGTTCATGGGTTCATATGTGGGACCGGGTAGTTATTGAATCAACCTGATATCAATGTTTATTATACAGCACACTTCCTCTTTGGTATAATATGACACATAGTAATATCTAACATAGTACCCATCTAATCTGTTATAATATGATTTACCTTTCCTCTGTGAAGGCACATGCCTTAGGGGTTACGGTACTGGACTAACCATTATAAAGTCATGGGCTCGTTTCTTCGATCCTGCAGCATGTTGCGTCCTTCAGTAAAATACTTTAGTTCGTGTAGCATCTTCTACCAGGACTTGCGGCAGACGGATAATATCAGTAATAGAAAAACCTTGTTTAATTAGTATGACCTGGAAATCAGTTCCACTCTATTTATCTTCAAATTATTTTTTATTTTATTCTTTTTCTTATTTTTCCATGTTTGTTAAATAAATTCCAAAAAATCGAACTAAATTGAAATTTTGTAATAAAATTTCCATAAAAGTTAATGTTTACAATACAATAAAATGTAATAAAATGTATTGAAGTCGACGAAATGTGGACCTTCATTTTTGAAAGATGGATAATGCTATAAGCAGACCTTACAATATTGTACCACAATTTTCCTTTGTGCAAAAGTGGGCAGCCGAATTTAGGAAAGGATAGGGGATTCTTGAAGATGACCCAATGTCTGGACATCCGACAACTGCCACTACCGAGGAAAACATTGATCTCAGTACTGCAACACTGATGGAAGAAGTGTGTGAAACGTAAGGGAGACTATGTTGAAAAATAAACCTCATTTGGTCACATTCCATGAGAGTATCTTTGTCAACCCTCGTATCTATGCGCAATATACGTAAAGATACAGAATTGCGGGCACTACAACGCTACTAGCTGTCATATTTGTTGGTGAAAAAAATTTGATTATAAAACTTAAATTTATGAATGACTTGTTTTCTACATTGATAACCATGACTTGATTTCTAATTAACTTAAATTTGTTTTCTAATTTGGCCCTTTTAAGGGCCACCTATATTTTCATTTAAGTAACTCCACTTACATCGATATGCTTTATAACCATGACTTGTTTTCTATTTTGGCCCTTTTAAGTCTTCCCTCTCGCTCTCAAAAAAAACGCGTGAAAACTCCACTTACGCGTGGTAGTAATACGGAAATAAACGATGTTGACGAGTGACGTCACCTTCGCCTGTTTTCCACTGGACTGACAGCTAATAGCGTTGTAGTGCCGAAAGCTGTTATACGAGTATGCTACAAAAATGTTCAAGGACATCCCGATATGCAGTATGGGAATGGAAGTAAATAAAAAAATATATATATATTGTTTTCGTTTTTTTAAAGGTAGTTTGAGATTTAGTTGGTATATTTAGGAGGTCGAGCGACTATACAGAGGCTTGGTTACGAGCAAGCATGTCTGATTCTTGAATAAACAATGTTTATTCACTGTTAATTTCAAATTAACTCCCTTTGAATATAGGCAAAACCATCTACGTGAAAACGGAAGTAAAAAGAAATAGTTGAGGTAGGTTGTTAAATATAGGGAATATTGCTGTTATTTAGCCCAAGGTTAGTTTTGATCGAACATTTCTATTATGAAGCCATTCCAACTCATTGTCAGATAGTGTATATCTTAGATTAAATTATACGAGTCATTACATTATCAGGACAGTTGGTTATGATTTGAAGGAGATTTCGTTGCTATTTCTTTCTAGTAGGTCGAACGTCTGTGTAGAAGCTACTTCATTGTCGAATGGTCAAAAGCATTTCAGTATTGACTATTAGACAAGTTTTCTTATTTTATGACGGTAAGATGTGATTTGAGGGATGTTTGGCTGTTCGATCAATGAATAAAATAAGAAAAGAAAACAAAATCAGCAGGATAAGGAATTGCGATAAAAACAAAACAAAAAAGACAATCTGGTACATAATGGTCGTAAACTCAAAAGAATATAAAGAATACACAATACAAAGACAAAACGATAAAATAAAGGAATACACACAAGCAGGATTTTTTGTCTATACAAGAACAATTTGGTGAAGTTACTATAGGACTGGATCAACGGATAAACTAATTGTTAGAAAAATTATTTATTAGAAAATTAAAGCCATTTATGTTTGTTTGCGACTGTAATTTAAATGACCATCGAAATCGATAATAATTCATGTTTAAAAGAATCCGTTCAGAAGTAACATTAAGATGATGTAAACACAAAACAGTAATAGTAATATAAATTAGATTATAAGTAATCCAGATTCTCCTAATCTATCTAAGAAAGAAGAAATATAAAATACCTTTCGTTTTGTTGGTTGTCCTGGTAATGGCGATAAATTACCAAGAGTAACTCGAGGTAAATTGCGGAGCATTTGCAGCGCACGAGTAGTATTCCCCGCCATCTTCGATAAAAAAAACTGAGGAAATGGGAAACAGCATGCTAGAGTTATTTCCCTTCAATCACTCCAAGGTCATCAGAAGTTTAGGAAAGAATATAAATTTCTGAAAACATATATTAATCATTATCACATCATCATCATCATCACCGTTTTACGTCCGTTCTTCCACGCTAGCATGGGTTAGACGGGTTGTCCTGTTGTGGGCAGTGTCTGGTCGGCTGACTATGCCTTGCTCATACAGGAACTGATTTGGTTTGATTTCTAAAGCTGGATATCCTTCCTAACACCAACCTCATTTACACTGAGTGCTGGGTGCATTTTCGTGGCGCCTACACGTCCACTTTACAGTGTGGGCTGGGTGCTTTTTTGCCGTGGCACCTCCACGATCACCTTGCAGTGGGAGGGTGTAGGGGCATATTGTCTATATGCTTCAGCTTGTACCCATGGGAGGTCGGGTACTCTGTATTACTGCGTGACGCCAGAGGTCACGGTCGTGTGTCATCGCCTTTGAGAGGTGTAATTGTGTAAGGTCGGCTTTTATCACCTCATCCCAAGTCATCTTGGGTCTCCCCACTCCGCGGTTTCCATCGACTTCTAGTGCTCTGCAGCTGTCATCCTTCATACGCATCACATGTCCATACTAACGCAACCGCCTCTCCTGCACACAGCATTTGATTCCTCTTATGCTCAGTCTCTCTCTCAATTCATTTATGCTTTGTCGTTCGCGTATATTACTATTACACATCCATCGGAGCATGCAGGCTTCGTTTCTCTCTAATCTACGTAAGTCTTCGACCTTCAGCGCCCAGGTCTCACTACCATGTAACATTGCTGTTCGGATACACGCATCATACAGTCTGCCTTTCATTTTGAAGGAGAAGCCTTTTGCAGCTAGCAGTGGCAGTAGTTCCCTGAACTTCTTCCATCCCGTTCTTTAAGAATTAAATAGTTTTTCGATATAAAAGAATATTAAGCAGTATAAATTTTAAGATAGGAACAGTTTATAAGAGGCTCACTTGTTTCACATTAGTGTTTATTATATCTACAATATTTCTGTTATATATTTTTTCTCAAGTCAATGCTATTTTCTAAATGGAAGAAGCTAAAGCTCAATTTTATTTAGATAAATAGTTCTCATAATATACAGAAAGAGAAAACAAAAACACATGAACTAACGAAAAAAAAAGAAAAAGGGAACGAAGAAGGGAGGGCAGACTCAACATCCATGGCTAGATAGTAAATGTTAGTTGCACCCCATTGGAAAAGATAACTAAAGAATTCAGTATTTTTCATTGTATTTAATCTGCAAATATGAGCTTATGTAATATTTGTGCCTTTCTTGAAGAGAAGACAGAGTCAGTATGTGGCCGCTCGATATACTAGAAAAAGTGATAGATTTTCCTTCCATCAGCATTCTACAGTCTTTATAAAGTAAGGATACATTTAACGGTATTGTCATACATACACGATGTCTGAAAAAATACGAGATGGTCACAACTGGAATGTCTTTGATCATAAGTCTCATCGATTATTGCTGTCGTGGGGTTTAAGCAACAGAAAATGAAATATCTATACAGAGCAATCAAAAGTGGAAGGCCACTTTTGCACGTTTCACTTCAATCTATTCTAAATCACCTCCAAAATATAATATATGTATTTGTTATATTAGATAAGATATATTGTGGGATTAGATATATTTGGCTATCTGGTAGTTATACCAAACCCAATGGCATTAACGACGAGTAGCCGAAACCAAGCTTTTAACCTGTCGGTTACAGATTTCATGTGGAAAAAAACACACACCAGAGTTATGCCCCTTTATTTACAGCATAGACGATCAAATTACGAAATTAAACCAGCCCTCTATTAATTACTAACTACATTCAATTTTTGTGTTTTATTATGACTATATTATCCAGAATTACTTTTTAGTGAAGTCGTGTAGATTAGTGATTAGTGGATTTGCAATTGTGAGGTTGCGAGTTTGTTTTTCAAACCGGGCGATGGGCAAGACATTTTATTTCACATTGCTCTTAACAATGGAAAAAGCAGTGGAAAGTCAATTATTTAATTAATCAGAAGAAGATGAGCAGAATCAGAAGCTTATATCCTAGTCGGTGACTCTGGTGTCCAGTTTGAAAGTCTGCAGATTTGTCTTGCCAGAAGACAAAAACTGTCTAGTGGGAAATTATAAACATTGCAGGTTTGTGAAGGAATGAATTATTAGGTAGGACTATGATAGAGTTTTCAATGCTTCCGAGACAGACGAAAATCAAACATACATATCCTGATAAAATATGTCGGTATGTTTGTGAATAACTATGTATGTGAGCATATGTATACAGGTGTGTGCGTATATACATGCATGCATGTATGTATGTATGTATGTATGTATGTATGTATGTATGTATGTATGTATGTATGTATGTATGTATGTATGTATGTATGTATGCATGCATGCATGTATGTATGTATGTATGTATGTATGTATGTATGTATGTATGTATGGATGGATGGATGGATGTCAGGTCACCAGTTGGTGCTACTGGTAACATGTATCCCAGTACAACCTGTCTCATGGC